>MU968551.1:30063180-30663180 GCA_034641835.2 Pinus albicaulis
AAATCTTCTACTTGAATTTACCTGTTGATTGTTGTTTCTTTGAAAGATATTCCTATTGGTGTTCTTTGAATTGAGATGATCATGCTTTACCTGTAATGATTATTTATTCCTTTGCTGAGTGGCAGAATGTTGTAAACCAGTTGTAGCTGCTTTTAGATAATTTCGTGCTGAAGCCTGAGAAGATTCTCCGGTATATCCAAGACCTGTCTTTATAAGAGGAGAACGTTGTACCTTGATAATCTCATCTAAGGTTTCAGATCCTTTAGCAAATCTAAGATTCAGAGTCTTTACTTTCTCAAAATATTTTCTTAGACTTACCACTTCACATTCTAATTTCTCAATGTGTTTCTTTGCTTCTTCAACTTGCTTTTCCAGAGTCTCTATGGTTATTTTCCTTTCTTCTAAGAGTATTTTACTTTCTTCTAAGCGTATTTTGAGTTGATTGTTTTCTTCAAGAAATTCATTGTCCTCTAGAGAATCCACAAAAGTATCCTTTTCTTCTCTAGATTCAAATGCCATGAGAAGTCTAAGATCTTGTTCACATTCTTCCTCACTATCAGATAACCCATCACTATGAGTATAGTAACTTTTTCTAGTGTTAAACCGATTCTTATTCCTTCTTGCTACTTCCTTCCCTTTTGCAGGTGTTTCTTTATGAGGACACTTAGCAGCATAATGACCAATTCTTCCACACTCAAAACATTTGAAAGGAAGCTTACCTCTGAACCGTCCTGTGCCAAGTTGGAGTTTCTTTACAAAATTTGCCTCATCTTCTTCTGAGATATATCTAGATCCTTCTGCTTCTTGTACTTCTTTCCCTTTTGTAGAAGCTCTGAAGACAGCCTCTTTGACTTCAGATGGTTCTCATCTTCTCATTTCATATGCGATTAGAATGCCATGAAGTTGTACCACAGTGAGATTTTGAAGATCCTGTTTTTCTTCAAGAGCAGAAACTTTTGACTCAAATTTTGTTGTTAGCAATCTTAAAATTTTCTCAACCAAAGTAGATTCGGTTATTGTTTCTCTCATATTTCTCATACGATTTACAACATCATCAACACGTAAAAAGAAACTGGCAATACTCTCATCACTATGCATCTTCAAATTTTCATATTCAATTCTGAGAGTTTGGAGTTTTGCACTTTTTACCTTTGCATCACCTTCATAACTTAGAATGATTTTGTCCCACATTTCCTTTGCGGTATTTAGCTGCATGACTTTGACAAATTCAGATTCAGTCAGACTTCCCGTTATAGCATTGACCGCCTTTGCATTTGATTCATAATTCTTCTTTTCAGTCGGATATGTTGGTATTGTAGCTGGATATTGATATCCTTGTTCAACAATGGCCCATACATTTGTTCCCATAGACTGTGTTAGCGCACGAATCTACCTTAGGCTGAAATAAGGTAAAACTCAAGGCAACATCAAACCACGCTCAACCTCGTAGCTAGCCCTACGAGGACAGGAGAGGGCTCTCTCCGGGTCTATCTCGGCAAAAGGTCTTCAAAGGGGCTGAGATGACTTATAATGGATACTGATTTTAGGCTAGTAAATAGATAGGAAATTTTGATTTAAATTTTTGGGTTTTTGTTGAAAAAATGGGAAAAACAATTTTGGGCTCGGGGATGAGGCCAGATCTTTGCAGAATTCGAGTTGGGGAAAGGTAGGTAGTAGTCTTGATGCTTTTTGATTAGGTGCATGGATGTATTAGAATGACAAGGAGCTGAAGAGGGCAAGGGAGAACAGGAATCCTCTCCAAACAGGCGAAAACATGTAAAACTAAACAAATTTAAAGGCAGAGCACTGGAAACAATGGATTCAACCTCATTTACTCATTCATTTAGTTTCAGAAGCAAAAGAAGGGAATGGCATACATTAAACATTAAAGAACTTACAAATAACTGAGAGAACACACCATCAAAACTGAAAGCCACAAGAATCCCAACAGGTGTTGCAAAACCTCTGATCTTTCCTTAGCCAAAATGTGAAAAATATGTACAATAGTGTGCCAAACTTTTCCCAAGAGTCCAACCCTGATAGTGTCTCAGAAATTACATCATATAGACCATCCTAACCCCTTCCCATGCCTCTAGGGGTCGAATTCCTCCTTCTAGGAGTAGTTTCAACTAATTCTAAACAAGGAGCTAGAATCTAGGTAGCCTAACAACTTGCCTCTAAAAGGAAGGAAACTGATTCTTTCACTTGATTTTCACTTTTTTGGGAGTGAATCATATAGAATAGGTAAAAATGAATCAAAGTTACATGAAAACCACAAAATTACATCAATATAACTCAAAAATTACATTCACAATCAAAACTGGTCCAACTGGCCGAAATCCTGAGCAGGAAGATGAAAAATTAGCCAATTTTCTCTATGCGTCGCGCGCCTGAGCTCTATGCGTCGCGCACCTTTCAACCTGCTTTTGGAGCACTTCCTGGCATCAAAATAAACCTCATAATAGATTTTTGGAAATCCCTGGATGTCTGCTATCCAACCCAAGTGTAATTTCCCAATTTGGAGCTCATTTTCCCCTCCAAAACTTCATTCTCCCACAAGTACTTCCTGCTGGTGCAAAAGGTGGCAGAAAGGTGATTTTCATGGTGTTTTTGGCCCTTTTGATCATCCAGAACTTGGTGAAATGCTTCAGAAATTTCTGAGAATGCATAACTTACCATGAAAAATCCAAAAATACAAATTTTTCCTCCAGCAAGTGTCCCAATCATAAGCGCGCGTCGTGACGCGCTACGCGTTGGGCTGAAAACCCTGTTTTGAGGCCAAAATTTTCAAAAATGACAAAAAGTTCTTCAAATTTGCTCAAATTCAGAGCGAAGACCCTCCATCATGTATCATGCTCACCCAACGAAGCCTCGGCCAAAATCCGGAGTGGATCAGGCCTCTTCCGCCGTTTTAGTGCTCTGTTCAGCCTTCTCTTCAGGATCTTCATTTTTGCTTTGCAGACGTGCATGCGGGCCCAATAATGAAATTTCATGTGACGGAGCATGTCTTTGTCTCTATTGGCATTTTCCAACAACTTCTCCAGATAAATGTTAACATGCATGAGTTCGGTCTCTCGCTCAACTGGTGTCATGTCACCAGGTCTCTTCCGGGCCAATTGTCGATCTTCGCGGATTCGCCGCAGCTCTACAAGTGTGTGTTGATCCTATAGTTGTTTTTTATGCTGCTCCAGGTATTTTATCACCCACTGAGCTCTCTGCAACTTAAAATTTAGCATGTCAATCTCAGCCTTCTGCTCCTGGACGATCTCTTTCAGTTTCGAGCTAGGAGATCTCGCATCAACATCAATCAATGTGAATTCAGTATCTTGGCCTCCTAAGGGGCCCTCATCGTGCATAGGCCTCTTGCCTCTGTCCTGAATCTGTACCTGTGCTGAAGTCGAAGACAAGACCCCTTCCACCCCGGGTGGAGATAATACTCGCGCTGGTGATGAAGTCAACGAGACCCTTCCACCTCGGGCGGAGATAATACTCGTCGTGTAGCTGCAAATAAGTCTCTGTGGCCTCGCTGATATGTCACATACACTGGAGCACTGATATGCTCGGTCTCAGGAATGTCAAGCTGGTGTGAAGGCTCTCCCTCATCATGAACTACCTCGGGAGGCGGCTGTGATGCTGTGAAGAAATCACGGGAGATGAACTCATCCCATACAATGCCATTGGGCGATGTACCACCATGATTTGATCGACGCGTAATGATATATCTTTTGCTATCTTTAACGTACTAAGACTCTTCTTACGCCACAAGAAATTTCATCCGCTCTATGTTGCGATACATGATATGGAATACTCAATATGTTTGATACCCTCGTGAAATGCATCGAAACGTATATGAGGTACGCATAGAGACGAGAATGCTGCCTATATTTGAAATATCGAATGAGTAGTTTCATCGATGGTGCAAACTCATCCTTGATACGAATAAATACCCTTCTCAGCCCTCATACCTAGGTTTGAGTCTTATGTTTCATATAGTGGGATTTCTCTAAGTACATTGTCGTTTGTTCCATTCCTCTCCTATGTTTGGTATCCCGGTGGCCTGAGCAATAGTCTCTGGTGACAGAATGAAGTTAAATCCGGCAAGGTTTACACGGCCATCATGTAAATGTAGAACAAACAGATGAGCTAGCTCATGATGATGTTGGGTTTGTGAAATCATCTCACAGTACTGGAAACATGACTGATGCTGAAAATAATCCATTGCAAGCAGGCAAGCACACGGGTGAGCTAAGAAATTGAAGCTCCTCCACGACATGCCTACGCTTTGCCCTTTTGTGAGACCTCGCGCTCCACATTAACCTCTTACGTAGACTTCACTCAAATATACTCATACCACCATATTGCTCATAAAGATGCATCATCTACGACATGGCGCTGAAATCAAGGCACGACCAAATATATCTTGATATTAGTTATAAGTGAAAAAAACAAAAGATGAGTGGCAATATAATCCCAAATGTGTATGTGTATCAAATGTTATAGGAAAGCCTGATGATAAAGGTTATGTCAAATGAGTTTAAGATAAAACAGCCACTGCTGACTACATGGGGATTTTGACAGAGTGAGTAGTAAGGTATAATGTGAAGTGTAACTTCCTTATGATATTTAGGCTTTGTCAATGGAGAATGGGAATAGTGAATATGGGACTGTGTTACAATATAAATGATAAACAGTGTGACAATGACAGTGGTAATGACAGCAGTGATTTGAATAGGAGAGAGAGAACGTTAGGCTATGGTAAACAATAAGCGATGACACCAATAATAATAGAGAGCATGGGCATATGTATCAATAACACAAGTTTGGAAACCCCCACAATATCATTAACCTGTCTTTCAAAACCCTATGGAGTGAATTTGGCAATGAATATAGGGTTTAATGCTCACCATATCAAACACTTGTTTTTCCACATTCGAAACACCATAACATGTCCATGATTCACTAAGCAGGCGTGAATAACTTACTTGCAGGCAAAATGAGGTGATTTGGCATGAATCTAGGTGAAGGAGAGAAATTTTCTGGCCCTGAAGCTCTATGCGCTGCGCGCATGCTCAGTGCGCCGCGCGCATGAAAAAATGCACAGGCCTGTGATGCCCAATGTGTCGCGTGCCTTGTGTGCATCACGCACCACCTGTATGCGCCGCGCGCACATCCACTTCGACTTCCACGGCTTTGAAAACAAGTTTTCGCCCTTCTACTCTCCAATTCGACCTTTGCTTTGGGAATTTGTGAAAATGACTTGTCCTCCATGGTTTATATGGGTTGAAAAATATCTCATAAGAATCAGATTTGATTTTAATTTTCTCCATAACCCACTTTGTAATGTTTGGAAATCTTGGCACTTTATCATTTAATGCAATTCTGTCTTTTGGATTTTCACTGTTTTCTTTCTGAGTTTTGGACTGATGTAATGATTTGATTTTTGCAGGGATTTTGGCATTTTGACTTCAGCAAAGACCAGAGGCTTGCTTTGAACTTTTTATGGTGGAACAAATACAAAATTATTACAAAAAAATAAAATTGACAGTTTCTAGTTCAAAACAGAGTTTTGGACTAGAAATGTCTTCAAATGTTTTTGAGAATAAAAATATGAAATAAGAACCTTTTCAAAACCATCCTCATGGCCTGCGGGCTTTTATTACATGTAGCAAAAGATTGAAAACCCTAGACTCTAGGACTAAAGACTCTTGTTGACGAAAATAATCATTTATGACCATGAATGACGTGACCTGATCTTTGATGATTTTTGAGGAGTTTTAATTAGCCCAGCAGGTATAAGCATGAGGGAATACAAGACGACCAAACCCTCTCGTCATTCAATGGCATGCCCCTAGCGAAATGCAACGAAGTGAAGTGAGCGAGACACCTAAAACTGATATGCAAAAAGCGAAATGATCTCTGATGGAGGGCTGTAAGGACCGACTCTAACATTGGCTCCAATGGGGATGGTGGCTCCAGCTCCGTGGAGTTGCCAAGAACAGCAGATCTCTAGGAGAGCTAGATAGTGCCTCCGTCCATTGGGCTATGGAGTCAAGACATGAAAACTGACATTACGTAGACCGACTTTGACTAAGACTGAAAAACCATAATAAAACCCAACTGACCTAAAACATGACTGAAAAACAATTTATAAACTGGAAAGATGCTCAGAATTGAACTTATTTATATACTCTAATTGTTTTATTCGCCACCCGATCAAGTGTAATGGAACAGCCAATGCAACCATGTAATCATCCTGGCTGCCGTTTGATTTCTCAGCAAGTGCTCGCTTGTGAACAACAAGAAAGAACTACTGAAAGGCAACTCCCGTGAAAACTTGTAAACAAGTTGACCGCTGATAAATTTGCAAAGCATGAACTAACTAGATGACTTCAAGAATACTGCAAAAGGATCTTCATAAACATAGCTATTGATTTCCATTAACACATCACTACTCTGATCATGGTAATCTTCATAGCTGGACATTAAGATTTTCCTCACCTCTGTGCTGTCTTTCTTTGGTGATTGCAGCAAACTGTCAAAGGGATCCTGAAATTCATGAATAACCAAACTCTGTTGCTGATGCGAAGCAGAACACAAGTCCCCTTTGTCAATCTCCTCATATGACCGCAAACTTTGATATGGGCTTCGTGATAAAACATGAGATGAACAAAACAATGAAGTAGGTTGCCGAATAGGATCATTATCAACATTCTCTTCTGACACATGGTTAGTCGATGGAGAACAATTTTTACAGCAAACATCATCTAATACTCGAGAAATAGGATCAACAAAAACTTGAGAAGACTGCTGCAATGTATCCATTGAAACTGTATGACCTCCTATTGACTGTTCATCTTTTTCTTTAGAGAGATTATGAAGATTCTTCTTTATGAACTGAAATGCTTCGAAACAAAAGGGTATATAATCTTCCTGCATCATTAAATCCTGTACTTAAGCTCCCATACCTTCATCTGTAATCTGATCTTCAATCGTTTTTGATGGCTGCAAATCCAGAGCTAGGGAGGATTTCTCATCAACTTGCTCAAGAATTTCGATATCTGTCTCATCCTCAACATTAACACTGAGAAATTGTTGATTTCTTACAGGTTGCTCATTTGAAGATTTACTATGCAATTTTTCTCTCAAAAACTGAAATGATTCAAAACAAAATGGTATGGAGTCATCTTGAATCATTAAATCATGTGTGCCCACTTCCAAGTCTTCAGTTGCAACTTGACAATCAATGACTTTTGGGGGCTGCAAGCCTCAATATGAAAAGTTTTCGTTGCCCTCAAGACGATCCAGATCAATACTTGTTGACGTTTGATTTCTGATTGCATGGAAGTTATCTCTAATTAACTGAAACGAGTCAAAAGAAAAAGGAAAAGATCCTTCACTTACTTCAAAATTTGCTGCACTTTCCTCATCATTGTCATAGCTGATATGCATTGATTGATCACTATACTCGAGCTGCCAAAAGTGACCGTCCTCTGAAAAATCAGCTACTGATTTGTCTGCAAGATCGGCTTCTTTTTGGAGAACATAATCATCATCATACTGATCAAACTGAGGCAATTCATCGGTATAAAACACATCATCAAACATACATATCATATCAACAGCTCTCTCTTCTTCACAATGATCTATAAAACAATCACTATGACAACTGGGATAAGAAACAAAATGTTTTGGGTCAGCCATTGGTTCATCCTCAATCAGCGAGCCATGGGCTTCAACATTATACTCATTCTTTGTGGTTTTCTTCTGTATCATCTCTTCTACTGCGTTTACGAAAAGATCAAGCTTTTCCTCTGAAAGTGTCAGCTGCTCTGAAACATTCTTCTTTTCTTCTTCCTTCAACCTTGCCCTCAAGATCAGCAAATGAGCCTCTACATTTACTGCACTGTTCTGCATCTCGTGAAGTGTTGCAATATTCTTTTCTCTCAGCTGAAACTCTATTTCCGGATCAAAGGCACCCAGGTAGTGCAAGAGAGCAGATCTAGGAGAAGGTCTTATATCAGCTGGCATCGAAAAATATACTTGGTTAAATCTGGCAGAAAATTGTTGTACTGTCTCCCTTGACTGTCTCTTCAGTTGGGCATATTCGTCTAAAATCAAGAAAGGGTTTTGTCCAATCATCCAGCTGTCAAGGAAAACTTTGACAAACTGCTGGAAATCTGTGATGCTCGCATCAGGCAGGGCTTTAAACCAACTCTTTACTTGGCCTTGCAAAGAAAGAGCAAAAAGCCTCATACTAACATCCTCTTCATCAACTTCGAAAAAATCTAGAAAAGTCTCAACATTCTGCACATGTTGTTCAGCGTTGACATTGTTACATTCACCGTCAAATCTTGGTAGATATAGGTCATAATTTGCAGGAAAAGCATGAAGAACAGAAGGTAAAACTAGAGGTTTATACCTATCTGGGACTACAAATGATGTAGGAGTATATACAAAAGATACGGGATCAGCTTGATTTTCTGGCTCATCACTCTGAAGAGAGTCAACATAAGACGTGGGAAAAGTAAGGAGGCCAGGATCAAAGGGAAACTTAACATTTACACTTTTTGAATATGTCAAGTGAAGATTTTGATCACCTTTATCATACAACAAATTCTGAAAAAATTTCAGGGCAGCTTCAAGAACAACGAAGAAATAGTTTACAAGAAAGCAGATTAGATCCTGAATACCATTCCACTTTAGATACCTGAACTTTGTGTAAGATCCTTCCATTTTCTCAGAGAAAGAGTCAGTCCTCCAGTGGAGTCTCAACAGGAGTCACCAGGTGAATGATTTCAGCCTTCTTATGTCTGATCGTTTTCCACCATCAACCATCAGATCTAAACTTCATACATGTACTGGGGAAATTTATAAGTTAAATGTTACGACTATAAGCTAAACCGGAGATTGACTGAAGCAGCGTTTATCTACTATGCACTCGCAGAGCAAGAGCAGTTCGAAGGCTACCTGGCGTGACTTCAGGCTCCGTCTGTAGCTATAAATCAAACAACACTAACCAAAAAACCAATTCTTCCCCAGTATGGTCGCCACTATGTTAGCGCTCGAATCTACCTTAGGCTGAAATAAGGTAAAACTCAAGGCAACATCAAACCACGCTCAGCCTCGTAGCTAGCCCTACGAGGACAGGAGAGGGCTCTCTCCGGGTCTATCTCGGAAAAATTTCTTCAAAGGGGCTGAGATGACTTATAATGGATACTGATTTTAGGCTAGTAAATAGATAGGAAAGTTTGATTTAAATTTTTGGGTTTTTGTTGAAAAAATGGGAAAAACAATTTTGGGCTCGGGGATGAGGCCAGATCTTTGCAGAATTCGAGTTGGGGCAAGGTAGGCAGTAGTCTTGATGCTTTTTGATTAGGTTTATGGATGGATCAGAATGACAAGGAGCTGAAGAGGGCAAGGGAGAACAGGAATCCTCTCCAAACAGGCGAAAACATGTAAAACTAAACAAATTTAAAGGCAGAGCACTGGAAACAATGGATTCAACCTCATTTACTCATTCATTTAGTTTCAGAAGAAAAAGAAGGGAATGGAATACATTAAACATTAAAGAACTTACAAATAACTGAGAGAACACACCATCAAAACTGAAAGCCACAAGAATCCCAACAGGTGCTGCAAAACCTCTGATCTTTCCTTAGCCAAAATGTAGAAAATATGTACAATAGTGTGCCAAACTTTTCCCAAGAGTCCAACCTGTCCAACCTTTGAAAATGACTAAGAAAATACATCTTATAGACCATCCTAACCCCTTCCCATTCCTCTAGGGGTCGAGCTCATCCTTCTAGGGGTTGTTTCAACCAATTCTAAACAAGGAGCTAAAAACTAGGCAACCAAACAACTTGCCTCTAAAAGGAAGGAAACTGATTCATTTACTTGATTTTCACTTTTTTGTGACTGAATCTTCTATAATAGGTAAAAGTGAGTCAAAATTACATTACAACCACAAAATTACATCAAGATAACTCAAAAATTACATCCACAATCAAAACTGGTCCAACTGGCCGAAATCCTGAGCTGGAAAATGAAAAATTGACCAATTTTCTCTATGCGCCGCGCGCCTGAGCTCTATGCGTCGCGCGCCTTTCAGCCTGCTTTTGGGGCACTTCCCGGCATCAAAATCAAGCTCATGATAGCTTGTTGGAAAGCCCTGGATGTCTTCTATCCAACCCAAGCAGAATTTCCCAATTTGGAGCTCATTTGCCCCTCCAAAACTTCATTCTCCCACAAGTGCTTCCTGCTGGTGCAAAAGGTGGCAGAAATGTGATTTTCATGGTGTTTTTGGCCCTTTTGATCATCCAGAACTTGGTGAAATGCTTCGGCCATTTCTGAGAATGCATAAATTACCATGAAAAATCCAAAAATACAAATTTTTCCTCCAGCAAGTGTCCCAATCATAAGCGCGCGTCGTGACGCGCTACGCGTTGGGCTGAAAAACCTGTTTTGAGACCAAAATTTTCAAAAATGACAAAAAATTCTTCAAATTTGCTCAAATTCGTAGCGAAGACCCTCCATCATGTATCATGCTCATCCAATGAAGCCTCAGCCAAAATCCGGAGTGGATCAGGCCTCTTCCGCCGTTTTAGTGCTCTGTTCAGCCTTCTCTTCAGGATCTTCATTTTTGCTTTGCAGACGTGCATGCGGGCCCAATAATGACCTTTCATGTGATAGAGCATGTCTTTGTCTCTATTGGCCTTTGCCAACAACTTATCCAGATAAATTTTAACATGCATGAGTTCGGTCTCTCGCTCAACTGGTGTCATGTCACCAGGTCTCTTCCGGGCCAATTGTCGATCTTCACGGATTCGCCGCAGCTCTACAAGTGTGTGCAGATCCTCTAGCTGTTTGTTACACTGCTCCAGGTAGTTTATCACCCACTAAGCTCTCTACAACTTAACATTCAGCGTGTCAATCTCGGCCTTCTGCTCCTGGACGATCTCTTTCAGTTTCGAGCTAGGAGAGCTCGCATCAACATCAATCAATGTGAATTAAGTATCTTGGCCTCTTGAGGGGCCCTCATCGTGCATAGGCCACTTGCCTCTGTCTTGAATCTGTACCTGTGCTGAAGTCAAAGGCGAGACCCCTTCCACCCCGGGTGGAGATAATACTCGTGCTACTGATGAAGTCAACGAGACCCCTTCCACCTCGGGCGGAGATAATACTCGTCGTGTAGCTGCAAATAAGGCTCTGTGGCCTCGCTGATATGTCACATACACTGGAGCACTGATATGCTCGGTCTCAGGAATGTCAAGCTGGTGTGAAGGCTCTCCCTCATCATGAACTACCTCAGGAGGCGGCTGTGATGCTGTGAAGAAGTCACGAGAGATGAACTCATTCCATGCAATGCCCTGCTGTGTTAGCTGATGTACCACCATGATTTTGATCAACGCGTAATGATATATGATGCTATGCTGCTGTGCTGGGGTCTTCTTCTGTACAAGAAATTTCATCCGCTCTATGCTGTGATACATGAAGTATGGAATGCTCATCATACATACCCTCGTGAAATGCATCAGCAAACGGATATGGTACGCATAGAGGCGCGAGAATCTACCCTCGCAACTGAAATATCGAATGATGAGTTTCATCAATGGTGCAAACTCATCCTTCAGAAATCTGAATGGAAATACCCTGCTCAGCTACCTCATATACCTAGGTTTGATGTATGGCTCATAGTAGGATTTCTCTAGCTGCTGTCTTTTGTTCCATTCCTCTCCTATGTTTGGTATCCCGGTGGCCTGAGCAATGGTCTCTGGTGACAGAATGAAATCTACTCCGACAAGGTTTACACGGCCATCATGTAGATGTAGAACAAATAGGCGAGCTAGCTCATGATGATGTTGAGTTTGTGAAATCATCTCACAGAACTAGAAACATGACTGATGCTGAAAACAATCCATTGCAAGCGGACAAGCCTGCAATTGAGCTAAAGAATTAGGCTCCTCCCTGACATGCCTACCGCTTTTGCCACTTTTGTGAGACCTCCGTGGCACATTAACCTCTTCTGTGGAATCACTGTCATGCTCATACCCTTGCTCATAAGGTGAATCTGTCTCTCACATGGCGCTGAAATCAAGATGTTTGACAAATATATGCTGATATGGTTATGGTGAAAAACAAGAGTTCAGTGTATGCTCTGATCCCAAATGTTTCACATGTGTATCAAAGTGTTATAGGAAAGCCACAATGATAAAGGTTTTGTCAAATGAGTTTGAATGGAAAACAGTCACTGCTTTGACTACATGGGGATTTTGACAAGTGAGTAAGAAGGAGTATAATGTAGTGTACAACCCTTGCAATGATATTTAGGCTTTGTCAATGGAGAATGGGAATAGTGAATATGGGACTGTGTTACAATATAAATGATAAACAGTGTGACAATGACAGTGGTAATGACAGCAGTGATTTGAATAGGAGAGAAAGAGCGTGAGGCTATGATAAACAATAAGCGATGACACCAATAATAATAGAGAGCATGGGCATATGTATCAATAACACAAGTTTGGTAACCCCCATGATATCATTAACTTGTCTTTCAAAACCCTATGGAGTGAATTTGGCAATGAATATAGGGTTTAATGCTCACTATATCAAACACTTGTTTCCACATTGAGAAACACCATAACATGTCCGCGGATTCACTAAGCGGCGTGAATAACTTACTTGCGAGGCAAAATGAGGTGATTTGGCATGAATGCGGTGAAGGAGAGAAATTTTACGGCATGACTCTATGCGTTTGCGCGCATGCTTTCAGTGCGCGCCTTGTATGTATGCGTCGCGCGCGCGTGCAAAATGCACGAGCTGTGATGCCCAATGCGTCGCGCGCCGTGTGTGCGTCGCATGCCACTTGTATGCGCCGCGCGCACTTCCACTTCAACTCCACGGATCTGAAAACGAGTTTTTTGCTCTCCAACACTCCAAACTCGACTTTGCTTTGGAAACTTATGAAAATGATTTGTCTTCAATGCTTTATATAGGTTGAGAAATATCTCACAAGAATCAGATTTGATTTAAATTTTCTCCATAACCCACTTTGTAATGTTTGGCAATCTTGGCACTTTGTCATTTAATGCAATTCTGTCTTTTGGCTTTTCACTGTTTTTTTTTAGTTTTGGACTGATGTAATGATTTTTTTTTGCAGGGATTTTGGCATTTTGACTTCAGCAAAGACCAAAGGCTGCTTTGAACTTTTTATGGTGGAACAAATACATAATTATTACAAAAAATAAATTTGACAGTTTCTAGTTCAAAACAGAGTTTTGAACTAGAAATGTCTTCAAATGTTTTTGAGAGTAAAAATATGAAATAGGAACCTTTTCGAAACCAACCTCATGGCCTACAGGCTTTTATTACATGTATCAAAATACTGAAAACCCTAGACTCTAGGACTAAAGACTCTTTTTTGACAAAAATAATCATTTATGACGATGAATGACGTGACCTGAACTTCGATGATTTTTGAGGAATTTTTAATTAGCCCTGCAGGTACAAGCATGAGGAAATACAAGACGACCAGACCCTCTCGTCAGTCAATGGCCTTGCCCCATGGCTCACAGCAGAGAGCCAGATGACGGGAGCACCTAAAAATGATATGCAGCGGGAAATTATCTAGACAGGAGGCGCAGACAGCTCTAACTAGATAAAGCTACTCAGCCTCCAAGTCCAAATCAAACCAGTCATAAACCCACCTCCATCCCACTCATTTGCAAGAGCTGCCCTCACCATCATTTCATTTCACTCCTCCTATCAAGTTTTATAAGCAGGCCTAGGGTTGTGTAAGGGTAGCATTAGTCACCATATCATATGAAGATGGAAATGGCAGTGAAAAATAAAGTGATAATGAAGGTGAGAGTAACAATGAATCAAACCAAAGTGAATATGAGGATGATGATGAGTTGAGCCAACACGAAGCAGGCAACATGGAAACAGGGGAGGATGATGACAGGAAATAAAATCAAGACGCTGACAGCCAAAATGAAGGTCACAGTATTGATGAAACAAGCATCTATAATGAGGAACAAAGTTAAGGTGCACAAATTAGTGAAGAGGTCAGAAATGAAGTTCAAGATGAGATAAATGAGGAAGGAGGCAACATTCAAGGTAATGAAGAGGAAGACATAGAGATAAATGATGGCAGCCATGATAAAGACACCCAAATGATCAAAATTAAGCCACTTCAATTGACATATCAAAGATGACAAAGGCTTGTGTTTTCTGACACTAAAAGGAAAGGCACTGTGCCTTCCTCTTCTACCAAGAAGCTAGATAAAGGCAAACAAGAGATCTAAGAGCAAGCCGGAGAGACCAAGTTGCAAGTGCTAAAAATCGAAAAGGCCCAAACAAAAATCCAAGCCCTCAAAGAGGAAAAAGACAAATTAAACCTTGCAATCTTGCCTTAATATTTTCTACAGGCTTCTCAAACCCCATGAGGAAGGTGTCCACCAATATTGGGAGAATTTTGACAATTTTTGGTTTTTTGCAAATTTTGAGGCCTATAAGCGCAACACCCCTGGTGATACACTTTTTCCTCAGACATCCTCAGAGGGATAAATTTGTATTATTGGAATCCTCACGCCTATTACAATATTTTGACCAAATTTTAGAGAATTTGGAGTATTTTTGACCCCTCAAAAGACCAAAAAACTCCTCATTTTCACCTTTCTGCCTCATTTTCAGTCTTGGCGTTGCGCTCAGAGAAGTTTTGGTAATTTTGATTTTTGGACAGGTTACAGGAGCTAAATTAGAAAAAAAATGGTAGCTTTGGATATTAGACTCAGGAAGCTTTCCAACAGGCCATCACGGAGAAAATTCCGACATAGGGAAGGTCACCAAAACTTGGCTGCAAATGGACCCATTTTATGCCTGTGTTGGTGTTGCACTCATAGAAGTTTGGAGAATTTAAATTTATGGATAGGTTACAAGGGCTCAATAAAAAGAAAAAATGTATATTTGGAAAGTAGAATCAGTAGAATTTCCAACGGGTGATCACAGAGAAAAACTCGACATTGGGAAGGTCACCAAAACTTGGCTACAAGTGGACCCATTTTCTACCTGTCAAGACGTTGTGCTTATAGACTGCACTATGTATTTTTGGCCAAAAGTCAACAATACACACTCATTTATTATAAGAAGATATTTTAATGTGTTTTGAGGAAAATCACTCTAGAATTAGGTGCTAGAAGCTATTTTGGCATTTATTTCATGGGATATTTTGTCCGTTGGGCCTTGCATGGTCTCTTGGGCATTTATGACATTTATGAGTGATTTTCACATTTTCCAACCCTATCTAGGGTTTTTTCCCTCCTTTGCTAGATAAATAGAGTATGAGGGCTTCATTTTAAATGTTGGAATTTGATGACTCTTTGGAGAAATACATAGTATTTTGGATGTTGAAGAGAAAGTTGGTGTTGTGGGGCTTGTGAATGGCTTGTTTTCTTGCTGATGGAGGAGGCTTGCTTATAGGATCCTTGAGCTTGGTTAATGGTGAAGTGCTTCTATTTCATGTTATTATTTTCTCATGTATCATTATGTTTCCATATTTCTAAATTTCAATTGGAAAAAGGATTTAGACTAAGAAATGTTCTCAAAGGCACCTTAGCTCTATTTGTGCTTCAGTGCCTCTATGTTATCCTCTGCTGGGTCTTTCTAGAGAATTATTAATTTCTCTCTGGACCCCCCAAGCTTGTTTATTTCATGAATGGTTTAATACAATAGGTATAAAAGATGATTTATGGTTAGCCCTGCTTTTTTGATGTCTCTAAACACTATTTTTAAGGTCTCTCTCCAAAGTACCATTGATTAGGTTTCCTAATGAGGTTATGTTTCGATCATACCCTTTGTCCATGCTTGAATAATTGTTTTGGAGATCTTCATAACTGTGATAAATGATGTATAGACATTCCCTATTCTTTGATTAAATTTATATGTGTATCTTGAATGTTTTCTAACCTTGAAGGTGAAATCAGTAGAAGTTAAATGAGTTTCTCGTCTTCTATATTTCATTGGAATGTTTGCCTTGAATGCTTATTTGCTTAAGTTGAATCAAAGTGTTACTGGTTTTCCCTGTCTATTGATTGCTTCTTTATGCTTATGTATTTAAGTCCCTTCTTGTTAAAAGGGTACATGGTAAAGGATTCTTGATTGCCCTATGCCCTACCTTTGTTCACAAACTTCATGTCCATCTCATTTCCCATAAACCTTGAAAATCCATTGACCAATGCTATATTTTCCCTGTGATGCTCCCCGATCCATTGTTGAACTTTCCATGAATTTTATAGACTTCATAGCCCAATGACTTGAAAATTTCCTCATTCCATCTATTCTACTTTATCATCTTACCCAACCAAAACAAACAAACAAACCCTACACTTAACAACTAGCCTAAAATCAAACCCTAAAAAGAAAACAAGTTCACATCCTTTGCATCAAATAGAGAGAGCCCTCTCCGAGTCTAGGAAGGCTAGGTCCTAGGACTCCAAATACTGGTCTGATGTTACCCTGTGCATTTGGTCTACCAATCTGCTAAATCACGGGAAATTAACACTATGCATGCTCCAGGAAGGATGACAACTTAGTTCAATGATGAAGTTGACACCTCAGTGAATTTTCATTAATAGCGCATCCAATGTATTAGATCCTCTAGCACAAAAAATCGCCACAACATCAGATAACGTCTCCACGAGAACATCGGGCACTTGCCCAAGGGTCATTCCAACGAAAGGAAACTTCCACTTCTACCTCGGACATCTGTATAGAAAAAATCACATGTGTCCATGCTTGAGACACATATAACCCTTTTTTGGTTACCCCTATGTGTAAATGAACCGATTGCCCTTCCAATAATGGAAATCCAGTGCGAATAGTTTAGATACAAGTTTCTATTCTGTAGCAAGGGTTGGACCCTGGTTTTGTAAACACTTTTCATTGCAAGTATTCTCATTTTTCAAGCTGGAGCATTAATAAAGAGAATATTCTGTAAGATTCCGGTGTTGTGTGTCCTAGTGATGTTTTTCTCTCATTCATGTTGAATTTTTTTCTCACTGTAACCTCTTCATGTTTCCATTTATAATTCCATTTGTAAAGCAGGAAGGTTAGATTAATATTTTCTGTTTTAGAGTACCTTATTTCTGGTCATCTTTACAATTTCAATGTTTTCTTCTGATGTATGATTTAGGAATTCTTAATTGTTCTTAAGTCATTACTGAAAATACTCTTCTCCACCCCATGATTACACACAACTATAAACACCTATATTCGCAACTAGCTTGCCTTGCAGTCACTTTGGGATTTTATGTGTACACCCAACCTATTTTGACTCCATAGCCCAATGGAAACTATTTAGGAAAGACCTATTTTATCCAACCAAGAACAATCAAACAAACAAAATCTTACAATAAATTTAAATAACATAACATCAATAAACTTAAACAATTCTATATCTAATAGAGAGATCCCTCTCTCAGTCTAGGAGTGCTAGATTCTAGGCTTCAAGCGGTTTTGATGTTGTGCTTTCTAGTTTAGTCTTACCAATATTATAAATTATAGAGTGATAAAAGGAACTAATGTGGCATCTCAGTAATTTTGTGATTTGTTCATGAGGAAAAATCACCTAAGAGAAAACTCACCTTGAAAATTTTCTCGAGAGTCTCCAATAGAAAGTTCTAAGGGGATAGAACCTGAGATATGTGAAGTTTGATGGTAGGTGATGACAATAGTTTCATTCTAAGAGAAAGTGGTGGATGAGACATCTCGAAAAAAATATGAATGGTTATTGTGTCATTGGCATGGTTCCGTTGGACACATAACCCCAAAATAAACTTCCATAGACGAAATGACCCTGGAGGAAATCTGTCTCGAAGGAAATAATTTCGATGATAATCAAGGGTACTCTAGTGGAGTTTTTTCCGAGAAATAAATGTCGAGAGCTAAAGTTCAAGGAAGCACTAGGTTCGATGCAAAAATAATACCATAGGAATGAGTTTTTTGAATACATGGTGGATAAGCCCTTCTTGGCTAGAACAAAGTGTTATGACTATGCTAAGATCTTAACTCCATGAACGGGTCAACATCTTGTAAATTTGGTGTTTACACCATATTTCTAGGTTCAAAATCAAACATGCATAGCATAGGTTTTGTAAAATAGGCTTGACCAATTTGGCAGCAAATATGGATGAATGGAAAGATTTAGAGGAATATATAGCAGTATGGCTAAATTAGGAGATAGCCAAATTTAGAAGAAACACTGCTAAAAACTATGAATTTCTAGAATTGCAAATTTGGATAGTTTAACTTAGGTTTTCTTATAGAGACAAGGGATAAGTGTTAGAAGACTTATTATGCATATGAAGAGGACATTCAAAAATTAGAAAAACGAGATGTTAATATTCGACAGGTGATGTAAATGAATGAAAGAGAACTAGTTTTGGTGCTTTATCTCTTGGTGAATGTCTTATTTCATGGTTGATAAAAAGGAAAGCTTCAATTTATCTCTCTACTACTAAATCATAATATATAGCAACAACTTCTTTTTGCACCCAACTCTTATGGATGAAGCAGAGTTTGAAACATGTACAAGTATTCTATGATCAACCTATCACAACCATCTGTCATAAAATAAGTGCCACAAACATGTCCAAGAACCATTTTTTCCATTCAAATCAAAGCAAATTCCAATCAAATACTATTTCTTAAGAGATAAAGTTTCAAATAAGATTGTCAAGTTGGAGTATATCCCTACGAAAGAACATGTAGTTGATAGCTTCAATAAACCTCTTCCAAGAGATCAATTTGAGTATTAAAGGAAAATATTGGGAGTATTTACTCTTGAATCCCTCAACTCTATCTTCCTTAAGAGGAAGAAATACAACCAAAAAGCACTCAGTGTATCAAATGAAAACTGCCACGTCCAAAAGACTAACAAGACAAGGGTAGATTGGTTGTGAGGGGAGCATGTTAGTCTCTTTTCCATTGATTTAAATGGGGAGAAGTGCCTCAAAGAAAAAGTAAAGTAAGGGAAAATAACCTTGAACAAAATAAAGGGGCAGAGGTAAGTACAACATATTAAAATAACACAAAACTAAAACTCCATCATAGGGGTAGCAACATCCAAACGAGGAGAATAAATATAAGTAATAAATAAACGTTACTATTTCTTTAATTTTTGTTTTTCATGTTTCGAATAGTGCTAAAGGGGAAGAATGTTATAAATCTGTTTTAATCGATGGAAAAGGTGGAGAATATGATGGAAAAGGAAAATGAAAGTATGGAAAAGGTGAAGAGGGTCAAGGAACACAGAATTTGGAGCCATTTCTACTACAGCAAATCATATCAAGTGTTGTTGAAAACTACTCATATGGATAGAGCATTGAAAGAGATTTCGAGTGGTATATATAAGTTTGAAAATATCCTATTGGATAAAAATTTATTTCCAGTTAAAGAGGAGGATCCCAAAAGTGAAAGGTTTCTCAACTGAAATTGTTGTTAAAGTCAAATTGGTGAATATTTGGTGTTTTTTCCAATATTAGTGGAGCATAGAAACATTTAAAAAGTGGGAAAGTATGAAGCTAAATGTGTAATATTTCCATATCACGATTCACCAATCAGATATCGACGATCCATATCATAGTAGGACCCCCTTGATTTAAACAAAAAAAAAACACAAGGGCAGTCTGCATTACCACTAGTGGGATTTTCCCTAACAAAGAGGACGTGGAGTAGGATATTGTGGAAAACGTTGTGACATTGGATGTTGAAGAGGTGATTTGGCACAAGAGTTCATTTAAAAAAAAATGCTTGAGACCTCCACTTGCTATGTACCCTTATCCACATCAATGGAAAAAATGAAGATAGATGGTGGTGTTTTATTGGCTCGAGGTTAGGACATGGATATACAATGCCATGATGATGTCAACATGATGTGGCACCAATGACAGGGTGACACATGACATGCATATTTGGCATTTTCGGGCACCTAAGTGGGCTAAAAATGGGTGACATGGCATCACTCAGTGAGTGACATGTGCCATCCTTGCATAGATTGTATATAACTAGTAGAACTAGGTGGAATCATCGTAGCAAGGAAACATCACCCTGTAAGAACCAACCCTTGGAAGAAAGTCCTTGGAAGTTTTTCTGAGAATGCATAGGAGGAAAGGTATAAGGAAGAAAGTATGCGAAAATAGTCCATGACACAATGGAACTAAGGTTGCATCTCGACAATTTTGTGATTTTCTCGTGAGGAAACATCACATTAGAGAAAATCATCTTGAAAGAAACAATCTCGCAATTTTTCCCTAGAGTCTCCAACTGAAAGTTCTAAGAAGATAGAATCTGCGAGATGTGAAGTTTGACGGCAGGTGACGACAATAGTATTGTTCTCAGATAACGTGGTGAACAAGACATCCCGACATAAATATGATTGGTTCTGGTGTCATTGGCATGGTCCGATTGGACATATAACCCAAAAATAAACTTACCCAAAAGAAATGACCCTAGAGGAAACCCATCGCGGAAGAAATAATTTCGGTGATAATCAAGGGTACTCTAGTGGAGTTTTTGCCAACAAATAAATGTTGGGAGCTAAATTTTAGGGAAGCACTAGGTTTATGTAGAAATAACACCATAGGAATGAATGTTTTGAATACATGGTGGATAAGCCCTTTTTGGCTAGAGCAAAGTGCTCTGACTATACTGAGATCTTAACTCCATGAACCAGTCGACATCTTGTAAATTTAGTGTTTGCACCATATTTCGAGGTTTGAAAACAAACATGCATAGCATAGTTTTTGTAAAATAGGCTTTACAAAGTTCGAAAAAAATATGGTTGAATGGAAAGATTTAGAGGAATATTTAGCAGTATGGCTAAATTTGGAGATAACCAAATTTAGAAGTAACACTGCTAAAAACTGTAAATTTATCGACTTGCAAATTTGGATAGTTTAACTCAGGCTTTCTTACAAAGATAAGGGAGAAGTGTTAGAAGGCTTATTGTGCATATCAACAGGACATTCAAAAAATTAGAAAAACAAGATGTTAATATTGGACAGGTGATGTAAATGAATGAAAGAGAACTAGATGTGGTGCTTTATCTCTTGGTGAATGTCTTATTTCATGGTTGATAAATAAGCATGCTTCACTTTCTCTCTCTACTACTAAATCATAATATATAGAAACAACTTCTTGTTGCACCCAACTCTTATTGATGAAGCAGACTTTGTGATATGTACAAGTATTCTATGATCAACCTATCCAAACCATATGTGATAAATAAGTGCCATAAACATGTCCAAGAACCATTTTTTCCATTCAAATAAAAGCACATTCCAATAAAATACTATTTCTGAAGAGAGAAAGTCGCAAATAAGATTGTCAAGTTGGAGTATATCACTACAAAAGAACATGTAGTTGATAGCTTCACTAATCCTCTTCCAAGATATCAATTTGAGTGTTAAAGGAAAATATTGGGAGTATTTACTCTTGAATCCCTCCACTATATCTTCCTTAGGAAGAAGAAATACAACCAAAAATCACTCATTATATCAAATGAAAATTGTGACGTTCACAATACTAACAAGACAGGGGTAGATTGTTTGCAAGGGGAGCATGTTAGTTTCTTTGCCATTCATTTAAAAGGGTCAAAGGTACCTCAATTAGAAAGTAAAGTAAGGGAAAATAACCTGGAACAAAATAAAGCGGGAGATGTAAGAACACGAAACGACAAGTCCATCATAGGGATATCAACATCCAAAGGAGGAGAATAAATAGAAGTAATAAATACATTTTACTTTTGATTTTATGCTTGTTTTTCATTTTTCGATTAGTGACAGAGAGAAAGAATGTTATAAATATGTTTTCGTTGATGGAAAAGGTGGAGAAGATGATGGAAAAGGAAAATCAAAGTATGTAAAAGGTTAATATGGTCAAGGAACACATAATTTGGAGCCATTTCTACTACAACAAATCATATCAAGTGTTGTTGGAAACTACTCGTATTAATAGAACATTGAAAGAGATTTCGAGTGGTATATATAAGTTTGAAAATATCGTCTTAGATCAGAGGTTATTTCCAGCTAAAGATGAGGATCCCAAAAGTGAAAGGTTTCTCAACTAAACTTGGTGTTAAAGTCAAATTGGTGAATGTTTGGTGTTTTGTCCAACGTTAGCGGAGCATAGCAACATTTAAAAAGTGGAAATGTACGAAGCTAAATGTGCACCAAATTTCCTCTTTATCCAATCAAAGAATATGTGGGGACTCATGCTTACTCGAAGGTTAACAACATGGGAGGACCTGTGTTGGGCAGTATTTCCATATCACCAATCAGAGATCGACGATCCATATCATAGTAGGGCCCCCTTCCTTTCAACAAAAAAAATGAGACAAGGGGGGTTTGCATTACCACTAGTGGGATTGTCCCTAATTGAGAGGACCTGGAGTAGGATACCGTGGAAAATGTTGTGATTTTGGACGTTGAATATGTGATTTGGCACAAGAGTTTAAGTTTTAACAAAGAATTTCATTAAAAAGCAAATGCTCGAAATCCCCACTTCCTATGTACCCTTATCCACATCAACAAACAAAATGAAAATAGAGGGTGGTGTTTTATTGACACGAGGTTATGACATGGATATACAGAGCCATTATGATGTTAACATGACGTGGCACCAACATGACGTGGTGACACATGACATGCATATTTTGAATTTTCGGGTACCGAAGTGGGCTAAAAATGGGTGACATGGCAAAACTCAGTGAGTGACATGTGCCATCCTTGTATACATGGTATATAACTAGTAGAAATAGGTGGCATCATCGTAGCAATTAAACATCACCCCGTAATAACCAATACTTGGAAGAAACTCCTTGGAAGTTCTTCTCAGAATGCATAGGAGGAAAGGTATAAGGAAGAAAGCATGAGAAAATAGTCCAGGACACAATGGAATTAAGGTGGCATCTCGGTAATTTTGTGATTTTTTTGTGAGGACACATCACCTCCAAGAAAAACCATCTTGAAATAAACAATCTCGAAATTTTTCCCGAGAGTCTCCAACAAAAATTTCGTTCTCAGAGAAGTGAAGTTTGACGGTAGGTGACGACAATAGTTTCGTTCTCAGAGAACGTGGTGGACAAGACATCGATACATAAGTATAACTGGTTCTGGTGTCATTGGCGTGGTCCTATTGGAACCCAAAAACAAACTTTCCCAGACGAAATGAACCTGGAGGAAACCCATCTGAAAAGAAATAATTTCAGTGATAATCAAGGGTACTCTACTGGAGTCTTTCCCAAGAAATAAATGTCGGGAGATAAAGTTCTGGGAAGCACTAGGTTCGATGCAGAAATAAGACCATAGGAATGAATGTTTTGAATACATGGTGGATAAGCCCTTTCTTGCTAGAGCAAAGTGCTCTGACTATACCGAGATTTTAACTCCACGAACGGGTCAACATCTTGTAAATTTGGTGTTTACACCATATTCCGAGGTTGGAAAACAAGCACGCATAACATAGGTTTTGTAAAATAGGCTTGAACAAGTTGGCAGAAAATATTGCTGAATAGAAATATTTAGAGGAAGATTTAACAGTATGGCTAAATTTGGAGATAGCCAAATTTAGATGAACACATTGCTAAAAACTGCAAATTTCTAGAATTGCAAATTTTGATGAAGTGTTAGAAGACTAATTGTTTCAGATCAAGAAGACATTCAAAAATTAGAAAAACAAGATGTTAATAAGATCAAAACCTATCATAAGTGATAATTAAGTGCAAGATGACTAAAGTTAAAAGTACAAAAAATATTAGTCCTTAATTATTTATAAGCATAATCAAGTTTGCAATTTTTATGGTGTTGGTGAGTTAGCTATAGATTGATGTTGATGGTGTGTATGGTGGATTAATCAATGATTAGAGATTATTGAAGGTCATTCTATGATGATTTTGGTGAGTGATAAAAGAGAGAAAATTATTTATTTATGAAAGGAAGTGGCCTTCATGATTTGAGTTTGAAAATGGAATGAAAGATGAAACAGGAAGGTCAAGAAAGTAGCAACTTGCAAATCATGTGTGGTATCTCCTTCCAGTATAGGTTGTTAAATAGTTAGGGGTCATAGATCGTTTTAGTGGTAGTTGATAAACTATGGGTTGTTGCTCCTTTCAGTTGTAACTGAAAATTAGGGAGCATTAGCTTCCTTCTAGTTGTAGAGAGAGAACTTTGTAAGAAGTAGAAGCTTGCATTTGTGAAGTAAAATGAAGAAAATTTTGAACAATCCATGTGCGATATTTTGTGCTTCTTGTGTTTCTTCTTGTGATGTTGTTAAGAATTGTTTTTAAATTATTTATTAGTATCCTATTAATACTTTCTAGTGAAATAAAAGTTTAAAATTCCGGCAATATTGATTCACCCCCTGCCCCCCCCACCCCCAAGTATTGTCCAGTTTCTAAAATGATCGTGATTTTGTGAATTTCAACTTAACTAATTTGGGTTCCCTACAATTCCACACAATGTACCCAAAGAAAAATGCTTTGATACCTATATGATCTATAAACTACCATCAATATTACATTTGATGGACGTCAATACCGATCTACTAAAATATATTATAAAATCGAACATATACACTAAGTGGGTTTATTCCTCCTTAACATTATGGATCTCTTAATCATTATTTATCAAGTATGCGTGAAAATTATTATTATGCAGAAAATAGAGAACAAATGGAATAAGCACTCAAAAAGCATAAAAACAAAGGATATGAACTAGGAAGCCCATTCTTGTGAAAACTCCGCTATGTTTGACACCTAATCCTCTATGGGTAGTTGTGGAAGGCAAATGGATGTAGGAAATACAAGAGACATTGGAATGTGGAATCCAAGGGTCACCTCATGTACTATAAATGTATATCATTGTGAATAATAATGAATCTAGTGTTTTATCTTTCTCATGTCTTTTGTGTTTATGGTGTTCACCATGGATGAGTTTAACATGGTATCAGATCTCAGGCCAGGCCCTGGCATTTTGAAATTCTGTCAGCTCCATTTTTTGTAATATTCCCTTTCTTGATCTGGTCAAAGTGGACGAAATCGGTCCATGGTATTACCGTGGTATTTTCCCATGGTATCGGCCCATGGTATTTGTTGTCAGTTTTCAAGGAAAATAATAAAATAAGGTCCATCAAGCATATAAAAGGGGATAAAATCTAGGCATTTAAATTCATTCCGTTTTATCTATCTTATTTTGTTTTGATTGAGAACTTGGCATTGTCAGTTCTAGCATTGATCCCGGGATGAAAACCTCCTAGTGAATTTTGCATGGTGGATCCATTGAGGGTCCACGATTGTGCTTCAGTGTTTTTTTTTTTCTATTTAATGAGTAGTCAAGCATGCCATTTGCAGGAGATTAGTTTTATTTTATGGGCATGTATTTTATTTTCAGCTAATAATATAAATAAAGTGTTGCAGTTCCAGATCTTGTTGTGTTCTATGTTTTTATGGAAATTATGTTTACTTGGAACACCTAGATGTGCTGACTTATTGAAAATTCTGGTCTTCGAGATATTACAGTGGTATCAGAGCTCGTGTTCTTGCCATATTGAGGGTTTGTTGCAGACCTTGATCGAATTAATGAAGATATTTTTTTTCCCGCCACCAATTTATTAAGGATTAAACAATTTCTATTTCAAATTGTTGAATTATTTGGACAAAGGTTCAAAAGTGCAAAGTATTAATGTTTATTAAAAAGGGGCTTTGATTTTTTTTTGAAAGAGTTGTCCAATTTATTTTTGAAATGACTTGAGAAAATTTTGGGGCCTTGCGGCAAGGTGTGGCGAAAACCAAAATTAGGAAAAAAAATATGCCAAAGTTATTTTATGGACATCAAACTACAGATTTGGTGACTTTTTCAGGCCTGGATTTTTCTGACCGACTCGTGGATCAAATTGCATTAAGGGAAGTACTCTTGAGAAGGAAATCGAGTTTGTAGTCCAATTCTTCGTCCACTGAGCGAGACTTTTTTTGGGGGGCAGCATTAATTTACATTTGTGTGATTCAGCTTGTGAGCCAGATATATGCGACTTGAGTAGTTTCATTAGCTCGATAATTGGGTTAATAGTTTCATTGGCTCAAAAAGCCTGCGGATCTCTCCTCCTGTAGCAGTTAATCTTGCCCATTGAGAAAATGCTAGACAAGTAAATTACATCATGCATTTACGCAGTACTATCTAACCTATGATTCGTGGCTTGTCATCTGGCTAGTGCGTGAAAGAGACTGGTGCGTAATACTCTGTTGAAAGGCACGTTCAACAAAGGGCCACTGCATCAAATACAAGAGCACCTGAATGCATGTCAGTGTGAATAAGGAACGATCTTAGTCTGTGGTTGTGCGGGTTCTAACTTCCTGCATACTTTACAGAACACCAATTTCTAGAGAAAAAAAAATGATGTAAACCACTTTTATTGAAGAAAGTCAAGGAAAGAAGAAAATGTACTGAGATCCATTGATGCCAAACCACAATTTCATCATTTTACTTTTGGAAATGCCACAAGAATCAACATAATGATACATTACTCGATTCTATGGGCTACAATACTTCTGTGGATCACATATGGAAACAATATAAAGATCAAAAGCTAGAGCAGAAAAGCAGGTCTTTCTCTCGAAAGGTCCATGTAATCCTTCAACAGTCAAAAGATATCCAGAAGGAAGATGTAAAAAGCAAGTTTCTCTTTGAACTTGGATCCAAATTGAAGGGTAAAAAGTTAGAAGATGTCCTCCTACAGCTAGAAAAATTATATATGACCTTCAGCTTGATAGAGAAATCAAAATGGGGAGGGTCTAGTTGGACCTTGAAGCCATCCATGCTTGCTTTGATACAACCTAGGTTCTTGGAGCATTCTTTTGAAAATGTTAGACTCACGGTCGCCTCTTATCTCAGTAAGATCATAGCCTTAAGAGCACCACTATTTCCCTACAATGAGGACATCATGAGAAGGAATTTTCGGTAATGGTAGAAGCACTCAAAGGGTTGGACAACGCCACGCTTCTTAATTTTTTCAGAAGCGCACAATTTTGGAACGCATGGCGAAATTTAGATTTGGTATACTTATGCTGGATCTATAGTGTGATGACTTAATCCTTCAGATGCTCCAATACTCTTGCACTGGAATTACAACGTCTCATCCAAACTTCATCAAAACAGACATAAAAAAGATCATGTCTCCGATCTTAGGACAAGACAGGGCCATCTGTGAACAATTGAGATCCAAATTGTTGGCCATTTGGAGGAAAGAGCTAATTGTATCATCTGTTGCTTATGAAATAGCTAAGGGGTTGATTAAATAGAGCATCAAACTACTTAGAAAGAAGTTAACCAAGGAGGAAGTAACAAATATTTGTGGAGACAACAAGAATGAACTAAGGAGGAAAGGCTTATGCTTTGTATACAAGGGAGTTTGGGCACTGGACCATTCATGTCCAGATAATAAGGAGGTAACAAGGATAGAAAAATTAGATAAGTCTTCATATCATGGGGATTCATCCATAGATAGATTCACTGAATTTCATGAGAGGAACTATGAAGGATCTGAGCAGTCAAGTACAAATGGTGAGTAACAACACCATGCTCTTCAGAGAAACTTGCATGACAAGTTGATAAGTCATCTTGACAAAGTACATGACAAAAGGAAGGATGCAGTTCCTCCTGATGATATGGTAGTTGAATCTATAAATACATCGGAGGAAATACATAAAGAGTATGGGCAATCAAGTATAGATGAAAATCTACCAGTACATCCATGTTTGACAACTAGAGAAGATGGACAGCTTATCCTCACATGTAAAGAGGTCTAGGACAAATACACCCAAGGAGAATCAAATGGGGAGCAAGCAGTAATAGCCTGATATGATGAGCACGATCATGAGGAGAAACATGACAAACATAATGTGAAAAATGAACCATTCCTAGAGAGTTGGGCAAAGGATCAATTTGAAGTTGTGGTCATTGGGCATCCGGTGTAGATAGATACAAAGACATTCAACACAGCACTAGAGTTTCCAGTAGAAGATTTTTGGGAAAGGATCATGCATTTCAAGACAGATCTTATGTTTTTGAAGCAAAGAGTCTCGACAACCCGAGACATTGTCTTACAGGACAACAAAAAAATTTAGGAACTCATAGGGCTAGGTGCCAAATCAACGACCATGTTGTCTAGTGTTGAGGAACGACTCAAGTCCCTCATAAGGCAACAAGAGGAGTACAATTGGGAGTTCCAGAGAAACCCCCTACAGGAATACATAGATAACGCTTGCAACTCCAGCAACCCACCTCTATACATTGGGAAGAGCAGGGTAGAGTTCTCCAAATTCATGATGTTGGGTAACCAAGTAGAGAAGAATGAATTAAGCATCGAACAACATGAACATAGTAGATTTGCAAATATTCATCCTTCCCTAGGTATGGATTGGCGAGAGATTATGACTTGGTATTCTATTGATAGGTTGATTCTTTGGAGGATACTCACATTCACGGTCATATTGCATTTTGGGCTCTTTGGTGCAGGGAGTGATGGAGGGCTAAAATGGTACCATAACCCACAGGCCCTAGGGTTTAGGTGGCATTGGGATCCAGGAGAATCCCTTGGGGGGGAAATTGGCATAAGGATTGTTTGCGATCTAGGTAAATCTAACGAGGGAAGGATTGATTAGAGGATTGTTTAGGATCCAGGTATCGAAGGACCCATTCAGGACCATTCAACATGGAGGGATGGAACATTACATCAGGTTGTATGGGATCATGGTATTAATGTACAAATGCTTCTATTGTGGATAAAAGTGGATCGCTTGAGGACAAGAAATCTTTGGGCAGGAGGATTTGTAATATTCCCTTTCTTGATCGAGTCAAAGTGGACATAATCTATCCATGGTATTACCATCGTATTTTCCCATGGTATTGGCCCATGGTATTTGTTTTTGGTTTTCAAGGAAAATAATAAAATAAGGTCCATCAAGCCTATAAAAGAGGATAAAATCTAGGAATTTAGATTCATTCCAGTTTATCTATCTTATTGTGTTTTGATTTAGAACTTTGCGTTGTCAGTTCTAGCATTGATCCCAGGATGAAAACTCCATGGTGAATTTTGCATGGTGGATCCATCGAGGGTCCATGATTGTGCTTCAGTGTTTGTTTTTATGTTTAATGAGAAGCCAAGCATGCCATCTGCAGGAGATTAGTTTTATTGTATGGGCATGTATTTTATTTTCAGCTAACAATATAAATAAAGTGTTGCAGTCCCAAACCTTGTTGTGTTCTATGCTTTTATGGAAATTATTTTTAGTTGGAACACCTAGATGTGCTGATTTATTGAAAATTCTGGTCTTCAGGATATTACATTTTTAAGTTTTTTTCCTATTTTGCAGTATTGACATTTCCAGCACCTAAAATACATTTTTTTGTTGTACCTCTAACCATTGTTCTTCATTTTTTTCCCTGCGATTATGCCATTATTCTCTATCCCTTAGTGAAAATTTTGAGCATTGGATGAGTTGAAATAAATGTGCATTAGATGCATTGCAAAGATTGTGAGACCGTATGCCATGTGCTCGAAGGTCTGAGTGAAAATGCTCTGCAATAAATCTTTCTTATAACTTTGCTTATTGCATAGTTGATGTCTATGCCTTAACTACTTGTTGACTAGGTTGAGCATAATTGAACTTCTTTTTCCGCAATCCTGCCTCAAGCTTCTTCTAGTGTTTTTGGGTTCTAAGTGCATTGCATGTTATTTCAAGGAATTGTTCCCAATTGAAGCGAATGAGTTCTTTTTTCTCCTCTTCCGAAAGCCCAAAATTAAGTTTAGCATGATCAATGGAACGATGTGCCACCAGTGATACCACCACTCACACTTGCGCCCCTTGTACACTTCTCCTCTCTCCCCACTCCTTTGCACTACCACTTCATCCTTCCTCCCCGCCCTCAGCCCTCTCTCAAAGCTACTCACTTCTTGGCCTCCCTTCTCCCTCTATGCACTCACTCACCCTCACCCTCACCTCCTTTTTGTGGCCTCTCCGCCTACTCCCTCCTCCACACCTCCCTTCATGTGTTCTCGCTCCCTCAAATCTCCTTGTCGTGGCCTCACCACTTCCCATCTCCCTCCTCGCTCATGCACTCTCTGCTTCCCATATCTCTTGCTCCTACACTCGTTGCTCCCCATCTCCCTCTCTACTTCCCATATCCCTCCTCGCTCCTGCACTCTCCACCCTTTGGCTTTCTCACCTCCCGTCCGCACTTGCCAGCCTCCCTCATGCCTTCGCTTACAAGAGGGAAAAAAAAATTGAGAACGTTGAACATAGATAGATAAAAAAATATACAGAAAATTACTCAGAAGTACTCCAATTTTGATTGCAGCTTACTTAGAATTCTGAAGTGGCTACATATGGAAATACTGTCGGACATGGAATTCCAAAGTTCTAAAAGCTAATTTTGTTAGAGAATAACATTAATAGATTTCCGTTGGATGAGAGTATGCAAGTGAAAATGCCAAGTAGTGTTTATTACGCTAAATATTGGAGGAATATAATATTTTTTTCCTCTCGCATTTCATCTGCCATACCTAGGATAGTAGTAGTGGACAATCCCTTGACAAGGTAAAGAAATATACTCTTCGCTTCGGCTGTAGTAATTCTACAATATTGAAGAGGTGGAAACAACTCCAAATACATCATTGAAATCTTCCTTTGAACTCTTCAAGAGTTTATTTCCATCTCCCACCAGACTCTGGAAATTTTGAATCGAATTTTATAATGTGAGTTAGCATAACAATTTTTCATAATTTCTATATTCACGGGCAAAATAATTTGAAGATTGAAGATTGAAACATTTTTGATAGAATACTTGGTTGTTGGCGTATCAACCTTAGTGTGACTGAAAAATACTCCATTTCTCTCCAGCAAAGCTACCTAAATTTCCATTTGTTGTAAGTGAATCATCAGTTGTTAAAAAAAAAAAAAAACCAAAATGGTTGATGTATTAGAATGGTTGAATATTATAATACATTCCGCTGTAGATTAGAGGATAAACACGAGAAAAGTTTCTCTTTCATATATTCAAACCTCTCTACAAAATGCACTAGACAAGATTGAATTTTTTCAGCTTTAGTCAGGCCTACAACGAGACGAGCTTAAGAAAAAGAGTCGTCATTTCTGAACTTGTTTTTGTTCAAAAAATTGAGACAAACTCCCATCAGCAACAAGAAACTATTCAGATCAATGGGCCCAGTACAAGAGCAGAGTTGAATGCGGAAGAAAACATCCATCTTGCACTTCCCAAGCCCATCATCAAACCTTCAGAAGAGATTTTCCATAATAGCCATAGAACAGGTCTTGCATATGACAAGGCTGTGTCCTTTCATAGTCCAGACTACTCCAAGCCCATCAAATTTCAGAGTGACATATTTCTTCATGATAGCTCAACTTCAGCTATTCTAGATTCTGCTCCTCTTCCACAGCAGCAACAATAGATTGTAAAATTCCAACACTATGACCAAGTTGGCCATATGAAAGATCATTGTTTCGATCTTCACCCATGCTAGCATTATGGTCGTCACACTCATTCTTCAAACAAATGCTTCAAAAACAAGCCTCCTGCAAGAATAAAGATTCATCTTGGATGGATATCTTCTTGGAAATGGACATCAAAAACCAAGAAGATGTGTAAGTCATATGTCAGAACTTGTTCTAGAATATTGAACAATCTTGCAGTTGAGTTTTCACCATCATCTCACCTTGTATCTGACAGGGGGGGAATTATGGTCAACTACAAGTTTCAAAGCCACTTCAAGCGAGCCTGAGCCACAACTTGTTATTCCAGATTCATATTTGTAGACACAACAGTTCAAGCGATCTTGAGCCAAAACCTTTCATCCCAAATTCAGAGTTGTAGCCAGAGACACAACACTTCAAGCCAGCCCGAGCTAGAACCTGTCATTCTAGATTCATAGTTGTAGCTAGAGACACAGATTCCCATGAGCATTCCTTTGGTTGGTGGTAAGCCTTAAACCATCTATGTGAGGTTGATATTATTCCTCTTTAAAGAATTCATGACACTTTTTCTAGCATAAGACTTCAGCTTCTTGCAAGTTTTGGTAGAGTTCCAAGAAATTGATCAAGCATTCCAAAGTTCATGGTAATCCTTAAACCATCATAGCTTGTAGACCTCCCTTCTTCCAGGTTGAAAGTCTCCCTCTTCAAAATATGAGGAGCGCTTCCTCTAGCAGAAGACCTCAGCTTCTTGCGAGATTTGGAATAGTTACGAGAACTATACTAAGCATTCCAATGTTGGTTGTCATCCTTAAACCACCTCCTTATGCCAACATTTCAGAGAGCACATTTAGCCTAGTGCTACCATTTTGTATTATAGCTCTCTTCTTGGTCTCACACATAGCCCTTCGGATTAACGGGGGGAACGTTCGACACCTAATAATCTATGGATAGGTGTGGAAGGCGAATGGATATAGGAAGTCAAAGAGACCTTGGAATGTGGAATCCAAGGGTCACCTAATGTACTATAAATGTATATCATTGTGAATAATAGTGAATTTAATGTTTTATCTTTCTCATGTTTTGTGTGCTTACAATGTTCACCATGGTTGAGTTTAAAAAGCTAAAAGGCGAGGCTTCTCTACTCTCCTTTCTCTAAATGGAAATGGAAGCAAGAAAAGGAGTGAAGGATGTGACGCATGGGCTCCTATATTGCACAAGGCCTCTATATTTTATCTTTCCCTACCCACTCTCAGCTACTTTTCACGTCAATATAACAAAATGCACTCAAATACAATGGAGCCTCTTTCCATCGTAGTGGCATGGTTACAAGACATCTCGATACGCTACTAGTGGTTATGTTTGACTCGAAATCCTAACTAGAGTTACCCTGTTGACTCTTCTAGAGTCTTCTTAATTATGATCACATGAATAACCTTTTTTCCATGAATAATGGGTGTTGACATGACATTCTCTCATGTCATGGTGGTCAAAATAAGAAGTTCAACTTTCGAGGGGAATAGATTTTTTATACATACTCTAATTGAGGTGATTCTTGCACCATTGGGTAGAATGACATATGAACATGCATGGTTAAACAAAAAAGTTTTATCCAATAAAAATGTCATTTGATGCCTCAAAATTCTTCTTAAATATTTCAAACCTTAATTTTCCAAATTGTAACCCACTAGTAAAAGTGCTCATGTGAGTTGATTGCACCACTTTTTCCACTCCAAAAACATCAATATGGATGAAAAATAATAAAATAGTCCAATTTAATCAGATAATAAGATCATAGTATTTGAAGAAGTTAAATTGATCATAGTCTCTTTCCCATCTTAATGTTTACTTCTTAACAACAAAAATGTATAATTTTTTTTCTTTCATTATATATTCCATCTTTATCTTTTATTAATAAAGTTATAACCATTAAATTTATAAATATCTAGTAACTAAAATCTTTCTTATTATTATATATTTCAAATTTATCTTCTATATATTTTATATTTATCTTCAATTCGATAAAGTTATAATTATTAAATTTATTAATATCTATTTACATTGCCATTTTCAACACTCCTAAAATGTTTTCTTTTAACCAAAAATGCTTTCATTAAAATAAAAAACCTTCTGAATACATATAAATATAATAAAAATTTCAGAATATCTATAGATTTGATGAGATTTTCAAAGTACTCTTAATGCTAAACATATCGTACCATGAAAAACTAAAACAAATAAAATATAAAGCTAAATATAGGAATTTAATTTCAGAAAGACAAAGAACAATCAAATTTTATGAGACAAAATTCTTAGTATTGTTCATTCTTTTACTATATTATATGGAGTAAATATTAGGCTTCTTTTATATATACATTTAGAAGTAAAGAATAAATTTACCAAATATTTATCTTCAGTTTTACAGCTGAAATTCAGTATTATTCCTTTATATATATATATATATATATATATATATATATATATATATATATATATATATATATATATATATATATATATATATATATATTTTTCTTAACGATTACTCTTTATATATAATATGATTATACGACATTTTGGGAGACTTATAAATGAGTATTATAATATGATTGCGGAGTATAACAAGAGTAAAAATAAAAAATATATTGAATTTCTATAATATTATATATATTTTAAAATTGAAATTCATTATATTTTTATTTTTATTTTATTATACCCCAATCTATTATATCTCGTTTATAAATCTCTAAATATAACCTCAATGTATTATATATATAAAGAGTAATCGTTAAGAAAAAACATTATAGAAATGATTATTAGAGTATGATTAAGATTGGCTTAGTATAAATTCTAACTTTAAAACTACCGAAACAAATTGTAATATGAATCCTGTAAATGAAAAGGAATTATATATGAATTTTTCACATACAAATTGTATCATAATTCCATGTAATGGGTAAAATGAATCTAAAACATTTTAGAGCAATGAAATTCAATTTTACGAATAAAATTTGTGTTAAATTCTTGAAGGAACTTATTTTGAGTGGCATGATACCTTTCATGTTTCTAGTTATATGGGTTTAATTTTCAGGAGATCTTGTAAGTAGATATTTTTTTTTTTTTCCCTTGTTTTTCTTCGGCATTTATGAAATAATTATTCTATCGGGTGAAATAATAACAATCTTAAAAAAAACATGTCTATTTGTTCCAAACTCACTTACATAAAAAGAATGAATAGGACGTTTGATAATTTACCTCATTTTAATTTTGAGCACAATTAATTGGTAAGTGACTTTACTGAGATGGTGTCTGTGTGACCATCTTCAACATGGACAAGTAAGCCTGATGTTTTGCATGGACATCAGTGAGGATATTGAGCTTCTCATTGAGCTTCTGATGAAGTATGTTGAGTTGCAATTAAATATATTCTATTTAAACTTTTTTCTTTTGCTATGCTTCACACTTTTCCTTCATTATCTTTCCCATGATTTTCTGTTTTTGCCAATAGACATGAACTGCACGAAGCTATCTTTTTTCTCGAGTACTTGTGCAACTGGTATTCGACACCTAACCCCCCATTTCAATCAACATCTTCCATACGACATGTTCTTGTGCCTAAGCTGCACTTCTCCCTCGACTTCAGCTAATTTAGTTTGGACACCTGGTGGGGCACATGAAAAGTATCTGCTAGTGTTTTCACGAGTAGCAATCTAAGAGTCTATGTATCAGAGGTTGGGGCTTACGCAGTATGGGACAGGGTGTATCCACTCTGACAATCTCAATTAGGAGCAATGTTTCTTTATCCTCGATGACCTCTCACAATGAAGAAAACATGGAGAAGAGGCCAATCACTGGTATACTTACAATCTCAATTAGGAGCAATGTTTCTTTATCCTCGATGACCTCTTGCAATGAAGAAAATAAGGAGGAATGTTTCTTTATCCTCGATGACCTCTCGCAATGAAGAAAATATGGAGAAGAGGCCAATCACTGGTATACCTATAAACAATGGGAACAACTCCCTAGACCACAAAGTGCCCATAGGATTGATCCATCATAAAAAATTGCCACCTTTTTGGAGTGGTAAATAATTTGGTATGGAGGATGTTGCATTACCACAGTTAAGAGATAACTCAATACACTCAGAGAAAAATTTCTCATCGGGATTGAAACACATAGCATAAAAATGACAACAGGCTTCACTGCTAAAAGACAAGGCGTTGCAAATTGCCTCATGGAAGAGAACCAACCTAAAATAAATTTTCTCTAGAAGTATAACCACGCCATGTAGTGTTAGATTTCATGCAGACTATCATACTAATCCACATCCCCAAACCAGTCACATAATTAATGTGAAACATTTCCAATAAATTAATGGCAGAAAGAAATCTAAAAAAGCTTATTAACTCGTGTGAAACATTTCCAATACAGAAAGAAATCTAAAAAAAGGCATATGAACTACAGATCCAAATTTTATATAAATAATGAAGGAAACCGAAGAACCAAACGAGTTATGTACATGATGCATAACTCCACTGGAAGCTTTCCTATGTTCCTCTTGTAACAAAATTGATCGGATAGTCCACATTTAGAACATTAAAAACCTCATATCCATGTATACATCTGAAACTATCATATTTAAGGTGTCATCCCTCATGATGAAACTATCATGGCTATTGATGTTGAGTGTACTCACCACCTGCAGGGCCATGCCATACTTAATATAAGGCAATTACCACAATACAATGAGAGTGATAAATTTTTGGCTACATTACTTTCCTTCAACTAGCAGTGACATTGTCCACTAGTTGAATGGTTAGTCCCTGCCCGGGACTATAGCATATGTATTCAAATTATTAAAAATTTAATTGTAACTTAGCTCAACTTTAACTATATATTAAAATTATTAAAAATTTAATTTCACCAACAAGTGAATGGTTGTATTGAGTGCAAAGAAAACACATTTCCCCCAATAAATTTCTCCACACTACTACTACAAACTATATATTATATTTTATTATGTGTATGTTTGAAGTGAGAAAGATTTCCTTTATGATGTTTTTTAATTTCAAAAATATAAATAAAACTATATATTCAAAGAATATATGGTTGAATGGTTGTTGTGCCAGAGTGTGGAGAAAATACATAATTTCTTCGCACAATTAACTTCTCTACCCTAATGCTGGAAATGATATCTATGGTTTATTATGTCTATGCTTGATGTGAGAAATTGTTTTTTTATTATGTTTTTTAATTTCAAAAATATAAATAAAACTATATATTCAAATTATTAAAAGATAATTGTTAATTAATTTCTAAAAAAAACTATATATTTAAATTATTAAAAACATAATTGTAACTCAATCCAACTTTAAACAATATATTGAAATGATTAAAAACCTAATTGCATGAAGTGAATGGTTGTGCTGGAGGGCATAGAAACTTCTCCACACTACTACTACAAAGAATATCTTATATTCTACTATGCCTATGCTTGAAGTGAAAAATTCTTTCTTTATGATATATTTTAATTTAAAAAACATGACTAAAACTATATATTCAAATACGTAAAAATGTAAGTGTTTTTTAATTTTGAAAATGAATATAAAACTATATATTCAAATTATTAGAAATTGTATTTATAGATTAATCCAACTAAATTATTAAAAATTGTAACTACAACTTAATCCAACTATATTCAGATTATTAAGTTTAATTGCACAACATGAGTGAATGGTTGTGCATGAGTTTTTAATTGCACCACATGAGTGAATGGTTGTCTAGGAGCTTGTATAGAGAGATTTTAGAGATTTATTGTGCAAAACTCATTATGTAGAGAGATGCTTATGCATGTTTGAATTTTGATTAGTTATTTTGATTTCAACTATTTTATTTGGTAGAACCAAAATAAAAATATGTGCACAAAACATTGCTATAAAAATATAAATGAAAGCATAAAGAATAATTAGTAGTTATTAATTAATTACTTCTCGAGTTAATTAGGAAGTTAAAAATGATAGAAACAATATAGTAATAGAGAAATTAATAGAAAAAAATGAATTATAATTATTAATAGCGTAATAATTAAACAAAAGCAACAACAATTTCCTCACACTACATTACATTTTCTAATATTATAGCTATTACAAAGAAATTTACTAACCTATAGCGCAGTATACTGATCAACCATTTTCATTAATATTTAATAGTTAATGAGTTTAAAGATATAGCTATACATTTAACTATTAGTAAGTTGATTATTGTGCATTTAATGAAAGTTATAAATTTTAGACATTAATGCTCTTCAAATATTATTTTATTTGGACAACTCTTATAATACTATAATTATTAGTTTTTAAATAATAATTAATGATATTGTTAAGAACACGGGACTACGAAGTGCATAGGAATTACACATATAAAAAATAATCATTCAATTATTCATTCCACTCCATGCAATGTATTAGCTATTACATACGTATATATATTTGAACTAATTCTAATGCGAGAGAGAGAAGTTGAGAAACTCTCTTAACTACTCCAACAATCAACAACTTAATCAAACCGTGTAAACATAATAATGTAGGCATTATCTCAAACACCCTCCCTTAATACCTACATTACAGAAAACTTACAATACTGAGATCACAATTACAAAATTTATATTTGTTTTTGTCTAGCTGGTCTTCATCAGCAACTCTACCCACTCTGCGGTCTTCTGGATTCTGCTCTTTCTTTCTCCACATCTTCGAGCTTACCTTTCAACCCATTTAAAGTACACCTGCTTCTGACCATCAATGCTGAGTTTGTAAGATTAAAGATTCTCGACACCCCCGAAGAAGAGTCTCAACACTGAACTACCCTATGGAAATATTTCCATCTGTGAAATAACCCCGAAGAATAAATTTCAACAGTCTATAGGAAAATATTCTAGGTACAGAATATGATCAGTGATTAATCTTACAAAGTGACCTTTACACATAAGGATCTCATTGTATAACCTGTAACCGATGCTCTTTAAGCCCCGAGAAACAACAAGACCCATCAGCATATAACAAATTCACACAATCAAATTAGCCAATTGTTCTCTCGGCACCGAAGAACGTTGAGAACGACTAATTTAGATTATGCTAAAATGTTCAATGATTGGTTCTGTACTACACAACTCTCACAACAACACACTTAAACTTTACACTATACACCACACCACACACTTGTAAATCATATTACAAAACATGTTCTTAGAAAAGTTTAAGAGATGGATCAGGAGGTTCATCCTCACTTGAAGAATCTGCATCAGGTGAATCTTCTGAAAATGTTGCATAGGCTAATTTTTTCAATTTTCCATTTAAAGGATCTTGAGCCCGAATTTTGCAATTGAATGCTGTATGTCCATATTTATGACAATAGAAACATTCAGTCTTATTTTTATTCATCCTTCTCTTGGAATATAGTGCAAGTTCATTATGTGAACTAGCCTCTGTGCCACCTATCCTCTTTTCTTCTGCCATAAGAGCTGCTATCATTTCATCAAGTGATTGATGTGGCATTTGACTTAGAGTAAATATGGCATTATCATATTTTGAAGACAAGCTATTTAATAAAATTGCCTTTGCATCATCATCATCTACTTTAGAATTAATTTCTGACAACTGTCTCATCAAAGCTCTTAACTCATTTATGTGTGTTGACAATGATGTCTCACTATCCATTTGAAGTTTAAACAATTGTAACTTTAAGAAAAATTTTGCATTAGCAGCTTTTGCCCCAAATACCTTATTCATTTCTTCCCATATTGCTGCAGAAGATTTCTGTAAGTCAATTAGATGTAGCTGGGAATCTGCAAGTGATAGTCCAAGGATAGACTTGGCTCTTTCTTCTCTTTTTTCCCATTCAATTAACTGTCTAGCATCTGTCGGTGCTTTTTCTGAGCCTTCTACAATATTCCATAGATTTCTACTCATCATTTGCAACTGAATTTTAACCTTCAAAGTGTAGAAATTAAAGCCATTAATTTTTTCCAGTACAATAGGCTCCATGTTGAAAAAAAACTTTAGCCCTTTTTTTAATCAACAAATATTTAGCGGATTAAATTTCAAAAATAAAATAAAATATTATCCCAATGTAAAAACCGCCAAATGTTAAACCAACAATATGAAAACGCACCGGACCCGAGGACAGGAGCTATCGTGGCCAATTCTGAGCTTTCTCCTTAAACTTCACGAGTATTGCCGGTTCACAAAACGGCTTTTGATCCTTGAGGCTTAATTTCTTGTCATGCTGAGCTTGGAGCTAAAACAGATTTCATAGACAAACTAGCTGAATTCTGCAAACTAAATAAAAGCAGCAATTCCCTCCATGATTTCATCAAATTTCTTGCCTATCGAATCTCATCGGTATTGGCAGCAGGTCACAATGAGAATGGCAGCAATCTCAACCTGTATCGGAATCTGGGTTCTTCTCTTTTCAACTTTGTTTCTTGTCGCAGCTGCCGCTCAACAAAATGCAAGCGTTTCCAACAATAATCCTACCTCCAATTCTCCTCAGCCTGAAAACGACGATACGTACTGCAGTGACAGCGACTGCAGCACCAGCCAACTTGAGATTGTTGCAGCAAAAGGGCGGTACGATCAGGGGCTCCGATACCAAGTTAAGAACACGGGCTTACAGAGATGCACATAAATTACATATAACAAATGATAATTCAATTATTGTTCACACCATCAATAGCTGTTACATACGTATATATAGCTGAACTAATTCTAATCTGAGAGAGAGAAGTTGAGAAAATCTCTCAACTTCCTCAACAACCCAATCCAAACTAAGTAAACATAATAATGTAGGCATTATCTCAAACAATTAATGAATCATGCAATTACTAAATATTAACTCCAGTATTAATAGACTATTTGCATTTAAATATAGCTATTAATTCTCCCACATTAATACTTTATTCTTTTAATCATTATTTTACATGGACTATTTATCCCTAAATGAAGATACAAATATTAATATTAAACAAAAAATATTCAAAGATTTTCATTAATAGTTAATAATTATTGAGTTAAACTCCACACTACAATTGTTGTTACATTTATCTATTATTAACTTATGAGAGATCTTTGGGGGGTAATCACAGATTCGCTTAGGAGCCAACCCAACCAGTTGTGGTCATGTGTGTTCATCTTGGATAGATGGAAAAAGCTATTGGAATGTAACCACTAGTTTGACTATAAATAAATAAATAAATTTAATTTTCAAATTTTCTTTTAATTCTTTTATATTATATTATATTATTTTATTTAATATTATAATAATATTTAATTTATATTACTTTGACTTAAAAATATATATTTCATTAATTTTCTCTTAATATTCTTATGGTAATGTTAGGTTTCATATTATTTATTTTATATTAAAATGTATTATTAACTTGAATATTAATATACTATTATGCATTTAATTATAGCTATTAATTATTTATCATTTATGTTTTCTTTTCATAATTATTTTACATGGAAAACTTTTATAATACTACAACTATTAATTTTATGTCATTAATGCTTTCTTTAGATAATTATTCTCCTTTGACAACTTTTGTAATACTATAATTATTAACTTTTTTTACAAATAGTCAATAATTAATGAGTTAAACTCGCAAATATCTATTACATTGATATTATAATTTTGAATATTAATATACATTATTGTGCATTTAATTATAAATATTAATTCTTTCAAAGATTAGTGTTTTCTACTTTGATAATTCATTTACATAAACAACTTTTCTCATAGTAAAAGAAAATGTAAATATTACTATTAAACAAAAATGTTCACACTTTCATTAATAGTTAATAATTAATAAGTTAAATTCTCCAATAACTATTCCATTTAATTATTATTAACTTGAATACCTTATATATTCAATATACTATTTGTGCATTTAATTATAAATATTAATTATCGTGCATTAATGCTTTCTGCTTTTGATAAAGTGATAACAAACTACCTCTTGTGTAGAGATTTCCATGTGTGGAAAAATTTGGACAAGTATTTCTCAACACACTGCTTTGCACAAGTAACATCAACATACTTCTAAATCTACATCCATTTTCAATGTCAATGCACACTCTTTAGCCATTGGACTTATGTTTCTTTTTAATGACAATGCACACTCTTTAGCCATTCTAATTTTAAAATTGGTTATTTTGATTTCAAGTGTTTTAGCAGTGTCTTAATACAATGAAAATGAAATAAAATATCTTTGCACAAACGATTAACCATAAAAATATAAATAAAAAAATAAAGAATAGCTATTAGTTGTTAATTAATTAGTTTTACAAAGTTAGTTATGAAGCTATAAATGATAACAACACAATAAAGATTAAATATTTTCATTAAACCTACTAACCTTTCATTAATAGCTAATAATTAATGAGTTAAACCCTCTAGTGCAATAGCTATTACGTTTAATTATCATTAACTTGACTATTAATAGATATTACACTTAACTATTATTAACTTGTTTATTAATAGACAATTGCTCATTTGATTGTACTATTAATTCTTCATCATTAATGCTTTCTTTTGATAATTAGTTTATGTGGACAACTATTTAACACTATAACTATTATCTTTTTTTTATTAATAGTCAATAATCAATGAGTTAAACTCTGTATTACAATAGTTTTTACATATAAGTATTATTAATTTGAATATTAATAAACTATTATGCATTTAATTATAGATATTAATTCTCTCAGATTAATTCTTTCTTCCTTTCATAATTATTTTACATGGATAACTTTTTCGAAAGCACAAATATTACATAAACAAAAAGTTCACACTTAAGCACAAAAGTCATATTTCATATAAGCCATAAGTTGGATTGTGCAGAGTTATTTTTTTTTTTTATTATTGGAAAATAATAAATACATTTGTACTTAGAAAATATTGCAATTGATAAACGGAAGACTTATAGCCCATGGCCCCACACAATTCAATAGTAGAGCTATAAGTTTCCCACAATAGGCTATAATATTACTTTAATTTTATTTTATTATTGAAAAGGGAATATATTGTTACTCAGAAAGAAACTAATAATTTTTTTGTGAAAAACATAGCTTATTGTGATGAAGCTAGAAACTTTGCCTATATTCTCACGAACTTAGATTGTGCATTTAATTATAGCTATTAATTTTCTCCCATTAATGTTTCTTTCTTTGAAAGTTATTTTACATGAGAATCTGTTCCAGACAAAAAAACAAAAATATTACTTTTTTTTTTGGAATCTAAGCTTCTGTGATCCATAATATAAATTAGTAGAAATTCTTTCGGTAATAATCACATGTAAAAGAACGTGGTCGTATTTCGAACCTTAGGTGTAGTTCATCACCTGAATCTGATGATGAACACCCAAATTCAAATTATTATCTTCCGTTCTTTTACATGTGATACGCATCGACCATGTTCTTTTACATGTGATTTCTACTAATTTAAAAATATTACTATTAAACAAAATTTTTGACACTTTCATTAATGCGTTAATAATTTATGAGTTAAACTTTGACTATTAATAGAATATTGTGCATTTAATTATAGTTATTAATTCTCTCTCATTAATGCTTTTCCTCATAATTATTTTACATGGACAACTTTTATAATACTTTTGCTAATAACCTTTTTTTATTAATATTTAATAATTAATGAATTAAACTCAACAGTGCCATAGCTATTATTAATAGACTATTGTGCATTTTAATTATAGCTATTAATTCTCTAGCATTAATGCTTTCTACTTTGGTAATTATTTTAGATAGACAACTTTTCCAACTTTTAGGCACAAAGAAAACACAAATATCACTATGAAACAAGAATGTTCACACTTGCCTACAAAATCTCCTATTCATATAAACCATACTATGCTCATAAATGTGACACTGATAGTCGAGGGCCTCATACATTTTAATGGCAGAGCTCCACACAATGAACTAAGCTCTCCACAATAACCTATAATATTTTTTTATTATTGGAAAGTCCTAAGTTTCTTACAATAAGCTATAATATTATTTTATTATTGGAAAGTGAATACATCATTACCAACAAATAACTAATAATTTTGGTATGAAAACCTTGACCTATTTTATTATTAGAAAACAAATAAATCACTAAAATATAATATTTTAAAAATATATATATATATAATAAAAAGAAAGATTATAGTTCATTGCAGCTATTCTTCATGTTCATAATTCCGTGCAACTTAAATAATTCCTACCAAAGTGAGAGATATATTGTGAAACTTAATGAGAATTATATTCAGAAATTTAATTTTAAAGTTCTATACCATTTTAAAATATTTTTTATTTGCTGAAAAATTCAAAAAAATCCACTACAATAAAAACATTTGAATACGCCATAGCCAAGGCCATGTTTACATAGATTGAGAAATACTTTAATAGAAAAGTTTTAAGGAATCTTCTGAGTCTGGTCTTCATCGAAGCCCTCCATATGTAAAAGTTGTGATTACACTATGATCCCTTAAATTCTTTTCACACGTCCAAATTCCATGTACTAGGATTAACCAAAATCTAAGGAGTACGCCCAAAACGTAAGGGAGAGAATGAAGAATGATGATACATGTGTTGTGTAATCAATCATAGTTGACAATGGCCTGCGTGATAAAAATAATATATGTGCAGATTTGAGTTCATTATTTTAAATAAAGATAACATTCTAATTCGTTCGTGCATTTTGAGGGTGACAGCTCCCCTTACAGATCGTCACCTTTTAGACAATTTCCTGACCTTATCCCGAGCCACATGGGAGAAAGAACAAAATCTTAATTTGAGCGTTGGAAATGACATTATATAAATGCCAATCACTTTGCCTAGAAAGTTGAGACCCACGGAAAACCATAGGATGATTTTTTAATACATTATCATAAAGGGATATATCAAGCAAGTTCGTATGCTTGAAATTTTAACATCTAATAATTAATAAATAATTAATAATTAATATTAATTATTAATAATAATCATTTACAATTTTAATGATAAATAGTCAATATTAATAATTAGTAATTAAAATTAATATTAAAATGAATTTGCATAAAATATATAGATAAATAAAGGATCCACTGATTCTCAAATTTCAATGTAAGGAAAGTGTATTGAAAAATTTATAGAACTCAAAGTATTAAAGAATTTCTCATGTTTGTGATATTATAATTTTAAAAGTATAAATTTTTATATTTTTCAAATATATATTTTATAATATATATATATATATATATATATATATATATATATATATATATATATATATATATATATATATATATATATATATAGAGGTTATTTTATAATGAATAAATAATTATTATTTCCTTTATGTGTTTAATATTAACTAATAATAATAATAATAATATAATGAGCTATAATATTTTAATTATTTTTGTTATATTAACTTATAGCTCGTAAATTGAATAGAAAATATGAACATCTTTATCTTCATTCTCATTCTCACCTCACTCCCACACCCTCACCCTCAATCTTAGGCTGTAAAACCTATATATATATATATATATATATATATATATATATATATATATATATATATATATATATATATATATATATATATATATATATATATATAATTAATTATCATTTACTTCGAAACTAAAACCATAATCTTAAAAGAAAAACATATATAAAAAGTAAATAAAACATACTTTTAATATAATTCATTAAAACATATATTATATATTAAAAACCTAAAGAATCTGTTTTCTAGTCAAGCGTATTTCAAGGTAAAAAAGCAGATCAGAAGATCTCCAGAATCTCCCATAAAGGGGCACATCACAAGATCACTGCAATGTACTATGAACTTCACAAACATACTATTAAAATCTTGGAAAAAATGCATCAAATAATGCAACAGTTATTGCGTTAAATTATCATATTTATAAATATTGTTATTATTTATTTGCGTATAACAGCATACTACTAAAGGTAATGTCAATTTGGTCCCTACAAAAGTAAAAAAAATCGGCAATGAACATGACCTTGTATTTAATAATGATAACACATGGAATTTTTAGAACTTTTAGAAATAGTGTTAAAATATAATTGCATTATGAATAATATAGTACAAAGAATAAATAATTTTTATTAATATGAAATTTAATTTAATAATTTTCAAAACAAAATATATATAAATTATAGCTAGGGTTTTTAAAGGAATGGTTAAATCAACTATACATTCGTAATATTAAAATATATAATAGTGAAAAAAAAAATATTGAATTTTAAGAAGTTTCTTTAGCTTATATATTTATTAGTACAAAATTCATGAAACTAATATTTTTATTATATTTTTCTTTATAAAATATTAATATACAAAATGATAAAATTAGAAAAGATGAATAAGGTATTGTAAAAACATAAATAAAGTAACGTGAAAAGTGAAAAGAATCCATGCAGAGATGTGAAAAAAAATAGAAGTGTATAATCAAAAATCAATGAAATGAAAATAATCACACTTAATTATAAAAAAGTTAAGTTTTTTTATATCAATAGAAATTAATTATTGTAAAAAGGTAATAATTTCTCGTTGTTGTTTATTGTGTAGAAAGAAAGAAAATAACATAATGTAGGAGTAAAAGAACATATCCAATTTATAAGATTCAACTATAAGAAACAAATAAAAGAACATATCTAATGAATAAGATGTAATATTAAGGTGAGGTCTGTGGGGTCTTGGTTATATGGTGATGAGACCAACTGTTATAGCACTGATCATAGGTTCAATTCCCTTCGTTGATTGGGGTGATTTGTCACTTGGGTATAGGACTATAGTAATCAAAAAAGTTATCTTTACAAATTTTTCATGTAAATCAATATATTCTAAAACTTATAAACCATGTTTTGTTACATATTATGTCCCTACAACATTTCCTAGAGAAATAAAATATATTTTCTTTTTTCTATTTACGAATTAATGCAATTTTTATCTTATCTGGCCTCACACTAAGGAAAGTATGAGGCCAAACTTAGGATAAGTATGGGAAAACGATGAAATTTCAGGTTCAGATGAACTAATGCTAACATTAATTCTGAACATTTTATGTAGCATCACATTATCCATTATGTATGATCCCCCTAACCCACCTCCTGTTTTTCATTGTTTTACTCTGCCAGGCATACAGGTTAGCAAGCATGCAGAGTTTTAGGATTGGATAACCACCTGGAAAGTTGGATGGAGTGGCAACTTGATTCTTCATTGGGTTACCTACTTCACCGCCCACCCTGCTTTACCACTTTGGGAAAATTTTAGCTTCTATTCCTATTCGTGAAAGTTCCTTTGGCTCTGGTCGACCCTACTTTACTACTTTGCATAAAAAACGTTTTCCAAGTTTTTCTTGGCTTAGGACGACCCATTGGCTTAGGATTACTTTATGTTATCAGATATATAGAAAACTTGCAGAAACACAAACATATATCTGAACAAAATACAAGTAGTAATAACAATTTTGATTGTAAGGAAAACCACATTAGATTCAAAGATAAGTGAATTTATTTTGCAAGCATTAGCAATAAGAATTGCTGTGAATTTTTTTTTTTATAAACTAATTCATCTATGGTTATTGATTTTTGTTGTTTCAATTAATGTGGGTAGGTTAATACAATTTTACGATTTCTCTTCCTTAAAGTGTCATAAATTTTGTTGAATGGTTAAAATTTATTGGTTGGAAACAAAGCTGCAAAGTTGCATCCTTTGCAGTGGGATGGATGGTAAGAAAACCCTATTTTTTTCTGGCAGAAAGCACACTGAGAGAGGGTAAATTTGGTTGTTTGGAGAGGGTAAACATAGTTGCAAAAGTTTAGACTCTTTTTAAATGGGAAATTTTAATTCAAGATTTGGTTATTCTCAATGGTGAGAATCGATTGGCTGGAAACAAAGCTACAAAGCTACTTTGTTTGCAGTGAGATGAATGGAAAGGAAACCTTGTAATTATTTCATATTCCAGGTATTTGAGATTCTAGTTATTATTCCAGTTATTTCTTTTGGGATCTTGCCTACATTTTTTTCTCTTTTTGATGAGCAACTCGTTATTTACAAGAGTATAACCTTTCTCATCTAGTATGTTAACAAATAAAATCCAAGAGAACCAGAGGCAAAAAATATCAAGAGAACCATAGGGAAAAAACTCACAGCAGACATATACCAGCACCAATTGTAGGAGAAAGATAGAAAGATCCAAAACCAACTGTCAAGTTGCACCTGTTTGCATATTTTTTGTAAAGACACCCTTTGGGTAAGGCAGAGGACTGTGATATATTTCGAAGAGGGCCGTGAAGACACTTTAGGTAGGGAAGAGAATTGCAAAGATCCATAGTAAGGGTGGGTGAAGAAACAAAGCCCATTTATGTTCTCTATGTGGTCTCCAGGAAAAGTCCCAAATATTATACAGTATTTTGTCTCATGTCCTGAAGTGTCACACTTTGTGTCGTTGATGCCACATAGGGATGCTAAGTGATTAAAGATACCGCAAACAAGGTATTTACCGTGAAACATGTTCAGAACATCCCTAAATAAAAGGAAGGAAACTTTCCTTGAAAATATTTTGAAAATCTTGTCAAAACCATTTTTGGCAATCCCAACGCATTCTACATAACTAGTGTCTCGCTCTAGTAACCTCTTGCATTACACATTTCTAGTGCTTCCATCATGAATTTTATCAAGAAAATCCGTGTTGGTCCTCTTTAAGATTTTTTTCCCAAAATGGAGAGGAAGATTCTGTTACTAAAAGGCTCCATAATGATGACATGGTTTTAGGTAGTTGATGATTGGAACGAGACCTCCCATTCTTGATCCTAGATCCTACTTCCATGGATCTCTCCCTTGAGATGTGGAACTCCTCCCTCTTTTTATGGATTTTCAACTCCCTCTCCTTCCCTATAAATGAAATCCTCACCATCCACTCTACATTGGTTGTCATCCTAGTATTGAATTGTGCCCAAATGCTGCCCATTTGCAAAGGAGATGAAGTGTTTGAAGGTTAAGGCTTGGAATTTTGAAGCACACCTAAAAGAGGCTTCCAACATCAAGACTTCAATGGTTGTAATGCTCCCTTCTCATTCTATTAATAATACAATAGGTGCTTTATTTCCATAAATGTGTTAATTTTTATCCATTTATTGTAATGTTCCTTTATCTATTACATAACTTCCATTAGAAACCATTATTCTTTGTATAAGTTTGTTGTCTCCACCTGTTTTTCCTTGCAGGAACTCATCTACAGCAGCGAAGAGGAGATCGTGAGCTTGGAAGCGAAAGAGTCAAGGACAAAATCAAGGGTATTAACATCAGAGAGAGGTAGAAGATTTATACTCCTTTGTATTTTCTAGTGTGAGTTAGGAAAGATTTCATGTAATTGTCCTCGTTTGTTGTTAGATCCTCCCATAGGAATAGAGGGATTATTACTATCCGCAAGAAAGGATTTCCAACACAACAAAATTGCAACTCATTTGGGGAGCACATAACGCTTCAAAAATCCATTTTTTTTTTGTCTCTTTTTTTAAGTTTGGCCAACCTCCTAGTGACCTATAAATTTGATTGATTATGGATCCAAATTATGAGTGGTGAGTTGTTTAGAGTGTCAAATTTGTATCTTTTTTCCTTTTTTTAAAATTTTTTTCGTAAGTTTTTCTCGCCAATGCCATTTTTCTTGAAAAAAGAGTGTTGTTAGCACGAATCTTATTGTGTAGAATCACACTTAAGACCCTGTATTCCACTATCTTCCTGCGTTGGTCTAGTTCCTCGTCCAACATGTTTTTATCTAGGAAAAAGAGTGTTGTTACTGTAGATTTTACCGAGAAAGGTTGTGTTAAATACCCTGTCAGCACAAATTTCTCTGCTTGCAATAGTGCTGGTCACAAAAATTGAGATTTCATAGGGTTTTTTTTGGAAGATATGGAATGTCTTGATCTCTAAAGTTTTTCTCCTGCTCTGTTTGCATAGAATTTTGACTTATTGTTGTTCATTTCGTTGTGGTTTGTAATAGTTTTTTCCATGTTTAAGTAGTGAAAATGAACTTTGGTTGAATATTTAGTTCTTCGGGTAATCAAATTTATGGTTTTTCTTCTTGCATGTGTTACTAATTTGTTGTTTGATAAGCATTTTTAATTATTTTGAAAACCAGAAAAAAGAAATTTCATTTGCATTTGTTAAGCCTTCATAAAAAAATTAATCTTTACTCTTGTGAATTTCATTAGATTACACTGCACTGGAAAGTTATTTTTTATATTTTCACTGAGCATAGATAAAATTTCTTGGTGTTGAAAGTTGATAAGTGCATATTCATTCATTTCGAAAGAAAAATTGATGTAGGTGAATTTTAGTGAATTAAAATTCATTTACTTCTTGGTTGTTGCATTGAAATTGTGAAGTTGAAAGATATAGTCAGGAAGCTCTTGTTTGTTGCATATTTGATTTTTGTATCAATGTTTTCCCTTCTTCCCTACACTAGATAGCTTTCATTGAAACGATTTTTTTTCTTCATATTAGTTGCGTCAGAGGTGTGTTTAAGTGACATCAATTTTCTAGCCTCGAAACCGAAACATAATTCAAGATCAACTTTAAAAGTTATCTAAATTAACCTAAGTAGCATTTGGAACATTAATGAAAAAATTTAGAGGTCTAGGCTAGAGACACGTTCCGACGTCATTAAACTTCGAAGCTGTCATTATTTTCTAGCATTGTATCATGGGCATGACATCCCATTCCATGTACAGAAGTGTATAAGATCGTTCTCTAGGTACCTTCAGGTATAACGGACGACACTCCACACATGAAAGCATATCGGAAGGCTTCCATCGAATGGTTACACATTAAACAAAACTACTACGGACTGCACTCCCACATACCATCGAGTATATTTTGGGAGTCCTCTATAGGTTTCTATCCATCCATAACTAACTGAGTCTACCTCCTTGTATACTGTGCTGCACCGAACAGAACATTTGTGGATATTGGCTACTGTATGTCAATTCCTTGGTTCACCAAGGTGTATATCATAGTTCACAGTTGCTTGGTAAACATTTATGCCTAGATACTCATTTTTTATTTATTTTTTGTTAATTTCTAAAATTAATTAACCAGGGAATATCATCATATTCATGGAACACCTTCTTTGTAGATCTTAGGTTCATACTAATGGAAAAATTTCCTGACTAAGCCAATCAAGGAAACCCCTCTAACGGGAATCCTGGTACTTTTCCTCCTTTTGGAAATATTGGTGCTCCTTATATGACAACCTTATCCCTCCCTAAATTTACTATCGGTTTTCCATTTTGGTTATTTTCAACCCCTATGGTTCTAAATGTCCAAACTGGTTATTAAATGAGTTCTCCTCCACCTAAACAACATCAAACTCATGTTGATCCTCAAGTTAAATGTTTTCCTTCTTCACTTGTTCATTTTTCCTCACGTTCTTTGTCTTCTCCCGGTGAAAGTATTGATTCTAGTAACGAGGAAGCTAAGAAGAAGAAGAAATAGATGAAGAAGAAGAAAATAAGCAAGGGGCCAACCAAGAAACCATTTCTCCAAATGCAACTAATGTGGACAAGCCTTCCAATCAACCCCACAAATTTAAGTTCCCTTGCAGGTTATGTTAGGGTTACCACCTTCTTAGATATTTTCCCGATATTCCCAAGGTATTAGAATTTTGGTCCATAGGCTCAAATTGACCTTTATCATTGACCTGTAGAGATCATGCTAGTGATAAGACCTTCACTGACAATAGTAAGATCCATGGTAAAAAGGGTAAATTCAAAATTACATTTAAGTTATGTGAAGGGAATGATCTTATTGACCTTTTTCCTTATATGGATGAAGCCTCAAAAGTGTAGGAAAAAATTACAGCTTATCAGCCTCATCTTCCAGCTGCCTACCAGAATATTTCCCTTGATATTCCAATAGTTAATGAAGGGATTGATCATAATTCATCTCTATTCAATCCCACTCTCTTTGAATGTGAATCCCATGAGTCTATCCCTGACCAACCACTGTTTGAGAAAATGGTTGACCTGATTTAACCTTTAGTTGATCATATTTTTCCCCATATAGAGTGAATCTTATACTGCTCATGTTATCCTTGTTTCTTCATATTCGAATGAACTAGAGGGAAATCCACCCATTCCCCTTGGTAAAAGGTGGCGATCCTCCCATTCCCATAACACAAGGTGGTATTTCTCCCATCCCACGACATCCCCTCCAAGTAGTATGGTCGCTTCTTTTGATTGGAGTCGGTTGATAGGATATCATATTACTTCTTACATGCCCTTTCAGATCACAGTAAAGGATTATAATGTGTTCATACCTACCACAATCATAGATGAATGTGAATATGTTAGTATTCTATCCTCAAGTACTTTCCAAGCTCTAGGTTATCTGCAACTTCTTCCCGTTACCCAGAATTTGTTGGATTTTAACAGAGGAACCATTCAACCATGGATCCTTCGCAAGTTACATATTAATTTGGGAGAAAAAATCGTCTATATCAATGCAATGGTTGTCCAAGGCCCTTTGGATTTTAATTTATTCCTTGTGTGTGACTACGTTTATGTCATGGGATCTTTTTTCTCTTCTCTTTTTCATGTGATGTGTTTCCTGCAGGTTGGAAGAATCATGACCATTGATCATATTTCATTCATTGGTCCTAATATGACTCCCAATCAACCAACATCCCTAAATGGTCCTTATATTCAACTGATATCTTCCCCACCACAGGTTAATTATGTGGTAACATGTTCCATGCACACGTTAACTGACGATCTAGTGAGTGATATAGTGCATCACATACTAGGGGCATTGGATCCTGATCTTTTCATTATATCCCTTGATATGTATCCCTTCCATAGTGTTGTTCTCCCATATTACGAGAATCTCTTGGAAGCCATGACCTCTTATGGGCCATGAACAAGGTCTCTGGAGAAAATTTCCTTGTCTTGTGTCAAGCTCATCAAAAAATGTAACAAAGTGTCAGAGCATAGTTACTTGTCTTGTCTAAATCTCCTTAAAAAATGAAACAAGGTCTCGAGAGAATAGTTCCTTGTCTTGTGTCAAACTCATTAAAAAAAGAAACAAGGTGTTAGAGAAGAGTTCCTTTTCTTGTGTCAAGCTCCTAAAAAAATGAAACAACGTCTCTAGAGCACAGTCAATTTTCTTGTGTCAGGCTCCTTAAAAAATGAAGCAAGGTGTGAGAGCATAGTTCCTTGTCTTATGTGAATATCGTTAAAAAATAAAACAAGGTATCATGAGGATAGTTCTTTTACTATGCCAACCTCGTTAAAAAATGAAACAGGTCCTTATGTGGATAGTCATTTTACTATGTCAACCTCAGTGAAAAATGAAACAGGTTCGTATGAGGATAATTCTTTTACTATTTCAACCTCGTTAAAAAATGAAATAGGTCCCTATGAACATAATTCTTTTCCTGTGTCAAGCTCTTTAAAAAGTGGAAGAAATCCCCTCCTAATTCGAGTTCTTGATTAGATCTTGTAAATTCCCCGTCGAGTCTTTCTCTTGATCTCATAAAGGAACCTTCATTCTATCAACTCGTTAGTAACCAGTAGTCTAGTTAGGTGAATGAAATGAATCTTGTGGGCCATGTACCATGAATTGAGTGATTATGCTAGGGGCATGCAAACTTATTCCAAGAATAGTTTTTCCTCCATTTCAAGCTTATATAAAAATGTGATCAGAATCTGGATCAAGGGAAAAAATTAGTTCAAAAAATAAAGTTCTCAGAATTGAACCAACCTAGAACAAAAGTGACCGACCTATTACAAGGAATCCAATGGAATTCATTTCGTTGAAAACTGAGCTCAGATAAAAGAGTTATGGTATGTTGATAGTCATTTAGAATAAGCAAAGTTTTTAAAAAATATTGAAAAATAGGTACAGATGATGACATGGCAGTCCAGTCAGCATGCAGAGAATATTATTCAATTTTTAGTCCACTGGGACTGTGACAAGTGTCACTATTGGATTCACCAATTTGGTTTGTGAAGGTGAAATCTATCCAATGACCTCCTAAGGTTGAACTTGGCTTTATGGATTTATGTCCTCGATTTTTTTTAATTAGTTAAGGTTATATATATATATATATATATATATATATATATATATATATATATATATATATATATATATATATATATATATATATATATATATATATTATTTTATATGGTTTTTTTTTTAAATCATATATTATATTATATATATTTCTTTATGGTTTTGGGTTTATGGATTGAATTTTGTGGGGGTTATATATATATATCCAAGTCCGAAGGTATATAGTACAAGGAATTAACATTAAGGTTGTTAACTAAAGTTTGGACACCATATTTATTATATGGTCCAAATGGAATACTTTATGGTGGCATTTAAAATTCGTTTCAAAATGTGGTAAGGAGGAGGTCGAGGTCGGGGTTTGATCCCGTGACCTCCCCCGAAAGACTGTGCTATATTACTGTTGGATGGATTAGTCATTCTTACAGACAAGATAGACCTCCCAAGTGTCCTACAGATAGCTGGCAACAAATGGACAAACAGAACTATCTTTCTCTAAATATATTGCGATTCATAATTAAATGATATAAAGGTGTAGTGATCCTGCCTTTGATCCAATGCTTGTTTGTTGTGGTAGTCCTTCAATAGCTCGAAAGAGTTCCCCTCAAAGATTCTGCAATCACAAACAAGCAAACATCAAATAGAACCTGCATAGCATATATTCATAAATCATATCCATTATGGTGATCAAGGAATCCATAAAATAAACAATGAATTCACAGCTTATTGAGAAAAACAAATTTATTTGTATTAACTTAAATAAAGAAGAGCCTTACAACCACGTTCACCTTGATGTTGTACAGGTCTTCCTGGGGTCCGGAAGCAGGCGTTTCCTCTACTCTGACCAGCCTTGCACTCTTCCAACCAAGATACATACAGGTATGTGATCTTTCCCACATGAAATCTCAGCTAAAAGGGTCTCAATATCAGCAGCACTTCGCCTCCAACAACACTAAAACTTCAACTCAATTTTCTTCTAAAACCTTAACCAAAACTTAACCAAAAATTAACCCCTTTGAGGCTGCCCTATGCCTCTTTTTATAGTGGAAAAGAGGAGGTTACAGCTCCAAACAAGAAGGGATAAAATCCTCCTTCAAAGGGATTAGTTGCTTACATCAAGGGGTTAGCTCCTTATTGGATGGGATGCATGAACATGAAAGGAGTGATCTTTCCACCGCAGGAATGTTTCTAGAAGCTTCCAAAAATGACTTAAACTGAGCTTCTAGATTTTACTTGCGCCTTTTTAATATTTTATAGGGGTTCGCACTTTTAATACACAAACAGTGCATTTGGATCCACAAGATTTATAGAGAAAAAGTGTGGGACTGCAGGAAAAACTAGGAGAAAGTGCGGTACCAGAGTTTTAAGGCTTTTATGAGCTTTTTTCTTAGTTTCAAGGCTTGACTTTGGGAATTATGGTATTGTAGAATTCCAAGGGAGTACTAAAATGTCATGGTGACAAATTTTAGTGTAACAAATTGCCCCCTAAAGTGCGAACTCTGAGAAAATTCGAAGAGTGAAGTGCTTTATCATTTCAAGGACCAACCTGTGGACACTCGAGTCAGATAATTGTAAAAACATTCAACGCAACACACACACACACACACACACATACACACACATATATATATATCATCGCTGAGGTAGGCATTACCATACTCAAATCCAAACTAACTAACTTGTTCTGATACAGAAATGATTTTAATATTACATCAATAGTGTAGACGCAACATGGATGCAGCCATTTGTAATGAATTGTCTACTGCATAATGAATAATAAAACTCCTCGCAACCTGGATGGTGGAAACTAGATCCAGGGTCTTGATTTCTGCTTCCTAAACTAGTACAATTCTATCTATGTGATTAAATGTGCTGAAGTCGAACATGTTAGAAACCACTTGATTACCAGTCAATGATGTGAACTATTAATAAGTGTGAAAGAAACCACCAATAATGAAAATGGCTCTCAAAGTAATCAGTACAATCCATAAAATGTGAATAAGTGATCTGAAGTCGAACACTTCACGGAATCATTCGATCGAAGGTCAATGATGCAACCTATCGTCGAAGGCGAGAAATATGCCATTAAGGCATGTAGATTCCAAGGTACTGATAGATTCTAGATCAACTTCCTAGATGATGAGCTGTCGTCGATAGAAAGTGATCCATCGTAAGCAAGCTCACGACACGAAACCATAGATCAAGTTTTGAAGAAATTGTTTGCAAGGATTGACTCAAGGATGGTCAACGCGAATGGAGACAAGTGTTTGTAGATGAATGGTTTATTTGACTAACCTCTTGAACACATAACGACACTGCAGATGGTTTGGTTACAGTTGCTCTAAGATAATACCCAGAAAATGGCTTAAGAATTTCAATATGGTTTGATTAACTAACAGGAAAAGGATTTCACAACCCAGGTGAAAGTGTGACAAAAAGTGTCGTGTTCAAGAGTGTTGTAATGCTTTTACAGATCAAAATGTGACAAATGAATCTATTTTTTTCTCTTTTCCCCCACGATTTCTGGCAAGTACCTCTTTATTTTTGACAAGCTTAAGGAGGATAACATTTGCTTGTTTATAAGCTCATCCTTCAGATGAGTCCAACTTAGTTTAAAACCAAACCCTAAGAAGGAGTGGTTTGTTCCTATTTTGAAATTGACAGGTCCTTTACTGTTAAATTTTAACGAGTCCAGTATAGGAGAAACTCGGTGTTTTTCATTTTTAGGGAGTCAAAAGAAAAACTTAAGAAAACTCCATGGGTGTTATTTTTCGTAAATTTAGTCCCTAAAGCCCGAAAAGGATAAAATAATGCAAGAGAGAACTCTATTGACCATGATTATTCCACGCATACATTTTTCGTAAATAGTCCATTTCAGTCCGGAAAAGGGGTAAAATTATACTGAAGGGACGACCGTTCATTTACTTTAACGAGTTTGAATAGCCAAGTACTCGACAATATTTTCATGTTTAAAGAGCCTGAAAAGGGCTTAAAAGAGGACTCCATGGTTTTTCTTTTTCGTAAAATTTAAAGAGCCTGAAAAAGTGATAAAATTTTACTCTTCGTAAAAAATGACTATTTTGCCTGAAAAGTCCATTATTCTGCACAGAAACTAGAAAAATTAAACATACCTATTTCAATAATAAATATATTTTGAAAAAATGATTTTTAAAGTAAAAAATAAACAAATTTAATATTCATCTTTTCGAAAAAACTTATAAAAAGGAATTTTTCAAGTTCATTTTTACCATTTGAATTTGAAGTGAAGTTCTTAGAGCTCTTGGAAAAAAATGCTTCTGACAAGATTCTGGGAAAACCAACCGTTGGATTTGAAAACCATCTATTTCAGGTAATCCACAATGTCCTTATCTTGCATTTAATCCATTCAATTTTTTAATTTTGGGTCAAATTTTCATTTTTTCGAGGAAAATATGCCAAAAAATCCGCCCTCAGGGGTCTGCACCTAATGCATTAGATACCTGCGGACGTCAACATTTTTCTACAAAGAAAAATGGCAGGGCCCTACACTTTTAACATAGACCCCATGCGTATCTACACACTATGTCTGAGCATCAAGTACGGAGGCACCATGGAAAATTTAAAAACATATTTTCTTCCAAATTAACCCAAATTTTTTGCTTCAAAATGATTTTAATCCTTCATTTGACTTGCTGTAGAATATCTACAATGCTCATTTGGCGAGAATGGGATCATGAAGAGGTAGATGAAGCAGCAATGCTCCATCAACCAAATTTTCAATCTTTAAGAGCATGCGAGCTTTACAAATTTTGGGCTATCAGTGGCGTGAGAGCTCAGGTGGATCTTCTTACTTGGTTGGTAAGTAAATGGGATGTGCAGGACCAGTATTTTGTGATCAGAGGTCACCGTCTCGAGATTGAGCTGGAAGACATCTATTTTTTGATTGGTTTGTCTAGGAGAGGCACACCATTATCTCTATTTGGGGCTAGGCCGGGTGGCCAGTCTGTCGCTAGCCTATAATTAGAGTTTTGCAACGATGAGGCCAATCCCCAGGACAAAAAGATTGACATAAAAACTATCATCTGTCCATAGCTGAAGGTGATCACTTTTACCGTTTTCAAGCTGTGTGGAAGTGCAGTGTTGCATGTAGCCACCGGATCTCAGATGCGCATAGCAGTAGACTACTTTCGAGGCACCATATTCAACTAGTGAGAGGAATTGTTGGAAAATGTGAAAGACCAAATTACCAGAGAAAAGAATAGAAAGCTAAAAAACTTTGGATATGGGTCCATTGTAGGCACCTTTTCTCTAGAGAGGATCCCCATGTTAGCCTTGCAGCATATTCCTGTCGATGTTGGTCGAACTCGAGAACCTATAATGGTTCGTTGGGTTGCTTTGATGGCCCACCACGACGAAGGTGGGGATATTGTGAGATTTCCTTCCACATATTTTTCGTTGGATGGAATGCCAACTTTTCGTTATAGAGGATTTTCCTTATGATGGCATGGATTTTCGTGGCGACTGGGAGATACCCCTTCCTCCAGGAGCTCAGTGGTACAAGACAGGTAAAAAATCTCTTTTGACATGTTCTAATTTCTAATTTTTATTTTGTTTTTTAATCGTCCAAAACTAATAACAAAAAATTTCAAATGCAGATGTGGGTCCAACTCTACCAGCCATTCTCCGCCTCTTTGACCGGAGGCAAAGGGATATAGCAGCAGCAGCACCACCCCCATAGGATCAGACTGCAGAGATCTTGACTGACCTAGAGCACTATCTGGAGTGGCTCACTGTAGATATTCCTGAGACTACTATAGATGATATCCCGCTTCGTCTACAGAAATATGTTATAGGTGTTCCTGGTCCATTTAGGAGGTTTTTGACTAGGGTGGCACGAACAGTGGTCTATTATCATGATCATCACCATGGATAGTGGCTGATTGACTTGTAGACTCATTTTTGTATCACTTTTTCCGATCATAAGGCGTTTTGAGCCTATGATCAAAGACGATGTATATTTTTTGAACACTACATTTATACTATGATATACTATTATTTCAGTTTACCTGTTCAATCATGTTATGGAATGTTTGATTTGTTACTTTGTTATTGCAAATGTCTATTTATAACATTAGAAGCAATTGCATCTGCTAATTTATTTAAACTTCTTGGAATGTGTTGATATTCAATATAATCGAACTCTCGTTCCAAGAGACGAACCCTTAAAAATAATCTTAATAATAATGGCTTTCTAATGGCATATACTCGATTTAACTGTAATACAACGAGTTCAGAATCTAACTTAACGATCAAACTCTGAATTCCAAATGAAATGGATTCCGATAATAATTCAATAACTGCACTATATTCAGAAATATTGTTCATTTTTTGACTGAGACTTACCCCATGCATTGATACTAACTCGTCAGTGGGTGAGTAAATAACCCAAGCTGCGGAAGAGATGTTCCGTGTACTACGACAAGTGCCATCAGAGAAACCAATATACGTTTGAGAGGACGTCGACATCTGCGATAAATTTATCTAGATAAGCGGGAATAATAGTAGAAGCACACTTACGCTAGGCACACATTTCTAATCTATAGCACTCCAGCTAAAAAGTAACTAATATACAGAGAAGATTTCCACACAAAATCAAGCGTAATATCTCTTCAGGTAAAGTCCATTTCTGGGTTTAACTAAAGAGACCCTGTCAAAATCAATCAATTCATAGGCCCCTTTTGCAACTTGTCACTTGACAATATAGGGACCATGCCACATGGGTTAAAATTTCCCAGCCCCTATTTTATCGTTGGATTGATCATAAATCAAAACTAGGTCTCCTTCTGAAAAATTACGAGGGGTAACACTTACATCATACTAGGATTTCATTCTTTTCGCATGAGCCTCAGTAGCTAATGCAACGATGCGTCGATTCTCATCTAATTGAGCGAAGTATAAAAAATGTTTCTCCTCTTCAAAAGTGGCTGGTAGTAACTCTATGGCTAGTTGGAGTGACGATATCTCGCATTTTGTCGGTAATACCACTTCTAAACTGTAAACCAGTTGAAAAGGGGTAAACCCTGTCGATGTTTTTGCTGAGGTTCGATACCCCCAAAGCGTTGAAAAGAGAGTGGTATGCCAATTCGACTTATGAATACCAATAATTCGTTTGATCATGGTGACTAAAAATTTATTAATTTCTTCAACTAAACCATTGGCCTATGGATAGCATGGTGTAGAACTGTCATGGCGTAGGCCAAGTTGGTTTGTTAACTCGATCATCATTATATTTTGAAAATGGCTCCTGTGATCAGTAATTATCGCTTAGGGTACACCGAAACAAGCAATCACATGATTTAATATGAAAGTTGCTGCAATTTTTCCATCTACTGCCAATGTAGGCATCGCCTTGGCCCATTTGGTAGAATAATCTACTGCTAGAATAATATACCCATGCCCCCCAACCGAGTGAGCGTTACACGTAATGAAATCAATGCCCCATTTCGAAAAAGGACTGACAGCAATTATAGGGTGAAGAGGAGCAGGTGGTGCACGCATTTTCTGATCGAAGATTTGACAATTATGACATTTCCTAACTGCATAAATACAATCTTTAAACAAAGACAACTAGAAATAACCTGCGCGCAATATCTTTTGGGCTGTGGCGTACCTCGGCATATGACCGCCACATGTTCCAAAGTGACAGTCATTGAGAACCTTTTCGGCTTCCTCATGAGTCATACAATGTCAAAAAACCGAGTCCGCTCCAGGACGGTAGAGTGTGTCACCAACAATATGATATTGTTGAGATTGGAACCGAATTTTCCTTCACTGCAACCGTGAAATCTCATGCCGAAAAGATTGGGTTTGAAGATATACAATAATATCTCCATACCAAGGATCAACAGTATTGATAAGAAACAAGCATTCATCCGCAATTGGTTGTTCCGCCACAGTTTCTGTATTAGTACATGGGAAATCACACATAAGTTAAGAAAAAATAAGAGATTTCTTGGATTTGGATTTTTCAAACTCCAAATCAAAATCCTGCAGGATAACAACCCATTTAGAGTATTTTCCCCCTAGCAATTGTTTAGTCAAGATGTACATCATAGGGTTGCAATCAGAGATCACTGTCGTTTTGCGTAAAAGTATGTAGTGACGAAAATGTTGGACAACTTGAACAACTGCCAAGGCCAATTCCTCCACATGCGAGTATTTGATCTCATTTGGATGCAAATTTATACTAAGATACTAAAACCATCCCTATCATGGAATTGGAAGCGGCGAGGTACAACAAGTAATCTTGGTTGTAGTTGGGAGGATGTAGTGACGGTGCATGGGTCAACGTGTTTTTCAAAGCATCAAAAGATCTATTAGCGACCTCATCCCAAAATAATGGAATATTCTGTTTCAACAACCTAGTGAAACCTTTCGTTAACTCGGCATAGTTAGGAATGAATCGACATAAAATTTTTTATTTCCCTTGCAAACTTTGGAGTTGGCGAAGAGTAGAAGGAGGAGGTAAATTGATGATTTCCTCAACCTTCAATGGGTCGACACGAATTCCTGCCTTTGAGACAACAAATCCCAATAATCATTCGGATTCTATGCAGAAAACACATTTGTGAGGATTCAAACGAATCTTATAGTGCCTACATCGCATAAACATGGCTCATAAATGACTAATATGATCTTCTCTACGTCAAGAGTGAGCAGGAAAATCATCGAGGTAGGGTTGCACAATGTGCTTAATGTCGTGAAATTCATAAGACATAGCCCTTTGAAAAGTGGTGCCAGTGTTCTTAAGGCCAAAAGGTAATTTGCGATAAGCAAAAGTTCCCCATGGAAAAATGAAAGTTGTTTTCGGTTGATTTGCAGGAGGTATGTTTATTTGATTGTAACTGGAAAGTCCATCCATGAATGAGAACATTTCACTTCCAGCACAATCGTCAATGATTTGATCGATGTAAGGGGTTGGATAATTGTCTTTTGGACAAGCTCGATTTATATCCCTATAATCGATGCATACTCTTATTGTTCCTTGTTTTTTATTAATGGGAACAATATTAGATACCCAGTCCGTTAACAGTATTGGATAAATAAAACCTGCATGAAGTAATTTTTAAATTTTTTCTTTGATAGCGGCCACTTTTCTCGGATGAATATGACATAATTTTTGTCTAACAAGTTTAGCATCTAGGTATGTCTTAATTTCATGTAAAACGATTGATGGATCGATTCCAGGCATTTCTTCATATGACCAAGAAAAAATTTCACGGAATTCGTGAAACAGGGCCTTATATGCTTGAATTTCTTCATGCGTACAAGAAGCACCTATGTGAATGTTTTCAATAATTCCAGGTTTTACTGAAATTTCAAGAGGAACCTTCGTAGAAATATTTTCTAAATTTAGTTTAGAATCAGCATGTGAAAGAGGATTCTGAGGTTCTTTGACGTAATCAGTGGTAAAAATAGAGGAAAAATTATTTTCAAAATGATCGAGATTAGGTAAAAACAAAGATCTATGATGAAGATCTTCCCATGGTAATTCATCTATTGACAAGAATTCACGAATATGTTCATCAGTATGGAAAATTTCTTGAGCAGGATCCAGAATTGGTGTCGAAGCTAAACTCGATATTGAAAATGAATCTTGATTGATCACATTCACTGGATCCGATTCGGTTGAAAGGTTATCATAAAACGATTGTACTTGTTGATATTCTAGTTCAAAAGGACTCAAAGGAATTGGGCCATCGAAAGAATCCAATTCTGATTCTGAAGGTACTATCCAAGGATCATCAAAGGAAATAGTACTTGATGTAATCATATTGATATTAGCAATAGGAGTTTGTACATTAGGAGGAGGCAGGGGAAAATTTCCCAGTAAATTTGAATCTTAAATCAAACCTACTCCGACATCCTTATAAGGGATAGTCATTTTACTGATATGTTGAATACTATCAGTAGAAGCTGGGTCGGATAAATAGTATGAGAGATGATCTACTTTAACGACCTTTCCTTTATGAGGAAACATGATGAAACGAAATATCGATGATACAACAGCAGTCATGGCATAGGAACAACTGCGACCCAGGAGAAGGTTGTAATCCAGAGGGGCATCAACCACTTCCACATCTAGATTAACCAGTTTTCCTTCGACCTCTATTGGTAGATCCTGTAAAAATACCATATGGTTGAAAACCTCTTCCATCAAAATCCTTGAGAATAGTTGGTGATTGGTTAATAGTCAGAGAACCAAGTGATTTCCAACATTTTAACAACATTATACACATAGAATCCCCTACATCAACAACAGTGCGAAAGATACGCTTGTTTTTTACTATTACTGGGATCTGAAAAGCCATTTGATGAGGTAAGCGCGGTGTAAAATTTTCTAAATCTAAGATCATGAGGTTCGAATCCTGGAGATCTATGGCTCCTAAGGCTAACCAAAGTAACTTTATTTGGGCTGGGCATGATTGCAATACTTCCAAAGCCGACATTGCTAAAGGGGAAATTGAAAAATCTTCAACAATATTGTAATTCTGAGTAGCTTTCGCATGTGGATTGAAAGTTGATTTACGAAGTACACTTTTTGCAGGCGGTTTAATTACTAAGTCAGTATTTTGTTTCTTGATCTGTAATGGATCAGAAATTGAATGAGATGTAGTCGATGTAGAATTGGATGTTTCTGCTTCCTTACCATTATTTTTACTACCATAATCTTGTGATTGCATCACAACCATTAAAACATCCTCAATCGGATTAGAGGAAGATCCAACCATGTTACTATCTTGAGTGGGAAAGGGATCCTTCAAGACAGAAGGTATAGGGGAACCCTTAACGAATTTTGATACCTCGGCTCTATGCGGGCACTCTTTCGTAAAATGATCCTAGTCATAGATGAGACAAGGATAGCGAGGTTTGCGTTTTTCGTCAGTTGGTTCAGTTGTATCGTTTTTCTCTTTTGAAGATTTCTTCTTTTTATTCTTACCTATGTTCTTACCACCGTTTTTAGATTTGGTCGTAGATGTCTCTACAATGTGAATATCGGTAGAAATTTCTAGGGAAGAATCTCCTTTGGGTGAATCGGGTAAAGTGATAATAGGAGAAGTAGTCTTTGAAGACTTCCTCTTACTCTTAATAGTACTAACAGGACCAATTACACCATCAGTGGCATGAGAGCCAGAAGGAGTTGCAGTTAGCTGACCAGGTCTTGGTAGACCGAGGATTTTATCATACAGAGTACCTGACTGAGTATAGACAAGGCCAAGGTACTAAGCGTGAGCAATAACTTGCTCTTCTGTAACAATGCCTCCTTTGGCCACATCTTCAGTAATTTTGGGCAATAACGATTTAATAAACCATTCTGCAAAAATTTGATCAGGAATAAAGACTTTCACTAAACACCTTCTATGTCTCCATTCGTGAATGTGATCGGATATGTACGTAGACGTAGACTATTTTAAGGAAGTGAATAATTTTGTCCCATTGTCGTATCTGATAGGCAACTGAAAATAGGTTAAGAAAGAAGTAGCTAATGCGTTAAAATCATTAAAAGAGCCGCGTGGTAACTCAATGTACCATTTGGCAGCTAGACCAATGAGAGTTCTCTAAAAAAGACGTAGTCAAACCGAATCATCGACTAGTGAATTAGATGCGCACCAGAGGTGATAAGTCATCACGTGATTAGATGGGTCCTCTCTTGACTTTCCTTCAAATTTTGGAATATCACTAGGCAACTTGTTAGGCATCGACAGCCAATATGGAAGATAAAAAATGGGATCTTTCGTAAGGCGCGACAGATACAGTAAATCTAAAGTTGCTATGAATGGTAACCGATGGCTAGGGTCTTGATAACCTTGAGTGATCAAACCAGTGCCAGGAGGAGGATAGCCAGGATATCCTGGAATCAGTTGTGCATTTGGAATCATAAAACATCCTAGGTAACCAGGATTAACCAAGCCATACTGGGGTTGTTGAGGTATTTGATAAGTATACACAGGGTATGGATGATACTGATATGCTGGATTTTGTGTAGCTTGACCAATTTGATACTATCCCTGGTACGGTTGATAGGTAAATTGTGGTTGACTAGAGACAATCGTACAAGACCCAGCTTGTCTCGTAGGCATCTGGACCATAGTCTGAATTGTAGATCCTGACTGTGGTACAGAGGCTTGAGGAATCTGCACTTATGCAGGGATAGAAGAAACCAGAGCCACAGATACTCCAAAAACAGGTGTCGTAGGTTGAACAGAAGTTGTAGTAGTTGTAGCAGTCTGAGGTGGAGTCTGAGGCATACTAGGCCCGGGCTGCTGAATGGAACCAGGTGCAGGGATTTGAACAATAGGCTGAACAGGTTGTTGGGTTGGAAGAGAAACTAAAGGTTGTCTAGGTTGATTAGGTAATTGCACATTAGGTTGAATAGTATGTTGAACTTGCAATGGATTCCAAACCATGTTCATTCCGTGGTATTGACCCATCAAAGGTTGTCCATATGAAGGACCATAGCTTGGTTGAATGTAGGGTTGATAATTAAGTGGTAAATTTCCAATTCCTTGTAAAATTATTGACCAGAAGGTGGTTGGAAACCTTGAGTTGGGTACTGACCTTGAGGTTGATAACCTTGGGGTATGTACTAAATCTGGGGTTGATAAGGACCCTAAGGAATGTACTGAGTCTGGGGTTGACCCTGGGGTATGTACTATCCTTGAGGTTGATAACCTTGAGGTATGTACTCTCGTTAAGGTTTTTCTCTAGATAGATAATATTGTCCTACAATTTGTCCCGGTAAAAACTTACCTTCAGGCTGCCCCCCAGGCAATAACTGACTACCTTAATTTTTCCCCCCAGGCAGTAATTGACTACCTTGAGATTTCCCCCCAGGCGGTAACTGACTACCTTGAGGTTGAGGATTTGGAATGTTACCAGACATCATAAAAATTTGCTCTGCGTTCAACGTTTCTGTTTAGTACGATTTGTTCCAGATGATAACACTTGTTCAGTTGGTCGAGGAGTTGCTCCTGAGAAAGTACCAGAGAGTGACTGGTACCCCGAAGGAACAGAAGGACCACCATATAAATTTTTTTCCGGTGATTGGGAAAACATGGATGACTCACTTGACATATTTGATGAAGGATAATAACCTTTAGGTGTAGGATGAAAAGGAATTTGGGGTGGTGAAAAGCTAAGCCCCCATTTTTCTCAATAAGTTGTCAATTGATTGTTTATTTTATGGATTCCTTGATCACCATAATGGATATGATTTATGAATATATGCTATGGAGGTGCTATTTTATGTTTGTTTGTTTGTGATTGCAGAATCTTCGAGGGGAATTATTTTGAGCGATTGAAGGACTACTACTACAAACAAGCATTGGATCAAAGGTAGGATCACTAAACCTTTATAGAATTTAATTATAAATCACAATATATCTAGAGAAATATAGCTTTGTTTGTCCGTTTGTTGCTAGCTATCTATAGGAAACTTGGGAGGTCTGTCTTGTCCGCAAGAACGACTAATCCATCGAACAAAATGGCGACTCTGCTGGGGACAATTTGGAGCTTTGATTTCTTTTACTTTTGACTTTGAATTTATGTTTCCTGGTTTTAATTTAATTATACTGGTTTGGGTGGTTAATCCCTTTATAATCCCTGAGAATTTTTTGAGAATTTTAGTTTTTTCTCTTGTTTTCTTGTGTTTTCTTTTTTCCTTTTGAGACAGTGCGGGCTGTACTGCACTTTTCATGTATCTACAGTGCGGGACCGCACTAGATTGCACTAAAACTTGTTGACCCTGTCAATTTTTGAAAAAATCCTAAAATCCTCTGTTTTAGATTAGTTTTTTAGGTTCTCAGTGATTATCTTGACCTGTGTCTTCTGTCAGGAAGCCTTGATTACGAGTTTATTTCAGCACTTTGTGGTTTTGATTGATTTTCTAAAAGATTTGCATATTTTAATAATTTTTTCTTTGTCTTTATCCTGCTCAAAGATTAGGAATCTTGGTATACCATTAGATCACTGGTGTTTCCTTGATTTCTTTCTGAGTCTAGAATTTTAGCAGAAATTGATTTAGATCATAATTTTCTCCTTTGCATATCTTTGAAAGACTTTTGTTAATAAGTTTGGAATTTCATTTAAAAACGAAAATTGGATGTTTTTTCGAGTTCTTTCTGATTCAAGTAAAAAATTTCTTAGTGAGATCACAAGCTAAGTAAGACATCCTTAAAATATTTGAAACTTTAATTCAGATTTATTCTTAACATTTTTAGATCTCAATCTTAATGTTTTTTAGTTTTGAGTGCTTTTTAGAAATTGTAGTGTCTTTTGAAGAAAAAGCTTGCTTTGCAATTCTGATCTTGAATAAAAGGGATTTTTATTGAGCATATATTAGTTTGAGTTCTTATTGAAATTAAATTTATTTTTATTTATTCTTGCTTAAAGGAAAGATTTGTTTTTTTGAATTTGCATTTCTTGAACTCTTCCTTAGCTAGAATTCATTGAAAGAAACCGATTGTTTCTCATTATTAGATGCATTTTTAGTATGTTTTGAGTTGGGTCAATACACATCATTTGTTTCACTCTCATACCTATTGTCTTAAGAAACAGCTCTTAAAGTCAACACTTAATTAAAATTAATCTAGTAACTTTTTTATTTTCTAGGGCTCTTTTCACCAAGATATCTTAGGCTAGTGTCTTGGAGTAGGGAGTAATAAACTCTCCAAGACAGTTAAAACAAACAAGTAGTTAATCTTGTGGTAGGAAGAAATCCAATAGTCACTTCTATGCTCTGGGAAGCTCCTCTTAAAGGATTCAAGCATGAGGTCATATCTGAACCAGTGGGATAATCAATTCTATCTCATTGGGAATGATAGAAGATATGCGCATATTACAAACGGTAAACCTCGGATAGACCACTGTCGAGCAGCCTGGGGTCACATGTCAGTATACCTTGGATTATGTCAAGGAGTTTTCAAGGGGATTGAGATTTGTTACTCTACCCTTGCGCATATGTCAGATCATAGACTGTTCCCCCAAGTATATTAGTTCCTGTTGGTAACCATAGTGACCATAATCTTACGGTTTTTTCCTAAGGTGACGGTGAGGAAAGATCCCACTGTACCTAGAGCAGATGTCGGCTAGACTCACTTGGACTCTCCAGAGGGTTATCTTCACTCGAGATGGTTTAAGTGGAGAAACTTTCACTGGTATGTTTCATTAAGCAGGTTGTCAGGGTAACTGTTCCAACCGCCCTTTCTACATTAGATACTATGATGTTGGATTTCATCACCAACTAGTGTTTTTAGTGTGGGAAGTTACTATTTGTGTGTGGATTGATCTCCTAGATTTTTAGGTGTGTGATTCATTTGTTTATTTCCTTAGCGACTCTAGGAGTTTTCATTGAAATTTTTGTTTTGATTGCGTGTGATTAAATTTTTTAATCGTGGCTGAATTACCAAGACAATCACATAGACTTCAGGGGAAGCCCCCTGAATATACACCAAGCCAACTTGAAGGACTGTGAGCTCTAGTATTTCCTACTAACAGTAGAATTGGATCAACAGAAGTAGGAGAGTAATCTATAGTTGTTCATCATGATTATCAGTTACAAACAAAAGAACATATTCAAGAGCCGATTTCAGTTTCTGAGGTTACTGGTAGTATTTCTCCTTCCAGAGAATACGCTGACGAACCTGAAATTTCTGAACCTGAAACTGAACCTGTTGTTTTGGAACCATATTCAAGACTTATTACTCCAACTTCGAGTGATCTTGGTTCACCTAGGGTAAGAAATATCATTATTGAAAATCTTCCTTCTGACCTCATTTCCATTGAAGAACTTGTCGGTCCAGATGAAGAAGTAACTCTTCCTGAAACCCAACATAATTTGAATCTTAGGGAGCATGAATCTATATTATATAGTCCTTTTAGAAGTGATGCTTGGTATTTGTCATTGACAGATTTTTTAGAAAAACTGGGTCTTAGTTTTTCACCACCCCGAATTCCTTTTCATCCTACACCTAAAGGTTATTATCCTTCATCAAATATGTCAGGTGAGTCATCCATGTTTTCCCAATCACCGGAAACATTTTTATACAGTGGTCCTTCTATTCCTTCGGGGCACCAGTCACTCTTTGGTACTTTCTCAGGAGCAACTCCTCGACCAACTAAACAAGTGTTATCATTTGGAACAAATGGTACTAAAACTGAAACGTTGAATGCAGAGAAAATTTTTATGATGTCTGGTAACATTCTAAATCCTCAACCTCAAGGTAGTCAGTTACCGCCTGGGGGGAAATCTCAAGGTAGTCCATTACCGCCTGGGGGGAAACCTCAATATATTCAGTTACCGCCTGGGGGGTAGCCTCAAGCTAATTTTTTACCAGGACAAACTGTAGGACAATATTATTTACCTAGATAACAACCTCAAGATTATCAACCTCAAGGACAGTACATACCGCAGGGTCAACCCCAGACTCAGTACATTCCTTAGGGTCCTGATCAACCCTAGATTCAGTACATGCCCCAAGGTTATCAACCTCAAGGTCAGTACCCAACTCAAGGTTTCCAACCACCTTCTGGTCAATCATTTTTACAAGGAACTAGAAATTTACCACTTAATTATCAACCCTACTTTCAACCAAGCTATGGTCCTTCATATGGGCAACATTCGACGATTCAATAACTCGGAATGAACATGGTGTGGAATCCATCATAAGTTCAACAGACTATGCAACCTAATGTGTAGTTACCTAATGAACCTGGACAAACTTTAGTTTCTGGTCCAACCCAACAACCTGTTTAGCCTATTCTTCAAATCCCTGCACCTAGTTCTATTCAGCAGCCTCGGCCTAGTATGCCTTAGACTCTTCCTCAGAATGTTGCAACTACTACAACTTTTGGTCAACCTACGACACCTGTTTATGGAGTATCTGTGGCTCTGGTTTCTTCTATCCCTGATCAATGCAGATTCCTCAAGCCTCTATACCATAGTCATGATCTACAATTCAGAATACGGTCTGGATGCCTATGGGACAAGCTAGGTCTAGTACAATTGTCTCTAGTCAACCATAATTTACCTATCAACCGTACCAGGGACATTATCAAATTGGTCAAGCTACACAAAATCCAGCATATCAGTATCAGCCGTACCCTCGGTGTACTTATCAAATACCTCAACAACCCCAGTATGGTCTAGTTAATCCTAGTTACCTAGGAGGTTTTACGATTCCAAATGCACAAACGATTCCAGGATATCCTGGCTATCCTCCTCCTAACACTGGTTTGATCACTCAAGTTTATTAAGACCCTAGCCTTTTTGTTGGACGAATTAGTCATTCTTGCGAACAAGACAGACCTCCCAAGTGTCCTACAGACAGCTAGCAACAAACGGAAAAATAAAGCTATCTTTCTATAGATATATTGCAATTTATAATTAAATGCTATAAAGGTTTAATGATCCTACCTTTGATCCAACGCTTGTTTGTAGTAGTAGTCCTTCAATCGCTCAAAAGAGTTCCCCTCAAAGATTCTGCAATCACAAACAAGAAACCATCAAATAGCACCTGCATAACATATATTCATAAATCATATCCATTATGGTGATCAAGGAATCCATAAAATAAACAATCAATTCACATATTATTGAGAAAAATGGATTTATTTGTATTAACTTAAATAAAGAAGAGCCTTACAACCACGTTCGCCTTGATGTTGTACAGGTATTCCTGGGGTCCGTAAGCAAGCATTTCCTCTACTCTGACCAGCCTTGCATTATTCCAACCAAGATACATACAGGTATGTGATCTTTCTGACATTAAATCTTAGCTAAAAGTGTCTAATTATTAGCATCAATTCGCCTCCAACAATACTAAAACTTCATCTCAATTTTCTTCTAAAATCTTAACCAAAAATTAACCCCTTTGAGGCTACCCTTTGCCTCCTTTTATAGTGGAAAAGAGGAGGTTATAGCTCCAAACAAGAAGGGATAAAATCCTCCTTCAAAGGGATTAGTTCCTTACATCAAGGGGCTAGCTCCTTATTGGATGGGATGCATGAACATGAAAGGAGTGATATTTCCACCGCAGGAATGTTTCTAGAAGCTTCCAAATGTAGGTTTTAACCCTGAACATAAATTATCTACACACGAATCTTATAACAGAAAATAAACAATAGCGAGAGCATAAAACATAAAATAGATAAACACAGAGATTTTCCCCTGGATCCCAAATTGGGATGACCAGCTTGATTTTTCATTATATTTCTTTTAGTGTTACAACACATATATATACATGCCGAAGCATACATAAACCCCAATCCATTAACCCTGGATTAGAACATAACCATAGTTCCCTTGACCGGATCTACAAAATACCAGGGGCTGAAAACCATCGTACCCCAAAACCATGTGCAAACTCATGCACAAAACATGGGTGGTTCCGCCTATGAGTGGGTCCACACACCAAAACAATTTTCGCCGGGGTGCTGCCCCGGACCCCAACAGTGGGGTCTACCTTCCCCCTTGTGACCCCCCTGTTGCGCCCAGTGCAATGTACAGCACATGGGGCTAGTCGTGGAAAGAATATAACACATACCCAACATTCTCCCACTTGTTGTTTTCTTTCCACTAGGGGCCACAGGAGTGCTTAGTGATTGGGCCAATTCTTCAACACCCATTGTTTATCTACACCAAGAGAACTTCTGAGTGCTCACATACTTCGTCAATGCATCTGCAACATTCTTCAAAGTGTCCAACTTTACCAGCAACACCCTTTTAGGCTCAACCATATCTCTAATAAAGTGATATTGAACATCAATGTGCTTTGTCTTTGAATGGTAAGCAAGGTTCTTAGCCAAGAAAATTGCACTTTGGCTATCACAGTCTATCCTTAGAGCTTTTTGTACCAACCCCATACTTGAACACAATCTCTGCAACCAAATTTCTTCCTTGCTTGCATGAGTGGCTGCTATGTATTCTACCTCTGTAGTTGAAAGAGCCACTACAGACTGTCTTTTACTCATCCAAATGACTGTGCCTCTAAATAGGTTAAACACATACCCACTTGTAGATCTTCTTTGATCCAGATCTCCAGCCCAGTCTACATCAACAAAACCATGAATGTCCAACATTCTTTCCAATCATAGTCTTCCATGGTAGCATAAGACATAATCACTAGTGCCATGTAAATATCTAAAAACCTGCTTCACTACTGTCCAATGCTCCTTCCCTGGGTTTGACATAAACCTGCTCAATACTCCCACTGCATGTGAAATTTCTGGTCTAGTACAGACCATTGCATACATCAGACTACCCACTGCACTTGCATATGGAACATGGGACATATCCTCCTCTTCTTCTTGTCTCTTGGGATAATCGTCTTCACAGAGAGTTTTATTAACTACAGAAGAGAACATTCACCGGTTTACTATCCCGTATATCCCCAATATAGTCTTGACATACTTCCTTCCGGGGTTTAACCGTAGCCTCCTTTCTTCCTAATTCTCTTAATTTGCGGTTCAAAATATATAGTTTGCAACACCAAGATCCTTCAAAGAAGTCAATTTGGGAGAACAATGCATTCTGGCCTGGATAATTTCTTTGTCATTTCCAATCAACAACATATCATCCACATACAAGACCAAATAAATAACATGGTCACCAATTAATTTAAAATAAACACAGTGATCCTCCTTGCTTCTGGTGAAGCCAAGTCCCTGTATATAGGTATCAAATTTCTGATACCACATCCTTGGTGACTGTTTTAGCCCATACAGAGACTTCTTCAACCTGCATACCAGTTCTTTCTTCCCTTCACCATAAAGCCTTCAGGTTGCTTCATGTAGATCTCTTCTTCTAGATCCACGTGAAGAAATGTTGTCTTCACATCCATCTGTTCTATCTCAAAATAAAATGCAGTAGCAACAGATAAAAGTAATCTAATAGAATTAAACTTGGCAATTGGAGAAAAAATATCACCAAAATCAATTCCCGGCACCTGGGAATAACCTTTTGCTACCAACTGAGCTTTGTATTTATCCACCTTGCCTTCTACATTCATCTTCTTCTTAAACACCCATTTTCTCCCAATGGGCTTCCTTCTAGCCGAAAACTCCACCAGATCCCATGCCTTATTTTTGTGCAAGGATGCCATTTCATCAACCATGGCCTCCTTCCAGAGTTTTCCATCCTCAGAATATACTACCTCCCTGACAGTTCTAGGATCATCATTAGTTACAGTTAAGGAAAAACCTGAAAAAAAGCAGATGGACTATACCTTTCTGGTTGCCTTCTTTCCCGAACTGATCTTCTCAAAGCTGGAGTTTGTGGCTCTTCCTCTTCTGAATTTTCTTCTGTTGTAGAGTCTGATTCATCCTCCTTTAGCTCAAACTCTATCTTCTTAGGTCCCTTTGGTAGGACTTCATGTGTAACAACATCTTTCACCTCTCTAAACACCACATCTCGGCTGTACACAACCTTCCTTGTTTCTGGGTTTCAAAGCTTATAACCTTTTAAACTATCCTTATACCCAATAAAGATGCACCTTTCAGATTTATTATCCAACTTGGTAATTTTCTCCTTTGGAACATGTACATATGCATCACATCCAAATACCCTTAGATGTGAAAGAGAGGGTTTCTTACCTGTCCATACCTCATGTGGAGTCTTATCCTCCAACGTTGATGAAGGTGATCTATTAACTAAGTAACATGCAGTCTCCACTGCCTCTGCCCAGAATTCTTGTCCTAACTCGGTACCACTGAGCATGCTTCTTGCCTTTTCCATCAGTGTTCTATTCATTCTTTCTACAACTCCATTTTGCTGAGGTGTGTATGGAGTAGTCTTCTGCCGTGCTATACCACACTTCTTACAGAACTCTTCAAATTCATTCTTGCAGAACTCCCCACCATTATCTGTCCTCAACGCCTTTATCTTCTTCTCTGTCTGGTTTTCCACCAGAACCTTAAATTATTTAAATTTTTCAAATACTTCAGATTTCTTCCTCAATAAATATATCCATGTATTCCTTGAGAAGTCATCTATGAATGAAACATAGTACACAGACTTTCCCAGTGATGGAGCTGACACAGGTCCAAACACATCACTGTGCACAAGTTCTAATATCTTGTTCGCCCTCTTAGCACCAGAAGGAAAACTCACCCGATTATGCTTCCCATATACACAATGTTCACAGAAATCGAAATCCAGAGAACAATTAGACATACCTTCTACCATACCATCTCTATGCAGTATCCGAAGGCCCTTCTCTCCAATATGTCCAAGCCTTTGATGCCATAGCATGGTCTTTTCTCCAGAGACAGCTAGGCTTTCCGTCCCACTTTCAGGAACCACAGAACTGTTACACCCATCAATAAAAGTACTACCTTGTAGCTTGTACAGAGTTCCAGTCCGAACTCCCCGCATTAATACCAGTGCTCCCCGAACCATCTTGCAGGCATCTTTCTCAAACACTGTTTTTACACCTGCATCATCCATCTTGCTTACATAAATCATATTTCTGGCCAATGCAGGAATATGCAGAACACCAGGAAGTGTTCTAATCCTTCCACCTTGCAGCTTCAGCTTGACCTTTCCACATCCAATGATTCTGGCCTTCCTATCATCCCCTAGGAAGACATCACCACCATCATATTTCTCATACTCGCAGAACCACTCCCTATGGGGAGTGAAGTGAAAGGATGCACCTGAGTCAATCAACCATGACTCATGATCTACATGTGCATTTGAAGAAGAAGCCAAATACACATCCCCACCTTCATCCGAGGTGGTTTTTGCCTCTGCAGAAGGAGCATCATCAGATCCATTTCCTTTCTCAGGAGCTTTAGATTTGCAGTCCTTTTTGTAGTGCCCTTCCTTTCTGCATTTCCAACATACCTTTACAAACTTTCCAGGAGATTTATATCTCCCTCTAGATTTGGATCTCCCACTCGAAACCTTATTCTTGTTTCTGTTTTGGGACCTTCCTCGTATAGATAAGGCATCTCCATTCTGGCCCTCCATATTTCTCCATCTCATTTCCTCCGACAACAAGGCTGAGATAATGTCATCAAAATTCAAGGTAGTTGTATTGCTACCTATTGCAATAACCAGACTATCCCACGAGTCTGGTAGAGAACACAACAAACTGATGCACTTATCTTCATCTGAGATTTTAATATCAACATATGACAGCTGACTTACCACAGTATTGAAGGCGTTCAGATGCTCTGTCACCGAGTCTCCATCCTTCATCCTCAGGTTATATAGCTTTTTCCACAGGAACAAATTATTCACCAGAGACTTAGATTGGTACAAAGTCCCAAGTTTTTCCCACAAATTCTTCGTCGTAGCTTCCCCAGATACATTCAACAATAATGAATCTGAGACACACAACCGTATTGTGCTCTTAGCCTTTCGATCTAGTTTCTTCCAGTCTTCATCTGACATTTTCGTTGGTTTAGTACCTACATCTCTGAGATCAGCAGTCTTTATCCACCCGAGATCCTCCATCGACTTCCGCGACAAAAATACGACCAAACTAAATTTCGATCTCTATCTTCCGCGCTTCCATGCATCTTCTTTCCGCGACAAGAATCGATCTACGTAGATGCACATAGTGACGAGGGTCTACCTCAGGCCGCGAAAAGCCTTAACAAAGGCGTCCCTTGAAGCGAGAAACAACTCGATTCAAATCTGCTAGGTTTTAACCTGAACATAAATTATCTACACGAATCTTATAACGAGAAAATAATAAATAGTGCGAGAGCATAAAACGCCAAATAGATAAACGCAGTTTTCCCCTGGATCCCAAATTGGGACGACCAGCTTGATTTTTCATTATATTCCTTTTAGTGCTACAACACATATATACACATGCCGGAGCATACATAAACCCCAATCCATTAACCCTGGATTAGAACATAACCGTAGTTCCCTTGACTGGATCTACAAAATACCACGGGCCGAAAACCATCATACCCAAAAACCATGTGCAAACTCATGCAAAAAACATGGGTGGGTCCGCCTATGAGTGGGTCCGCATAGTGCAGTATACAGCACGTGGGGCTAGTCGTGGAAAGAATATAACACATACCCAACACCAAAAATGACTTAAACTAAGCTTCTAAATTTTACTTGCGCCTTTTTAATCTTTTATAGGGGTCCGTACTTTTAATATACATACAATGCATTTGGATCCGCAGGATTTATAGACAAAAAGTGTGGGACCGCAGACAAAACTAGGAGAAAGTGTGGTACCAAAGTTTTAAGGATTTTATGAGCGTTTGTCTTAGTTTCAAGGCTTGAATTTGAGAATTATGATATTGTAGACTTAAAAGGGAGTACTAAAATGTCATGGTGACAAATTTTAGTGTAAAAATTACCATTGGGCCATAGGCCAATCATTGAAAACCAAAGCTCCAAAACCTTAATTAAAGTGTGAAGCAGATCTGATGGCGAAAGGAGGGGGCCAACCCTCCTCCATGTGACCCAAACAATGTGACCACATTACAACGGATTTTAAGTGTGTTATTATCCACTAGTTAAGCACGTTTAATCCTTAATTAATTCAACACTTAACCTGGCGGGATTTTTGGCAATGCCCCAAATTTAGCAGAACTTCCAGATTTGGTGGAGTTAACTGACAATTTTCCAGATTTAGAGGTAGAATATAGGGAGAAATTTAATGAGGCCTATCAATTATTACTCAATGATAGTCATTATTAGCATATTATCATGATCTGAGTCTATTGGAACAACTTTCAGAGGTAAAGGATTTCATCTACAGGTGTTTTTGGTCACTTGCAGAATTTTGAAACCTAGGGCCACCAAGAGGGAAGGCCATGCCCAGATCATCTGAAGGTCGTTTTCGGAGATTAAATATTCATTTTTGGGGAATTTGAGTGTTCTGAAGCCAACGAAATAGTCAAAAAAAGCATTGGAGCAATATTGGTGCTTGTAATCAGAAATTTTACTCATACTGCCAAGAGGGCCTAGCTAGTTAAAGAAAATCCATGGAGATGTATCCCAGGAGAGGTGAAATCCATCATCTATTATTTTATGTGATTGTTGTGAGTTATTTTACTCAATTTCTTTTTTTGTTTATGATTTTTAAAAATATAATTAACTCATAATTTGATCATCAATAACACATAAAACTACACACATAAACCCCTTCACAAATGGTTAACATGAGTCGATCCTTAAACACATTTTTAACATTGATGATGGAGCTTGCATAGAAATAATAAAAAATTCCATATTCAGATCAAAATAAAACCCTCTTCGAGGGTTTTCAAGCATAGTTTCCCATGTTTCAAACTTGCATAGAGAATGAAACTATTTCTATAGACCTCTCGTGATTTCCCTTTTGTCTGCCTCTTCTGCCAGAGGAGCATTTGGTTTATCATTCCATCGTCACCATTTTCTTGACTGATCATATTATCTCACTTAGTTTTTTACCCTTTCCTGGGGAACCGATACGATGTGGTCTTGTTAGCCAACCTCTTTACATTTACATGCTTTGACAAGTTCCATCATCACTGAAACCATTTTGATGTAGGGGCATAAGGCTTAGAGACAAAAGGCTTCATTAATTATTCCAAAAATCCAAAAAAATCTTACAAGCAAAGGTGTTGGTACCTGTAGCTGTCAATTTACAGTTGTACTAGATTGGGTTGAACTAGTATCTAGGAATATTGAACTGTTTTAGCTTAGATTCAGTATATTTAGCCTTCAGTTGATAGATTTAAGGACGATATTATGTAATTAGGATTTTATCTAAATTAGGGGAATGCGATCCTCAAGAGGAGGTTGAATTTTATGTAAAAAAACTATAAATGTAACCTCTGAGAAGGAGGAAAGGGGAATTTGGATGACAAAAGATTTAATTGAGAGGGTTTCACCTATGAGTTAATAAAATTTGCAGAATTTTTTTACCTGTGTATGCTTGGAAAATTCTAGGAGGGTTTCATCCCTTCGAATCCATTTGATTTATGAATTTCTGTGTATAAATCAAGAGTGATTAGCTTATGTGTGAAGTAGAATTGAGCGTAATTAAACTTCTGTGTAAAGAATTCAGAGGAATTTGACGAAGTTCTGGTTTTCTTGCTTGATATTGGTTATCTCATAATCGATCTATGTTATTGAGTTATGTAGCAGAAAAGGAGGGTTTCCAAGAGAAGTTGAAGTTTAACCCGTATAATAGTAGAAAATCCGTGTCAACGCGACCGAAAAACGAAAATTTGAAGGACAAGCGGTTTTTGAGAAACCAAATGCTATTGTTGCGTCGCTTTTGGGTTGTGAGTGGTTTTTTTTATTTTAAACGCGATCGTATCAGATCACGAAAAATCACAGTGTTAAAACCACCAATTTCTTGTTGCTTTGGGGTGATAATTCATGGGGTTCAATCGAACGCGATAGCCGTCCAATTGTAAACAATTGAGATCCAACGATGTTCACGTCGGTAGCTACATGGGGGTTAATAACAAGGTATGGACCCGGTGGTTATTTCAATAGAGATTTATTAAAATATTTGAAATCCGAAAGCCCACTTCTGAAAGTTTTAAACCTTGTTTAAAAGTAAAGTATTACATTTCTGAAGGTTTTAATATTGTTTCAAAAGGAGCTTTATTAAGTGATTGAGATGCTAATGTTTCCAAAGGGTTTAAACATTGGTTAAAGTGAATTATTACGTTATTAAGGGTAAAAGGGGACATTTTCTTCCACCTATCTCTTTATTTAGTTTTATCAAGAAGACTTAATAAATTTTGATGACCGAGAGTGGAATAGGAGATTAGGAACAAATTCCTCCTGAGTTAGAAAGCATTGTAACTAATTTGAGCAGCTCTCCTTAACGCCTGCACCCACACTACCATCATTTGTGGTATCAGAGCCATATTCAGAGCATTTTTCAGACACTGAACAAGCTTCCAAAAGTCAGAAAAAGAAATCCAACATGGTTGTCAGAATTGGTAGAGGAGGTGGTGCTGGTAGAAGAAGAGGTAGACCAGTTGAAAATGCTGAAGTACTAGAGACTATGCAGTAGATTCAAGCTAGATTGGAAGAAATTGAAGTAGGACAATAGAGAGATCCCAAAGATGTTAGTGAACTTGAAGCTGAAAAGGAAGAAGAAAATTTTGAGCTTACTCTTGATATGAGATTCTTTAAATCAGTTTTAGGATCTACATCCAAACCTAGACTTGAAGTATCAGCTTTTGCAAGAGGATTGAATCCATAAGAGTTGATAGATTGGATCAATGAAATGAATAAATGCTTTGATTATGAAGAGATGAGTGAAGAAAAAAGAGTTAAGTTTGCTATCACAAGGTTGAAAGGACATGCAACACTTTGGTGGGATGGAGTGCAAGTAGAAAGAAGGAGAGTTGGTAAGCAGCCAATCAATAATTAGAACATACTGGTAGAAAAGCTGAGAGGTAAGTTTTTTCCTAGTGATTATCAACCTTCATTATTTAGACAGATGCAGAATCTTAGACAGAGATTAATGTCAGTAAAAGAATACACAGAAGAATTTTACAAAGTGAGCATAAGAGCAGGACAAATTCAAGATACAACAGAGAAGATTTACAGGTACATAAATGGTCTCAGAATGGAGATTCAAGATGAGATAAGTATATTGTCTCCTAAAATAGTAGAAGAGGCTTACCAAATGGCCTGAAGAGCTGAAGAAAAACTCATAAGAAAGAAATCTTCCAAAGGAAGAGGTACTTTCCGAGGAAGAGGAAGTAAAGGTGGTAGAGGAAGATATATAGAACCAAGAGATGGAGATAGCAATAGCTCATCTCAGTATGCACCCACAGAAGGTGATACAAGTGGCAGAAGGAGTCCTTTCAGAGGAAGAGGAGGCAGAAACAGAGGAAGAGAGGTCAGATGTTACAGATGTAACAAATTAGGACATAGATCCTATGAATGTTCATATAATGTGGGGACAAACCAGAGAAATGCAATTGTTGCTCAGACTGAAGAAGAAGTAGCAAATTTTCCTGTAACAGAGAAAGAAATTGTGCCAGAGAAAGGAGAATCTTTGGTGGTTAACAAGGTTTTGTTAAAAAAAACAAAGAAAGTTGTTGAACCGACATAGAGAAAGACCTTGTTCAGAAGTGTGTGCAAATTTCAAGGGAAATGCTGTTAATTGGTAATTGATAGTGGCAGTACAGATAATTTGGTCTCTACAGAGGTGATAGAGAAGTTGAAATTGAAGACAAGGGAACATCCAATACCCTACAAGGTGTCATGGCTTCAGAAAGGACATCATCTGATAGTAAAAGAACAATGTGAAATAGAATTGCAAATGGGTTGTTACAAAGATAAAATCATGTGTGATGTGATGCCTATGGATGTGTGTCACATATTGCTGGGTAGACCTTGGCAGTATGATAGAGTAGCAGTACATGATGGAAAGAGAAACACTTACAAGTTTTTCAAAGATGGTATGAATCAAACATGGTTACCTATGGAAGAAGAAGGTGCATCAAGTAAAAAGTCCGATCCAATGGCTTTATTGTTGAGTGGAAAAGAATACTTGCAACAAATTGAAGATGATGAGGTAAATTTTTGTTTAGTTTGTAAATCTAAGGTAGCATTTAATTCTATTAAAATTTCTAATTTTCCAAATGAAATTCAAGAAATGTTGGAGAACCATTGTGATATTATTGTGGATGATTTGCTTGATGAATTACCACCTGTAAGGAGAATCATCCATCAGATAGATTTGATTCCAGGATCAAATTTTCCAAACAAAGCAGCTTATAGAATGACTCCTACAGAAAATGAAGAAATAAGAAAGCAGGTACATGAATTAGTTGACAAAGGTTTGGTCAGAGAAAGTTTGAGTCCTTGTGTAGTACCTACATTATTAAGTCCGAAGAAATATGGAGGTTGGAGAATGTGCATTGATTCAAGAGCAATTAACAAGATAACAATCTGATATATATTTCTTTTACCTAGAATTGAAGATTTGATGGATTGTTTGAGTGGAGAAAGATATTTTTCAAAACTAGATTTGAAAAGTGGGTGTCATCAAATTAGGATAAGGGAAGGAGATGAATGGAAAACAACCTTTAAAACAAATGAGAGATTGTATGAATGGATGGTAATTCCTTTTGGTCTATCAAATGCACCTAGCACATTTATGAGGCTTATGAATGAAGTATTGAAGGAATTTATTGGTAAATTTTCAATAGTATATTTGGATGATATATTAATTTACAGCAAAACAAAGGAAGAACACCTAAGACATCTTAATTATGTCTTAAGGAAGTTACATCAAGAGAATTAATTGATAAATTTAAATAAATGTTCATTCATGAAAGAAGAATTGGTATATCTAGGTTTTGTTATTTCTGATGAAGGATTAAAAATGGATCCAGAGAAGATAAAGGCAATTGTGGAGTGGCCTTCACCTAAAAAAAATTTTGAGGTAAGAAGTTTTCATGGTCTTGCTAGTTTTTATAGAAAATTCATAAAGAATTTTAGTAAGATCAATGCACCTATCATTGAAACCATAAATAAGGACAAACAACCATTCAAGTGGACTGCTGAAGCTGAAAGAAATTTTGAATTCTTAAAGAAAAAGATAACTGAGAAGCCTGTCTTAGTTTTGCCTGATTTTAATAAACCACTTCAAGTAAAATGTGATGCCAGTGGGGAAGCTATTGGAGTTGTATTAAGTCAAGAAGATAGACCTGTAGCATATTTAAGCGAGAAGATGAATTAGACAAGGAGGAGGTACTCTTCATATGACAAGGAATTTTATGCAATTGTACAATCATTGAGGAATTGGAGACATTATTTAATGTCTAAATAATTTGTGCTATATTCAGATAATCATGCTTTACAGTATATTATGCAACGGCCTAAATTGAATCAAAAACATGCAAAATGGGTTGAATATTTTCAAATTTTTAACTTTGTATTGAAGGATATAAGTGGCCAAGCAAACAAGGTAGCTGATGCCTTGAGTAGAAAAAGCATTCTTGTTCAAGAAAGTCAAATTCAAGTGTTAGGTTTTGATTTTCTTAAAGAACTCTATAAGACAGATTTGGATTTAAAAGAAGCATTTGAAGCATGTTGTAATCCTGTTTTGATAGACGGAAGTGAGTGGTTAGATTATTTCTTGCAAGAGGGTTTATTGTTCAAAATAAATCAGTTGTGCATACCAAATTTTTCTATGAGAGAAAATTTAATCAGGGAAAAACATAGTGGTGGACTTGCTGGACATTTTCGTGTTGATAAGACTTATAAGCAACTAAGTCATTTTTATTTTTGGCCAAATATGAGATATGAAGTGGAAAAGTATGTGAAGAATCTTAAAATTTGTCAATATGAAAAGGGGAAAAGTCAAAATGCAGGTTTGTACATTCCATTACCTATTCCAAACAGACCTTGGGATATGGTAAGTATGGATTTTTTTTTAGGATTGCCTAAGACACAAAGAGGGAATGATACAATTTATGTTGTAGTTGACATATTTTAAAAAATGGCACATTTTATTCCATGTTATAAAACCAGTGATGCTACTCATGTTTCCAATTTGTTTTTCAAGGACATTGTCAGATTACATGGGTTACCTAAAAGTGTTGTTTCTGATAGAGACACCGGATTTGTTGGTCATTTTTGGAGGACATTATGGAAGAAGCTTGGTACTAAACTAAGTTTTACCCTCAGACTGATGTGCAGACTGAAGTAGTGAACAGGAGTTTGGGTAATCTTTTGAGAAGTCTTGCAGGAGAACATCTTAAACAGTGGGATCATATTTTACCATAGCTAGAGTATGCATATAATGATTCACCTAACAAAAGTACAGGGAAGAGTCCATTCCATATAGTTTATGGAATGCACCCAAGGGGAGTATCTGAATTGAGGAACTTGGGAAAATAAAAAATGAGAAGTGCTAAAGGAGAGGAGTTTGCTTCAGAAATTCAAGCAATACATGAATAGGTAAAGCAGCAGCTACAAGACTGTAGCATCAAGTACAAAAACATAGCAGATTTGAGAAAAAGAGAAGTTAATTTTGAAGTTGGTGATTTGGTTTTTCCACACTTAAGAAAAGAAATATTTCCAAAGAGGAAGTATAAAAAGTTAAAATTCAAAAAATATAGGACCATGCAGGATATTGAGAATTTTTTTTGCAAATGCTTATGAAATTGAATTACCATATGATATTGGAATATCTCCAATATTCAATGTTGCTAATTTGTAAAGATAAGAAGATGGTGGCACAGATGACAGACCAGAAGATAGAGAAAAGATTGACTGGGTAAAACAGTTACCCACAACAAAGACATTACAACTAGAGAGGATCTTAGACAGGAAAGTGTTTAAGATTACCAGGGGACAGGAGTATTTTCAATACTTGATCAAGTGGAAGGATTAGCCAATTGAAGATGCTACGTGGATGACAGAAACCATGTTGTAGAAATTGGGTAGTTCTGTGGAACAACTCATGGACAGGAGCCCATGAATATTTTTGTCCTCGGGAGTCTGATGCAGGGGCATAAGACTTAGAGACAAGGCTTCATTAATTATTCCAAAAACCCAAAAAAAAATTACAAGAAAATGTGTTGGTACTTTTAGCTATCAATTTACAGTTGTAATAGATAGGGTTGAACTAGTATCTAGGAAGATTGAACTGTTTTAGTTTAGATTCAGTATATTTAGCCTTCAGTTGATGGATTTAAGGAGGATATTATGTAATTAGTATTTTATATAAATTAGGGGAATTCGATCCTCAAGAGGAGGTTGACTGTTATGTAAAAAACCTATAAATGTAACCTCTGATAAGGAGGAAAGGGGAATTTGGATGATAGAAGATTTAATTGAGAGGGTTTTTCCTCTCAGTTAATAAAATTTGCAGAATTTGTTTATCTGTGTATGCTTGGAAAATTCCCAGAGGATTTCATCCCTTCGAATCCATTTCATCTATGAATTTTTATGTATAAATCGAGAGTGATTGGCTTCTTTGTGAAGTAGAATTGAGCATAATTAAACTTCTGAGTAAAGAATTCAGAGGAATTTGATGAAGTTTTGGGTTTCTTGCTTGAGATTGGTTATCCGATAATCGATTTATGTTATTGAGTTATGCATCATAAAAGGAGGGTTTCCAAGATAAGTTGAAGTTTAACCCGTAAAATAGCCAAAAATTTGTGTCAACGTGACCGAGAAGCGAAAACTTGAAGGACAAGTGGTTTTCGAGAAACCAGACACTGTTGTCACGCTACTTTTGGGTTTTGAGTGGTTTTTTTCATTTTGAACATGATCGTATTGGATCACGACACGTCATAGTGTTAAAACCACCAATTTCTCGTTGCTTTGGGGAGATAAGTCATGGGGTTCAATCGAATGCGATAGTCGTCCAATTGTAAACAATTGAGATCCGACGGTGTTCGCGTCGGTAGCTGTGTGGGGGTTAATAACAAAGTATGAACCCGATGGTTATTTCAATAGAGCTTTATTAAAATATTTGAAATACGAAAACCCACTTCCGAAATTTTTAAACCTTGTTTAAAAGTAAAGTATTACATTTCCGAAGGTTTTAATATTGTTTCAAAAGGAGCTTTATTAAGTTATTGAGATGCTAATGTTTTCGAAGGGTTTAAACATTGGTTAAATTGAATTATTACGTTATGAAGGGTAAAAGGGGACTTTTTCTTCCGCCTGTCTCTTTATTTAGTTTTATCAAGCAGACTTAATAAATTTTGATGACCGAGAGTGGAATAGCAGATCAGGAACAAATTCCTCCTGAGTTAGAAAACATTGTAACTAAATTTGAGCAACTCTCCTTAATTCCTGCACCCACACTTCCATCACATTTTCTACCTTTTATACCACTTGTTCATCTAGGAGGAATCCTATTTCAACTCTTTTCACATTCCAAAATATGAAAATATTGTCGAGAAATTTTCCTTTGCAGCTCATAAAAATAAATGAAAGATGTATACTCAATATAATTTTAACCCTTTTCCACACTGAGATAGACTAGTTATGAAAAAGGAATACGTTATTCAAAAATAACTAAGAGGTTCTCTTGAATATTGTTTTCTACCTTTTCGGATTCGAGAGACTATATACGAAAATGGATATCAGGATATTTTTTTGCCTCTTTTTCAAACTCTGTAAACATGAAAAATACGTCGAGTTTTACCTTCATTGGAATATTAAAATAATTAAAAAGTGACAAACTTGTCAAACATGATGAGACCAAGCTACTCCTTCCTAGGGTTCCTTAAAAATACTAGGATGGATTCATTCGAAGGATGAAATTATACAACAAACATATGGTATCCTCTTCAAGATTGAAATTGTGGGGAAAAAAATGTAAGGAAATATATATCATGTATTTTGTGTGAAAGGCAATATATTTCTCTAGAACATGACACTTATCTATATCTCATGTCAGGTTTGGTACATCCCCACTTTTTCACTTGTATTACTGGGTTTGGGAAATCCATTTTCCTATCATTTGATTATATATTATCACCATGAGATATGATCCTCTTTTGAGTCAAATGTTGCCAAATTTCATAGTCATGTCACCGATATGTTCAAGAGAAGTCCCACTAGAAAATTCAAACCACTTATACCTAATTTGACATTTTTTGCATCAATCTTGAATCACTCTTGCCAAATTTTAAAAAATCCTATGTTTCATATCAATGATGTGGGAAACATTATTGTCGTCACTCGATGGATCACTTCTTATCGATTCTGACTCATTATCTAGGAAGATGATCTAAAAAATTCCTATTTAGTACCTTAGAGCTTGCATGCCTCAATGCCAGGGTTTTGGCATTAGAGAATAGGTTCACATCACTGCCCTTCGATTTAATGATTCTGCAAGTGATTGAATTCATATTCATTGTTCACACTTGTGGATTTTGTTTATGTACCTTGAGAGTCATCATCCTCATTGGTGGTTTCTCTTATTCCTGTTAACAACTTACATCATCGACCGATAATCATGTGGTTTCTACAATGTTTAACTTGAACCCATTTATTCGCATCGTGAGATTCGTACTCTGGTTGGATCGAGATAGAGGTGAATACCATGGGTTTCGTTTGATAAATCAAGGCTGTGTGGAGTTATTAAGTATTCATGATTGTAGACATGATCCTTTCTAGTTGGATAGTTGCGTCCATGTCATGGATCTATGTATTCATGATTGTAAACATGATCCTTTATATTTGGATGGTTGTGTCCATGTCGTGGATCCATGTATTGTTATATGTTTACACTTTAAATCATACTTACATTAGATAAGTTAGGATATATTGTATTATTTTTTATTTATAGGTCTCCTAGTGGTGATTCTCTAAGTCCTTGCATTTTCTTGTAAACTGTTTCATCCATCACTTCCCATTATGACTTCATGCTTTAGAGGGCATTTCTTATAAAATATTTTGTCACACTACTAGTCTCATATCCTAAAGTGTCGTACTTTGTGTCATTGATGCCACATAATTTCTTCAAGTAATGAAAGATGTCACAAACAATGTATTCACCATGAAACATCTTTAGAATATCCTTGAAGAAAATGAAAAATTTTCCTTGAAAAGATTCTAAAAAGCTTGTCCAAAACCCCTTGTTTTCAAGCCCAACAGGGTTCTTCATAACTAGTGTGTCGTGCTAGTAACCTCTTGCATTACACATGTCTAGCACTGCCACCGTGACTTTTATCAAGAAAATCTGCATTGGTCCTCTTCAGGAAAATTTTCCCAAAATGGAGGATAATATTCTCTTACTAGAAGGCTCGAGAAAAACAATGTTGTTTCAGGTAGTTGATGATTGGAATAAGACCTCCCATTCTTGGCCCTAGATCCTCCTTCCATGGATATCTCCCTTGAGATGTGGAACTCCTCCCTCTTTTTATGGATCCTCAACTCCATCTCCTTCCCTATAAATTAAATCCTTTCCATCCACTCTCATTTGGTTGCCATCCTAGTACTGAATTGTGCCCAGGTGTTGCCCATTTTCAAAGGAGATGAAGTGTTTGAAGTTTAAGGCTTGTACCTTGGAATCTCACCTGAAGGAGGCTTCCAACATCAAGGCTTTTGTGGTTGTAAGTTTCCCTTCTCATTCCATTAATAATACAATACGTTGTTTATTTCCATAAAAGTGTTAGTTATTATCCATTTATTGTAATGTTCCTTGATCTATTTCATAACTTTAATTAGAAACTATTATACTTTGTATACATTTTTTTCCTCCACTTGTTTGTCCTTGCAGGCACTCATCTACACTAGCGAAGAGGAGATGGTGAGATTGGAAGAGAAAGAGTCAAGGGAAACATCAAGGGTATTAGCATTAGAGAGAGAGGTAGGAGATCTATCCTCCTTTGTGTTTTCTATTATGAGTTAGGAAAGATTGCATGTAATTGTCCCCGTTTGTTGCTAAATCCTCTGATAGGACTAGAGGGATTGTTTCTATCAGTAGAAAGGATTTCTTGCACACCACCAAACTACATATATCACAAAGTCTAATATCCAAAAGAATCTCGGTTGTCACAAAGATTGAAAGGAAATGTAAATGAGATTTTATTAAAGAAGATCCATAAAGTATTCAAGGGAACCAGAGATTCCATCTTTATCTGATATTTTAAATATATACTAGCTTATTTATGCATTTGATAACCAACTTGTATAATTGTAGTTTCAGTTGGGTTTCCTTGTCATGTCTCTGGAATTTCCATGATTTTTACGTAATGAGGGGATTAAACAGTGCATTATATTGGATATCCATTTTTGGGATTTAACTACATTAAGTAAGTCATTCATATATGACCATTTCCAAGAGAGGCATTTGTAACTCACTAATTTCTGATGATTTCTCATGATTTCCTGTTGGTTCTGGATGTCAAGCGGATAGGAATAGATACATTCAAGTGAGTTAGCATCCTAGATCACCATATGAAAATACTCCAAGTCTAGAACTAGTTCCAAGCATTGAAGTAACAAGAGAAAAAGTAGGAGCAATAGTGGACTTCTATTATTTATCGAATAGATTAGGAAAATGACCCAGGAGCAGCAACATAAAACCAAAAGCTAAGTTAACACTATAAACAAGGGAAGATCAAGACCCCATAACAACATTAACCAATAAAATAACACTAGTATGTTGGCGTGTTACAACTTCATGTGGTATCCTCCATGTTTTTCAAGGTTGTTTGGAGAATGCACTAGTAAGCCACATGGCCTTCATGTTGGGTCCGCATGGCACTTGAAGGTTGTAGTTTAAAATTTTATTTTGATAAAGGCATTTTGTCACTTACAATATCTCCATGGCTTACAGGTGCCTCACTATGAATTCCTAGTTTATAATTGTTAGTTTAAATATTGATGCTCACCAATAAAGTGTTGGGACTCATTTGGAGAGTCTATAATCAACACAATGGACTTAATTGAAAATATTGGTATTCATATCAACCCTATGTATTACATAACAAAATAATCTACTTTTGTGTTTTGTTGAAACTTTGTGGCATGGAATTATTATTTATATGTCTTCAACATTTATGTGAATGAAATAAATCGTGGTTAAGTGTTTTTCTGGATTCTTTTTATTTTCAGGTCATGCATCAAAAAAACCCTTTTGCTCCTACTTTGCATTTCACTATTGTTACTTTAACACGAATGCTCCAAAAGGTATTCCATTACAAGCTTCATTATGGATGTGTTAAATAGAAAATGTTACTTTGCCATTACTAACATTTAAATAGGTAGGATTTGCAATTTATTATGATATCAATTGAAAATTTAGGAGAGAGGAGGTTATGGATATATTGAATGTGCTTGCATCATTATAAAACTTGTTTTTGATATTTTAGCATTTATATGTGGATAAATATAACAGAAAATGATTTGTCATTTTTTCTATCTTTTTCGATAAGATATGTCTGACACTTTTGAGAGTGTATTTTCTCGTATGCCTATTTATGATAACATCCATCTCTGCTTGCATATGATCCAAAGCTTCATTCTTTTCATCAATTATTTCTTTATTATTGTCCATAATGTCCTACAGGACTTATACATTATCTTCCTTTTCTATTAATGTTGCTTTAAGATTCTCGTCTCAACATCTGATACTGACATGGTTGAAAATGCCCTTATTATTGGTCTCAATGACCGAGGCATGTGGGGATGAAGATAATTTCTATAGACTCATAAACTTTACCTCAAAAAATAAAATCCTATTGTGGTACTCCTGAGACTACTCTTGGACTTCCAATAGTTGTTTTAGAATATTTTGATTCCCATATCAAGATATAAGCAACTAATAAGTTTGAACCATGTAGGCATCAGGGGCTTTGACCCTCTTTCTTTTTCATGGCCATTATTGGTGTTTCCTTTTCTTACAACAACTCCTTCATGTGAGAATAATATTTAGGATTGGTACCAAGGAGAGAAAATTTCTTCTCAGGGTCTCTGACCCTATTAGGTCTAGCTCATGTGATTGTATTTTCCTTCTTGAGTTTCTTTCCGAAATTTCCTAGAGCATCATGTAACCTTCTGACATTTACATGAATTTTGGAGATACATTTGTCAGTTGTAGATGCAATTCAATTTGTCCTTGTAGTGTAGTTGGTCCAATCAATAACACTGACAACGATAAGGCTAGCAAGAGAATATTAGGGGGATATGGAAAATATCCTAGTGAAAATGTGCTTTCTTTTTTATGCACGGTTTTTAAATGAAGACCTTAGGCTAGTCATTATTCCACAATATCTTGGGTGGTTAGTTGCATAGGAGGAGCTACACGACTAGCTAGAAAAAAAACCAATTTATGAAGAAGAAAGTCCATTAGTTACAAATTTCACACATGAAGGTATTATTGAGGGTGGATTGGAGCTATTTTAAGGTGAACACACCCAACTGGTTGATGCCACAAATGCATTTCCATTAAAAAGATAAAAAAAAATAACTTTTTCTCGAAGTTGTGGGGTTTTGAATCCAAAAAAATGAACCATTTTGAATCCAAAAACAATTGAACCAAACCTTACGATGCCAAAAACATCAAATTTAATCAACACCTTAATGATGCAAATAATGTTTGATTCAAGAATTTCCTTTCAGATTACCAATAATTCATATTTGGAATTTGCATTCAAATTACCAATAGCTCAGATTTCATTGGTAGCTACATAGCTAAATATTAAATATATATTAGATCAAATTCAAAATACTTTTTTCAGACTAATATAACATTTCAGATCAAACTGCAAGTTTAGAAGAGAAATATTGATACTTTTGGATGTAAGTTAGTTGCTGCATTTTTTACAAAGTTGCCAACGAATATATTAATCCTAGATAAATGATTGAAATGACACCTTTCTTAGAGATTTCATGCCGAATTATTAAAGTGGAAAATTTTTCTGAAATAATTATAACATTTATTTATGAAATTAAGCTTCAATCCATGGGTAGAACCATAAATACTAGTTCCAGGTCCTATTAGCAAGAATATTTCTGATCTGAAGCTTGGGTGTACAACATCCTATAAGTTTTCTCAACCAAATTATTATACTTATTTTACATATCATTGCATCTAAGGTGTATTTCCTTTATGATAGTATAGAGACTGGTGTGGTATTCTACATGTGATCAACTTGAAAAAAATTAACTATTTTCCAAAAACCTATAATCAAGTTAACCTAAAAATATGTAATCAAATTAACCTTAGATGATTGGAAATTGGAATAAATGTAGCTAGTGATTTACAATACAAGTGGAATGTTTCATGTGCTACCTAATATATTACTCATGTGTACACAATACAAATAATTTATTCTTTTACTTATTTATTTTATTGAAAATACTATATGGAAAATTATAGGAGATTAGGAACAATTCCAACCACTTAATTGTTTTCTACTTTAACACGATTCTAATAGTTGTTGAAAAGTCCTTCTCAAAACCTCTCTCCAATCTTAATGCATTCATACATTATCTCTGAGTATTCTCAAATCCAGTTATAATAAATTTTATTCCTCTCCTTGAAGTTGCATATGGTTTAGGGTGAAAATGGTTCAATTTGCTTTTTCTCTCTAAATAAAATTTTCTATGCGTATGAATTTCTCCTCATATTTTAATTGATAGGAATTAAAGAAACATACATTTTGTGCTCTATGATTATGAATACTATATTGTTTTCTTGAGAATGTTTAGACCATTGGTAGAAATAAGAAAACGATCTCATCTACTCTCGTTGTTTGGTTCAAATCATGCACATATTAATGTTAAAAGATTCTCCTTTTCCTTCAACTATTATGGTGTGGAAAAGTATCAGCCATTAAACTACATACCCTTTAACACTGATAGGGAGGGAACTAGTTATGGTTTAGGTTGTTATGGATGGTTCTAACATGTTGAATTTATTGGCCATGTGGTGTTTCCACTGGCTAAAAACTTACTTGATTGGCTTGATTCAGATGGAGACCATTTGATATAGCACTAGTTCACATTCTATCATAGCTTAATGTTAATTTTGGGAAATTAGGTCCAAAATGCATGTTGCACTGCTCATATGATGTTGATTATATATTTTTTGGATTCCTCCTTCAGAGAGGTGCAAGATTGATGTAAAGATCATCTTGATTGGATGAACATAACATATATTTTGACTTTATTTTCCACACATGTGCAAGGTCAACCAAATTTGTAATGTAGACTTAGAAGCATAGTAGATGTGTCACACACCCTCATTGATGGATATAAATTGGAGAGACTTGGAGGTCATTTTCTCATCAACTCATCACACATTCTCTCTTGTGATCTGATTGGTTAAATTAGCCTTTGGAGGCTTCTTTCCTTCACATGTGTGGAGTTTAAGATGGGGAAATTTGTGGATTGTTTTTAGGGTTGTTTGGTGTGTGTTGACCAATGTTGACCGTGGTGAACCCTTGAACGTTGGACCTCCAAACTTTTCTGGAAATCTGATTTTTGTAGGCCATACAACTAGGCACAAAAATCAAGGAAAAAGGAGCAGGTTGACCAAAGCCCTAAATCTACAACGTTGACTTTCTGCATTTACTATCTTGTGTTGACTTTTCTACATTGACTTTGGTTGACCAACATTGAATTTTGATGAGTTTTCTTTGAGGGTTGTGTGTGTGAAACTTGGAGGGTTGGCTTATATAAGAAATAATTTGCTCACTGATGCCTCCCATTGACTGTCGTAACACACACTATCCTATATCTTTGTTGGACAAGAAGAATTGTAAAATATTATCTATATTATGGACTTCTCTTCTGTTGATCTATAATTTTGTTCTATCGGCATTTTAATTTCATTAAGCATAAAACACCATGTTTATCTAAATTTAACATGGTATCGGAGCTGAGGTGAAAATAAAGCCCAAGGTAGTGTGAGAAGAAATCACCGAAGAAGAAATCCTATCAAGGACCAATGTCCCCCTCAATCTATAAGGGTTTCAAGTTTGATGATAAATTGACTAATAATTCTGATTATCATGCATGGAAGATGCCCTTGGATTTTGCATTAGAAGATCAAAATGTCATGGACTATGTGCACGGGAAGATTTAGGAGCCTCCATCAAATGCACATGCTTCCACAAAAACAAAGTATAGAAAAGGGGAAATCAAAGAAAAGATGATTATCCGAGATTCTATTCATAAGCACTTGGTTGTTTACATTTATGATCTTAGCACATCTAAAGAGATGTATGATAAGCTGGTTAGCATGTTTAGGGCTATAAATTCTAATCAAATTATTTTATTCAAGAATCAATCAAAGAATATCAGGAAGGGAAATGATGAATCCATTCAATCCTATTTTATGAGGCTCACTGAAATCAAAAACAATCTTCTAGCTATTGGAGAAGAAATATTTCATTGAGAGATGGTTCTCATTGCGCTTGTAGGTCTCCCCCGTTATTGGTATGTATTCAATACCACTATTCTTAATAATAATTTGATTCCTAATTTTGATGAAATATTGATGAGATCCGCTCAAGAGGAGACGAGAATGATGGAGACAGATCATCCCTCTAATTGAAATGGAGGTGACCCTACTACCTTCACCACTCATGAAAATAACAGGAACAATGGAGGTTCGAGAAATCAAAACCATGGAAGAGTGGGGAACAAAGGAAGGAAGGGAATATGTTACACTTGTAAAAAGTTTGGTCAATATTGAAGAGAGTGCCCCAATAGAAGGGACTCTCTCGGGGATGATATTGATGAGAACATCAACTCCAGGGGGAATGGAAATCAAAGGAGCAATAGGTTCAAAGGAAAAAGGAAGGCTCTCTATGATCGTAGTGGAAATGGGAAACCTTTCAAGAGGTCAAGAAATTTGAGGTACGATGAGTCTAATTTTGTTGATAATAAGACAAATGAATTTATTCTTGTATCTGCCCTCTCTACTACATCTCCTCCCGACACCCTGGATGTGTGGCTGATTGATAGTGGTGATTCAAGGTACCTCACTGGTTTTAAAGAATCCCTCTCTGATTTGATTGAGAATGATACTAATATAGAAATTAGCCTTGGAGATAATGCCACCTATCCCATGAAAGGGACAGGGACTCTGACCCTTCATCTATGTCAAGGTCAAGTCCTCTGTTTACAAGATGTGTTGTATGTAACTGATTTGAAGAAGAACCTTGTGTCTATTTCAGAAATGGAATATGAAGGGTTCAAGGTGGCATTCGTTGCTGGAAAGGTACACATCTGGAAGAAGAACTTCAAGGAAGATCTTACTATTGTTTTAGAGTTGATACACTCTACCAGGTTGGAGGAAGTCCATTGGGGTCTATTTCATGTGATACAACTCTTGAAACAGAGTTATGGCACCAGTATTTTTCACACCTTCATTACAAATCCCTTCCCAAAGAAAGGAAGGTGGTGACAAGGATGCCCGAATTTAAAGATGATCATGAAGGTATATGTCAAGTTTTTGCCGAAGGGAAGCATACAAGGGGACCATTCCCCTCTAATGTCACAAAGACAACTAATATGTTGTAGTTGATACATTACGATTTATCTGGTATGCTTCCCGTGACATCCTTGGGAGGATGTTCCTATTACATGACTTTTACAGATCAATTCTCCCACAAGACCTGGATATATTTCTTAAAGATGAAGGATGAAGCATTCAAATGGTTTCATACCTTCAAGGCCTTGGTGGAAAATCAAATCGAGAAGAGAATCAAATTTTTGAGGACCAACAATGGGACCGAGTATGAGTCAAATGAATTCAAATAATTTTGTAGAGAAGCGGCATTAAGAGGGAGACCACAACTGCGTATACTCATGAGAAAAATGGTCTTGCTGAAAGAAAGAACATGACCATTGTGGAAGTTTCCCACGCTATGCTATGTGCTCAAGGTCTTCTGAAGTTTCTATGGGGAGAAGCTACGAACACTATTGTGTACGTTAAAAATAGATGCCCACATTCCTCTCTAGACTCCAAGACTCCCAAAGAAGTGTTCTCTGATAAGAAACCAATGTTTCTCATTATAGATTTTTTGGTTCACATGTTTACTATCATGTGTTGAAGTAAAAGAGAAGCAAGTTGGATGCTTCTAGAAATAAGGGAATGTTTGTGGGCTACAGTGAAGCTTCAAAGGCATATAGAATCTATGTTCCTAGTCAAAGAGTATTTGATATATGCCACAATTTCACCTTCGATGAAGATGTTTCCCTCAAGAAAGTGAGAAATCTTCCTACTTCCTAGGAAGACAAAGAAGATGAAGAAGTAGGGAAGGAGGAAGAGCCGAAGGATGAAGCAATGCCTGATGTTAAAGTACCTATGGATCCTATTGATCCACCTCCTACAAATAATATAATACCCTCATGGATGAGGGATACTCTCGTAGATGCCAGGAGACATATTGCCCCAAGGGGGACATTATGTGAAAGCAAGAAGGTGAATAGATACCAAGGGTATCTAGAAGCCATGAGTACAATTGTACAATAGGAGCCTGGATCATTTGAATAAGCTGTAAAGAATCATGTTTGGAAGGATGTTATGCATGAAGAATATGATTCCATTATGAGAAATGATGTCTGGGAAGTGGTCCCAAGACTGGATGAAAAATATGTTGTCACCTCGAAATGGATCTATCAGATCAAGTATGGATCTGATGGTAGTGATGAAAAGTATAAGGAAATATTTGTTGCTTGAGGCTTCTCTCAAAATGAAGGAATAGATTATGATTATATATTTCCACCTGTGTCCTGCTATACCACCATCCGATCTATATTTACCCTTGCCACAATGAAAGGAATGAGTCTGCATCAGATGGATGTGAAGACCATTTTTTTGCATGGTTCTATAAAGGAAGAGGTGTATGTGCAGCATCCTCTGGGGTTCGAAGTCTGAGATAGAGACACCTATGTATGAAGGTTGAAGAAAACCCTTTATGGGTTGAAGCAAGCCCCTAGGGCTTGGTACGAGAGGATAGATAGCTACTTGATGAATTTGTGCTTCACTCCAAGTAATGTTTATCCAAACCTTTATTTTAAGGTTGATAGAGAAAGGCCTCTCATTCTAGTTCTCTATGTGGATGATCTCTTCCTCACAGGGCTAAACATCTCATTGATCAGTGTAAGAGGGAGCTAGCTTCCGAGTTGGAAAAGAAATTCCTGGGACTGATCCATTACTTCCTAGGCTTGGAGGTCTGGTAGAGGCCAGGCAAGATTTTCCTTTCTCAAGGAAAATATGTCATGAAGCTGCTGGAGAGATTTGGTATGGTGGAATGTAAGTTTTTTTCAACACCTATGGAACTCAACTTTAAGAAGTTGTGTGGAAACGTTGTTGGGCCCGTTCTAGGAAATCCCACCGAGTATCGACAACTCGTAGGGGCCCTGATGTTCCTAGTTAACTCCCGTCCAGACATATGTTTTTCCATGAATAATGTGAGTGAAAATATGGTTTATCCTCATCACATTCACTGGATTGGTGCCAAAAATATATTGAGATATCTTCGGGGAACAATCAACTATGGGCAGAGATATACTGCCAGAAGTTTGAGACTCCATGGATATACTAATGTTGATTGGGCTAGAATTGTGGTGAATCACAAGAGCACATCTGGATGTTTCTTTACCTTGCATTTTGCTTCGACATCTTGGATGAGAAGGAAGAAAAATTCAGCTGCTTTGAGGACCACTAAGGCTGAATACATAGCAGCAAGTATGACATGTTCTGAATATCTTTGGTTGTGAAATCTTTTTAGTGAGTTTTTTGGGCATGTGCTAGATACCAATGTTATCCTTTGTGATAACCAAAGTGGCCTTCATCTTTCTAAGAATCCCGTGTTCCACGATCGATCCAAGCATATTGATATCAGGTACCACTTTATCACGGATATGGTATAGAGAGACATTGTAAGGCTCGATGATATAGGAACTGATGAGCAGGCCGCATATATTCTCATGAATCCGCTGGGGAAGGTCAAGTTCCTAACCTTCCGTGAGAAGCTTTCAATCGTGGAAAGACCCTATTCCGATGGTCTTGCTTGAGTCGGAATATGATATCTGGGAGCTCCAGGGGGCTTGGGATAGCTTCTTGGAGCTATAAGCACACACGAGGCTAGGCTTCTCGAACTTTGTTATGCTTCTGCCCCACCATTATGATATTTAGTTGGTTCACCTCTCTTTTATCGATGGCCCCCACACATCCTACCCATGGAGTTTCGGACTCATGGGAAGTACCTCTCATTTGGCCAATGAGGTGGGAAATGTGGATAGAGACCAATAGCAAGAACGATGGATGCATCAGATATTGCCATACTCTCTATGTCTAGGATGTCACGTGTCCAACACCTTGATCTAGGATCAAGTATGATGAGGTTATTACCTTTAAACTGACATCGAGTCACTAAACTAACTTCAGGTTAGTATGAGACTTTTTTTTTGTTCGAGAGAGGTTTTAACCTCTAAGTTTACTTCGAGTCAGCTAAGCATGATGTATTTGTGACTCGCCTTTTTCTCTATTTGCGAAGAAGAACCAACAAAGAAAGTTAGGATAGGATGACACACAATGCTATATGACGGTACACAATGGTACCGATCTTTGGATGGCACAGGTGGACAGATGGAGTTTTCCCTAGTTGAGAGGGTTGTGTGTGACACTTGGAGGGTTAGCTGATCTAAGAAATATTTCCATGGCCGATGCATTATGTTGACTGCTATAACACACACTATCCTGTACCTTTACTAGACAAGAAGAATTTATAAAATATGATCTATATTATTTCCTTTCTTCTATTGATCTATTTTTGTGTTCTATCAACATTTTACTTTCTTGTTTATGTGATTGCTAAATTGAATCAGGCCTAAGAAATATTGAAGTAAATTTGCATTAAGCATAAAACACCATGGTTATCTAAATTTAACACTCAATCAATGGAGTCAAACTCCTTTTCAATGAAAAGGTTATACTAAATTTACTCCAAAGGGTAAACAAGGAATTAAAACAATCATAACTTACTAAGACCTATTAAATATCGTACATCTTGAGAAATTTCATCTATTCTTTGGATGGGCTCTTCAAATTCTCTCCAGGTTTGATTCAAATATAATGCATTTGTGTTGGCCACATCGGCTATAGAAGTGAATTGTTGGATCCCCTCCCATAACATGGCACATTTATTCAATATTCAATCCTTCCTTATATTATTCAATGTTTCGCAGGCTCTCTCACAATTTATCCTATTCGTCCTTTTGCAACATCTTTTTTTTTTTAATCCCTATCACCTCTTCGTGATGGAGCTGAACATTTCTTAGTTTAGTTCCTCAACTTCGAAGGATCTAGGTTATTTCCTCAAGTTGCAAGTGTTCCAACTACTTTATTTGTTCATCCAAGAAGGCCAATTGGCTACATTATCACTTGAGCTAAAAAAATAACTATTTAATCAAAGAAGCATTTGGTTGGTTGAATTATCCAAAGGCCAAGGCTATAATAGTTCATTTAAGGAAGAATTTATGAAATGTTGGATGACATTCCATCATGTTATCCATACGATTCCACAAGATATTATTTTGATGTTGCCTATTACAAACTATTTTTACTAGATTATGGACATAATAATTTAGTTTATGACTAACAAGGAGAAAAGGATTGCAACAACCTCTTATAATCATGTAGACAAATTTCTACAATTACCATATATATAAAGCTTTTATTGATATCTAATGATATATTTTTAAATTTTTCTGTAGTTTCAATGCAATTATCATATCTTTTAATTGCAAAAATCAAAGTATATCTATCACCAAAATTCACAAGCAATGTCATATCTTGGCATACTGAATAATTCTAATTATTCTCGTCACCAAACTTTATAACCAATTTTACACTTAAGTTTCATAATAGAAAAAGAACAACGAATAAAATGCACTATAAAGAAAAATTAATTTAATTAGAAATGGTCTAAGAGTTTCTCCCAAAATTCTTGTAATTGAAGATGAAAGGTGATCATTTACTTTCCCAACCCTTTCTTACATTCTCCAATTTATATGCTCAATTATGTACATATTTATGAACATTCGATCATTTACTTTCCCAACACTTTGGTTGAACATATTTACTTTGGTTAACTACATACAAATGGGTTTACTTTGGTTGACTACATATAAATTGTATTGTTAATTAAACACGTTCTTAAAATTACACACAAGGTATACATTTTGAGTTGTTTTATTTTCTTTCAAGACAATTATAACCTCATCTCCCAATGAGATCTAGGTTAATTAAACACCTTCTTAAAATTACATACGAGGTATAAATTTAAAGTGGTTTTATTTTCTTTCAAGACAATTAGAAGTTGATCTCCCAATGAGATCTACGCTCTCCCACCAATCAAATTTGGGGAGGTGGACATAGAGATGAAAATTCATATATATGTACGTATATTGTTAGATAGTTTAATGAAAAAAAAAGCATTAACTGGTGCAATACTAATGCTAAGTGAACTAAAAGAAAGATTGAAATGCTATACATTTCCACCACGACTAACAAGAAGCAAAAGAAAAATGCAGCAGAATATGTCGACCACTTTCCTGAACACGATCGCAAAGGTTGATTGAAAGACCCTACCTTCTAGGGAGCATGTCTTTATTCAACTGTAACAAACACGCCTTTCAATAATTTTATGGGTTTCTATGATTTACACAATAAGATTAGTTCTAAATATCGTTTATATGTTTTTGGTCAAATGCTGAATGATAGACTGTGAAATAATCATCCCTTTATACTATATTTCACAATACACGTTATGCTACTTTCAAAACAGATTCCACAACAATAGGTAATTTCAAAACACATTTCAGACTTGGGTCCTCTACATTAGGTATATTAAGTATTTCACATCTGACTTTTATGTTGACTGATATGACTTTGACTACATTTGATTTTTCCGGTCTCAAACTCTTCTTATGTGGTTCAACCAAAAATTGAAAAAAAAAAAAAACAACAACAACATGAAGGTAGCACATCTAAAACACTCTTCCATTGACTTATCTAACACACTCTTCCATTGACTTTGCGTGGACTTGTTACCTCGCAACTTCCTTACTTTATAAGTAATTGAATAACTACAAAATTGTAATTATAGTTGTGATTTTGTGATGATACAAAATTGTAATTATAGTTGCCATTTTGTGATGATATGAAAGGAGTGTAGAAAACAATAGAGCTAATATATTAAGAAATCGATGTATAGGCTTGAATAGTTTGAATTAATATGTATTATTGATGAAATATATATATATATATATATATATATATATATATATATATATATATATATATATATATATATATATATATATATGTGGGACATGAAGAGATTCAAGACATGAAGAGATTTAATGTCAAAATAAGTTAATTAACAAATTATTCCAAATAATGGAAGTACTATATACTTTTCAAGTGAAGAAAAATGAGGTTTCTAAAGAATTCAAGTAATCATAATAATTCTAACCGTGAATGATCGTCACTAAAACAGAATATTACAAATTGTATATTTATATTGATCGACATATTTATTTTGAAAGAGGGTTTCCAGAATTTAAATTTAATTATCAATAATTATTAGGGGGATGGTAGAGATTTCGCCTCCATGAAAGATTTTAGAATATTTTTATTAGTATACAGAAATTGATGGTTGAGTTATCTCCAAAGTTGTTATGTCATATTTTCCTTTTAATTAAATTGATTAATAATAAAAATACAATATGAACCAATGCCATATGAAATGAGTTATAGTTTTTTTGGCATGTGCTATTTGATAATCCATGTGGTTGGTCCATGGTAGTGTAACAAAGCATATCTATATATTAATAGTATCCATGGTTAAGAATATTGTCAAATATTTTTCCAAATGTATATATGATTAACTTATATATTAACTTTTTTATAATTAGTAATAATCATTATACTTTAAAATAAAGTTACAATTTAGTTCATTTTTAGTTATTTTTTAAGTTTTAGTAATATGAGAACTATGATAAAATATGATGTAGTGAAATGAGTCTCATGAAATGAATCCTTTGTTTCTTGACCTAACTAGACTAATTGGCTTACCCTCTACACTTACTCGTGGTCATAATCTTCATCTTAATGCAACATAACTCTAGAAATGCCGTTTATCAACTACCTTCGACTATATTTTTCTTTTAGGGCCTTAGCAAGGGCATAAATTCCCATTGGCATTGGCTATTTCTTCTTAGGTGCTTAATATTACACTCATTTGACCCTGAACTACTGGAAATTTGGTCTTGGCCCAAAAGGCGCTTAGGCCTTGCACAAGACGAAAGCCCTAAGTTGACTGTGGCGATAACTGGTCGCGCTTGTTAGATGTGGGGCCTCGATATTCCACTACTATGATCGAATAGGTGACATCTATAAAAAAAATGGATTTTTAGGGGCCTTCTCTTATGACATAGTAAAAGAACCATGAGGGTATGTAATGAGATTGATGGAAATAATATGCATACAAAATCGAGGGTGGTTGGAAAGTACAGGGGGTGTATCCCTTACATTAGTAGAGGAAGCAGAGTCCATTATCAAATCTTTCCCTGAGATAAAACAATTGTTAAATTCTTTTCTCTAAAACCTTGCGGTCGAACTTCACATGGACCTGGTGTTCTCCATGTTTCACTGATGTTACTGTAGTTTCACTTCCATTGTCCAAGGGCACTCTCCTTAGGTCAAATTATGAACCTTCCTACTCCTTGAATCATAGAGACTCTTTCGATCTCAAATTTGAAATCGCCATTCTCTGAAAGACAACTTGGAATTTATTTTAACAAAGGTGTTATTTTAGAAAAAAATATTGTAAGAGTCACATAGTACTATCTCAAGATAAAAAAAATGGACATTGAACATGTAAAGGGTCATAAGAAAAGCCTCCATATATCTTATAATTAAAAATATTATTTTGATATATGGGTTTTACTTTGACAACCCCACCCAAGGTTCCTATATGAGACTTGAGTTAAAAAAATGGTGTAAAAAATTTCAAGTTTTGAAATATAAGAGAAAAGGGAAGAGGGTCATGGGACAAAAATTCCAGAGCTAGGGATGGGGAATTATTGCTTGGGATGTTATGGTTTCTTGTGCAAAGAAGAAATGTGAATTGCAGGATAACCATTAAACATTGGTTGGTGCATGATGTAAAGAGGTTGGCTCCTGAAATTAAATGGGTTAAGGGAAATTATCAAGTTCCATGCTTTCCTGAGACAAATAAAACAAGCAATCAACAAAAAAATTAACAAGGGGTTGCAACAACAAGGATGTGACAGTAAAAGAAGAGACCCGGAATATTGAGAGGAGGGGGAGATGGAAGAACGAAAGAACAAATGGGTTCTTTAGGGTGAAGGGATTAAAACAGACTAAAGGAGAGAGAGTCAAACTTCAGGGAGGAGGCATTTGAACAAGCGGGGAAAGTGTAGACCTTTCTTCCATAGAGAAAGAAACAAATCAAATTTTGTTTAGGAAGAAGACCAAGAAGGGTTGAAAAGTGAATTTTCATTGGAATATTTCAACAAGCTACAATGAAGAGAAGAGAAGAGAAGGGGAACAATTCTTTTTCCTTGGAGGTTGTGGTTTAAGTGCTAGTATTCAGAACACTATACCAGGTTGGGTTCCCTAGAGGTCGTGAGTTGAGATAGGATTCATAGAACCCTATAATAGCTTTGGTCCCTAGAGACTATAGGTTGAGAAAAAAGGTGTTTGGAACACTGTCACAAATTGGGTCCCTTCAAGCTCTGGGTGGAATGAAATATCTAGATCCTTGTAACAACTTGGGATTCCTTAGAGGCTGTGGGTTGAGATAACTACTATGGATCCCTGTAATATCTTTGAAGGATACCATTCTGAAGCTGAGACAAATAGAAGTTCGATCATTGCTCCTGGTTATTGCCATGACTGGTACAAGGGTTTCTGGACTCCCTAGGAGTGGTGAAAGACCATTTGCGCATGAGGGGGTGAGGTTGGGAACCTATGGAATCCTCATGCATGTAAGAAGGAAGTGAAAAAAATATAGGGATTTAGGCAGCAGATCCTCTCAGTTCCTTGACTTATCTATGACTCGAGTGTTGTCCTAGTAGAAATAATCCCACAAAAACTAGAATCTGGTTCGAGAGTGAAAAATGCAAGTATTAGTGGGTGCAACTATCTAAGGTTGGGTGTAGACTCATAGTCCTAGAATCAATTTCCATTAAAACTAAAATCTAATTATTTTCTGAATATTTCTTGTAGATTAATGGATTATGTTACATTATCATTTGTAATAGGTATGGAAAAATATGGATTTCTATTGTGTTATTATGTGTATGCTTATGGTGCAACTATGAAATGATATTTCCTTGACTTGGATGTTGAATATCTCTCTCTCTCTCTCTCTCTCTCTCTCTATCTCGATATATATATATATATATATACATACATACATGTGTGTGTGTGTGTGTGGCTGTGCATACATGTGTGTTGTGTGTGCATATATCTATGTGTGTGTGTGTGTGTGCATACATGCGTGTTGTTATTACACTTAAAATTAAGTAATTAATAGCCTGAGTAATAGTAGTCGCTGAGTATATGTAGTTATAGAGTAGGAAATGAGCCCTGTAAGAGTACAACCTAAGCTAAAAAGCAGAGGAAGACTCATACTATGAATAAATACTTAACTGTGTCAAAAATAATACAGTACCTAAATATATTGAACTGAATGATCTGTTTCAGCCAAAACCTTGAACAATTAAAATACGTTGACCCTAATACCCCTTTTATTAATGTAAAAATTACATCAAGGATCCTTTGTGGGTCAAAGTTGGTTATTGAGTATTTTGGGGTAATTTATTACAAGTTGTTGTGACGATCGACAAGCAGTATGTGAAGGATCAAGGGAGTGTTCCTGAGGCTGATCGTGACAAGTGGTACTACTTCCATGGTATTTACGCATACTTTTTTAGCAGCCTCCATTCTTGCCAGAGGTATTTTGGTGATGAGGACCACGGGTCCCTCCTAATAGCCAAATTCTCTCGCTACCCAAGAATAGTCTCATGGAGCTGTTGAGAGAATTCGTGAGGATGCTAGAACTGTTGGCATGTAGGAGGAGAGGTGGAATCCTCCCAAAATATCTCTCCAGGACTCTGATAGATATTAGAAATAGCAGTGCCAGTGATGCATTCAAGGAATTCCCTACCCGAAGGAAGGGAAGGACTGTGAGGTAGAAACACCTAAATGAAGCTATCACCCAAGCTTTGAAGGGGTAACATTATAGAACATCTTAGTATGAATTCAATGGATTGGTGAGATATTGACATATATCTAGAATATGAGTACACCTTTGATACAAAGTGGTAGTCGAGAGGACCAAGTTGAGGAAGTCTACATAGTGGTAGATTCGTTCTCTTGAGAGAGCATAGTGATCACTACTGAATGGTTTTCATGGTGTAGAGATGAATTCCCTTGACCAAGCCATCATATGATGCTAAAGGAAGGAATTATTCTCAGTGTAATGGAGTGAAAACCTAAATTTATGGGAAGTTTTGGATAGGATTATCCCTTTTTCATATCAAAACCTCAAGTGGGAAAACTTCTGAATGGAGTGACCAGATTCCCCTTTTGTGATATTGGCAAGACGAAGACTAACATGGATTATCGGTGGGGTCCACATAGCCAGATGGATAAAATAGAGATTAAAGGTTGAAAATAATTTTTTTTGGTGGTATAAGTACAGGGATCCCTACCCCGACTTAGACGAAGTCCGGGAGGTCGGGGTATGTGCTAAAGGGTGAATGCACAACTCAAATGTTGACTTGACTAGGTTGAATATTGTGGGTCAGGTTATTAGGGAAGAGGTAAGTCTCAAGCTCTAGGATGGGTTGGACCTCACTAGGTGAGAGGTCAAGAAGTTGGGAGACAAGAAGTGAGACAATATTATGAATTAGTAGACACATGTGTCACAACCATCTGCTCATTCATTGAATTGGATGGACCCATGGTGAATCGCCATACGGAAACATGAAATTGGAAACCGCCATTCCATTTATGCAAAGGAAAAGAAGTAAATGTACATAATAAAATGGAAAGGAAAGGAAAAAAAATTGGGGGTGCAACCCTCTTAATCCCATTTCCATGATTGGAAAATGGAAAATATATTCACCAATAACAGGTGCCTTACCTAGGTAAAGTAAGGGGGTATGTTATAAAGTGGTATCAAAGCCCAAGTTCAAAGCCATACTGGATGGGATTCATCTTGTGCAAGAAGAAAATAAAAAATTGGAGTAACGAATGTGGCCAAGAAACCATTTAAAGTTAAAACTTGAACTAACTTAATGATCCCTGCTTTGTTGATAATATTACATTAACAAAAGTTATATAAGAATGAGATTGTGGTAATACCATTTATTTTGAGGTCATAGGACATATATATTTTATTGTTTTGATTTTCATGATGAATAAATTTAATGATTGATGCATATGGCTTATAAGTATGTTGAAGCACTAACATGATTATTTTGTCATAGCAGAAGAATCCATTGTAAATCATGGCATAGAGTTTGAGTTATATATTTATTTGAAATGCATAACAATGTGTGTGATTGAAAACAAATCACATTCCACATTAGATAAAATAATTAACGATGATGAGGACCAGAATGGTTAAATACAGTTATGGTCAATCACAACATGGAAGTGATGTGGTCAGAACTAATGAAGGAAAGAGATGATTCTGCCAAGTGGGAGGGAGTCATTCCATAGACTAGATGAAAAAATTAAAAAGCCAAAGAGAAGAGATGAGAATCTTTAAGGTCGATAATTAGAGACTGGTAAGAGCCCAAGAAAGGCAAGCGTAGATAAACACAATCATTCTGCAAAGTATCAAGGCAAGCGTAGATAAACACAATCATTCTGCAAAGTATCTCCGATTGGAAGAGGAAAATGAAATCTAAGTGGAGTGTGAGTTAGAGAAACACAAAAATCCTTCACGATAGAGAAGAAAACACCAACGGATAAGATGCTGGTAGGTACAAGAAAAGGAACAAGAAAGGAACTGAGGACACTATGCTAGGAGGTCAATATTTGAGCAGTCCAAGAAAAGGGACAAGCACCTAGGTGCAGTACTCTAGTAGACCATCTAAATTGGTTTCGCAGAGGTATCACCATTCTCAACATCACCATCACTCTCTAAGAAAGGAAGAGTAAAAAGAGCATATGCTTCAGGAATCCAATAAGGCAAGGCCACATATATTTTATGGGGATATAAAGAATGTCTAGGATGTAGAAGCATGGTTCCTGGGAATGAAGAAAATTTTCAGAATACATGATGATTCTGAAAATATGAAGGCCAGGATTTATGCATACACCTTGAAAAGGAAATATGATATGTGGCAGGAGGAATTGAATAATTTCAAAGCTGTTAATGAGAAGGTGCTGACGTGGGGAGAGGTTGAAAATCTCTTTAGAGAACAATACCTTTCTAAGTGGTATTATCTTAACAAAAAAAAAAAAATTGATGAAATCAAAATATTTCAGTTAACCAGTGATGAGTATGTCACCAAATGTTTGGAATTGTTCAGATATGTATCATATCTAAAGTATGATAATTCTAATATTAATAGGTTAATAATTGAGCTCCCTATCGAATTCAGGGATAAAATCGAATTGTTGGAACCTCGAACTCTGAAGGATGCTATCAAAAAATTAGTACACTACTATGAGCAAGCCAAACATAGAATAGATATTAGGAGCAACTGGCAGGCTGAGATAAACAATGGACGTAATAATATTTGGCCCAAGAAAAACCTAGATAGGAGGGAAGTAAGTAACTCATCTCACACATGATAGTTTCAGAAAAATCCCAATGTTTCTAACAAGAAAAATGAGTAGCAACCAACAAAAACACAACCAAGGTTCGAAGGTCTAGAACCACTCAAGTGTTCGACCTATGGTGGGGACCACAGGAGAAAAGGTTTCCCACATAAATAGAATGTTGGACCAAAAATTGACAAGACTCAATAGGAAAGCAAAGTGGGTGATGTAACTTGGATTGTTCCTGGACATTACACAATAGTGGGGAATCTCCAAGTAGATCACAAGGCATTCATTATTGAGATGGAAGGTGAGCTACAATAGAAAGCCATTTCAATTTTGATTGATCTAGGTTTCAATTAAAGATATCAGTCCAGAACTTGTGGAGAAGTGTGGATGGGGCAAGGAATTCTATCAAGAACCTTGGATGGTTCAACTGGGAATAGGAAAAAGGAAAATAATCAATCATTACATAAGGTCATGCGAAATTGAGCTCAGTGGCATGCTCATGATATCCCACTTGAATGTGTTACCATTGGGCAGGTATGAATTATTATTTGGCATGGATTGGTTGTACCTACACAAGAGAAAGGTATATTGCTACGAGAAAGTGATAGAATGCTTGGATGACAAAGGAAAGAAAAGAGTGTTGAAATGAAGAAGGAAACCCATATCAATGATATTGATCACTTCCATTCAAACCAAACATAGTAGAAAGATAAGATCCATGTTGTTTGAAGCACAAGTTATCCGGAGTGAAGAAACTAGTGGAAGATCAAATGACCAAGAGGTTAAATTACTTCAAAGTTAACCTATTTTGCAACAATATGCACACATTTTTATAGTGGAAGTTCATGGATTACCTTCTCATAGGGAGATAAATTTTTCTATTGAACTACTATAAGGATCAGCACCAGCATCAAAGGATCCATATAGAATAAGCATGTCATAATTGGTGGAGCTCAAATTACATCAGAAGGATATGCTTGACAAGGGTTACATAAGGCCAAGTGTGTCTCCTTGGGGAACACCAATATTATTTGTAAGGAAGAAAGTCGAAACATTTGATTGTGCATTGATTACATAAGGTTGAACAAAGTAACCATTAAGAATAGGTACCCTTTAAGAAGGATTGATGATCTCTTTGACTAGTTAAGAGGAGAATCTGTTTTCTCCAAAGTTGACCTAAGGTCATAATACCATAAAGTGAGAATTAAGGAGGAATATATCCATACAACTTCCTTCATAGAAATATATATGCACTATGAATTCATAGTGGTACCCTTTGGACTCACTAACACCCTGGTTGCGTTCATGTTCTTGATCAATGGAGTATTACGCCCATACTTGGATAAGTTTGTCATAGTATTTGTTGAAAAAAAATTAATCTATTAAAAAGTAGAGGAAGAACATGAAAATAATTTAACTATGGTCTTACAGCTATTGAGAGAACATATGATCTATGAAAATATCAGGAAGTGTGACTTTTTATAATCACAAATATGTTATCTAGGGCACATCGTATCTCAGGAAGGTGTATCAGTTGACCCTGAAAAGATAAAAGTCGTAAGGGAGTGACCAACTCCAAGGAACGTGGATGATATTATATCATTCATGGGATTGACAGGATCCTATACGAGATATATTTGATATTCCTCTAAAATCGGTCATCCCATTACAACTTTGCACAATAAAGGAAAAATATTTTAATGGACTGAACAATGTGCAGAAAGCCTTGAGCAATTGAAACAATTTCTCACCAGGGCACCATTGCTGAGAATCGTGGATCTGGATAAATATTTTGTGCTATGTACAGATGCATGAAGTGAGGGACTGAGTGGAGTCTTAGTGTAGAAAGGGTAAGCCCTCTGGTATAAATTCAAAATTTTGAGTAAACATGAGGAAAACTATGTGACACGTGATTTAGAAATGGCCGCTATAGTGCATGCTTTGAAAATTTGGAGGTGCTACCACCTTGGCAGGAAGTTCTCGCTCATGTCAAACCATAGTGGACTCAAGTATTTTTTTGGACAACCAAATTTTAATACTAGGAAAGCAGGGTGGCTGGCCATGCTGAGTGAGTTTGACTTTGATATTAAGCAGATGAAAAGAAAGGAAAACAAGGTTTTTGATGACTTGAGTAGGACAGCTCATGTAAATAACTTGGAAATGGTAATTTGGTATGAAATATATCTGGAATAAAGAATAAAAAGAGATAGGAACCTGGATGAGAAGTGTGAGGAGCTGAAAGTAAATTTGCGGCAAAGAGGTGGGGATGAAGGATCTGGTCTCACTGATGAAGACTTAGTTAAGTTTAAACACATAATTAATTTTCCTAACAATGATGAAATAGAAATTATAATAATGAAAGAATTCCATGTTAAAGCTTACTCAGGTCACCGAGGGTATCAAAAGAGTGTCACAACCATCAAAAGGTATTATTATTTGTCGAACATGAATAAACAAGTGACAGATTTCGTAACAGGATGCATGGAATGCGAGCAAGTAAAGTTTGAATGTCAATAGCTGACAGTATTGTGGAAACCTATCCCTATTCCATAATGGAAGTGGGAGGTATTCTCTGTGGATTTCATCACAAGATTTAAAAAATAAAATTAGGCAACATGATGTAGTCATGGTGGTGGTGGACAAACTTAGCAATATAGCTTATTTTTTGGCAATCAAATCCACCAATTCCACTAGCGAGATAGCACAATATTCATAAAATATATTTTGAGACTACATGGCATCCCCAAGAAGATCGTATCAGATAGAGATGCTAAGTTTACTTCTAGGTTATGGAAGGAATTGTTTGTAGGATTGGGAAAAATATTATCATTTAGTGCATCCTATCATCCAAAAACATATGGGAAAAGAAAGAGGATTAATCAGATCCTTGAGGAAATGTTAAGGATTTATGTGATGCATCAACCTATGAAATGAGAATAATATCTTCTACTTGTGAAATTTTCATACGATAATGGACACCATGATTCCATAAGGATGAGCCCCTTTGAGGTATTATATGGGAGGAAATGTAACACTCCTATTAGTTGGAGTGACCCATATAATAGAGTGCATGTAGGACCTGATATGCTTAGGGATATGGAACAACGAGTTTAGATAATAGATCAAAATTTGAAAGTGGCACATGGAAAAAAAAATCCATGTAGAGTATAGGGTGTACAAATAATTCCATGTGGGGGAACATGTCTACTTGAGAGTTAAACCCGAGAAGAGTTCCCTAAAAATGGGGACATGTGTCAATTTGGCACCACGGTATTGTGGACCATTTGAAATCCTTCAAAGGGTTGGACCAATAGCACATAGAATAGATTTACTTCCATTAGTTAAAGTTCATGATGTTTTCCATGTAAATTCTTTACTTGAAATACATGTATAAGATTCTAATCACATGATTTATTGGTTTGTGCTATATGTGGAACTAGAGGGAGATTTCCAACTAGAAACAATTTTCATTTTGGACGAGGGGAGTCTCGTGCTCCGAAATTGAGTCACAGAGAAATTCAAGGTGTAGTGGAAACACTTCGGGCCAAAAGAGGCCACGTGGGAAATGACTGATGCCATGAAAGATAATTATCCTTTCTTGTTTGGTGATTAAAAATGAGTGTGCATAATTGTAAATAATGTATAGAGCTTTGTGTATAAAGCTCCATGGAATAGTATGTGTACCATTTCAATTATGGCATTACATATGCGTAAACGAATACAGAGGGTGGAATTACCTCATGGTGGAGGGGACTGTGACAATCCCACCTAAGGTTATTTGATGAGACACATTCAAAAAATGATGTAAATAATTGCAAGTTCTGAAATATAATAGAAATGAGAAAAAAGTCATGGGGTATAGATTATACAGTTTGGGATGGGGAATTTTTTCTTGGGATGTTATGCTTTCTTGTGCAAAGAATAAACTTCAACTGTAGGAAAATCATTAAAGGTTGGTTGGTGCATGAAGTAAAGAGGTTGGATCTTGAAATTAAATTGGCCGAGGGAAAGTAATCAAGCCCATTCTTTCTTGGTAAAATTAATTAGTGGATGTAGCAGCAAGGATGTTGTTGTAAAATAAGAGAACCAGACTCCTAAGAGGTGCCGAGGGGGGGCAAATGGCAGAAGGAAGGAACATATGGGAGCTCTGGATTGAATGGATTTGAATAGACTGAGGGAGAGACACTTGAACCCCAGGGAGGAGCCATTCGAATAAGCAGGGAAAGAGGAGACCTGAGAAATAAACTACTCGACTTCTGTTTGGAAATAATACTGGGGATGGATGAAAATCGAAACTGTAGTAGAATATTTCAGCAACCTACAATGAAGAGAAGAGAAGAGAAGGGGATCGGTTCTCTATCCCTAGAGGTTCTAGGTTGAGTGATAGTATCTGGAGCCATGTAGTAACTTGGGTTCCTTGGAGGCTATGGGTTAAGATAAGATTCCTAGAATCCTATAACATCTTGGGTCCTTCGAGGCTGTGGGTTGAATGAAATCTCTAGATCACTATAAAAACTTGGGACTCCGTGGATGTTGTGGGTTGATATAGCTACTGTGGAGCCCTGTAATAGCTTGGGAGAATACCATCCTGAAGCCGAGACAAAGTCAAGTTTTATCAAGGATCCAAGTTACTTCCCTGACTGGTATAATTTTTTTTAGACTCGTTGGGAGGATGTAAGACATTGTATGTGCACGAGGGGGTGAGGTTCAACACCTCTTGACTCCCTATGAAGGCAAGAAAGAAGTGAAAGAGATATAGGGATTGAGGAAGAAGGTAATTTTTATTCCCATGATTATCTAACAACTTGAGTGTGGTCCCAACAACAAGATTCTCTGCTGACCCTAGTATCTATCTCGCGGGTGACAGTTGCAAGTAGTAGTGGGTGCAATTGTCTAAGGTTGGGTGGAGAGTCTTAGTCTTAGACTCAGGTTCCCTACAAACTAAAATATAAGAATTTATAAATATTTCTTGCATATTAATGGATTATGCTGCATTTTCATTTGTAATAGATACAAGAAAACAAGGATTACTTCTATTGTGTTGATGTGTGTATGCTTATAATGCAATTGTGAAATGATATTTACCTTATTTGTAGATTGAATATGTATATGTATATATGTGTGTTAATGTGTGTTGTGCCTACATTTGAAAGAAACTAAGTAATATCCTGAGTAATAGTAATAATCAAGTATTTGATGTTACAGAGTTAGAAATGAGCCCCATAGTAGTAGAGCCTAAGCTAAAAAGCAGACAGAGACTCTTACTTTGAATAAACTACTTAAATGTGTCAGAAAGAATATAGTAGCTAAATATAATGAACTAAATGATATGTTTTAGGCCAAATATTATACACTTAAATGAAGTGGGCTCTAAGACCCATTTTATTAATGTACAAATTACATTAAGGACACTATGTAGGCCAATGTCGGTTATTGAGTAATTCAGGTTAATTGTTTACAAGTTGTTGTGGAAACTGGAAAGAAGTATGTGAAGGATCTGTAGGTTTTAACACTGTACAGAAATTACTTGTAGACGAATTCTAAAAACATAAAATAAAAAATAACGAGAACATAAAACATAAATTAGATATACACATATATTTTCCCCTAGATCCCAAAATCGAGACTACCAAATTGATTTTTCATTATATTCCTTTTAATGTTAAAATACATATATATACATATTGAACAATTCATAACCATAATACATTAACCCTAGATTAGAACATAATCATAGTTCCATTGACTGGATATACAAAATACCATTGGCATAAAACCATCATGCCAAAAACCATAGGCAGGCCCCCATCCCACATATTATAGGGTCCAAAAAATATTTCTTGGGGCATTGCCTCAAACTTGATGTAGGGGGGATACTGACCCCCTATAAAACCCCTGACATGGGAGGCTGTGTCGCTCGTGTGACACCCCCGCTGTGCTCCACGTAGCAAACATGGGGGGTTGTCCCCCCCTGTGACCCCTCCATAGGTGGGACTAGTTTTGGAAATAATATAACACACACCCAACATTATCCCACTTGTTTTCTTTTCGACACAGGGGATCATATGAGAGCTTATTAATTGGTCCAACCCTACAATTCCCATTTTCTCTACACCAAGAAAACTTCTCATTTCTTACAGAGCTTGTCAATGCATCTACAACATTCTTCAAAGTGTCCACCTTCATGGACAACACCTTTTTTTCGTTAACCATATCCATCACAAAGTGATACTGAACATGAATGTGATTTTTATTTGAATGATAATTAGGGTCCTTTTCCATGAAAATTTCACTTTGTATATCACAATATATCCTTATATCTTGTTCTACCAACCCCATACTTGAACACAATCTCTGAAACCAAAATTCTTCTTTACATACATAGGTGGCTGCCATGTGTTCAACCTATGTAGTTGAAAGAGCCACTACATACTTTATTTTGCTCATCCAACTGAATACTCCTCCAAATAGGTTAAACAAATACCCACTTGTATATATTTGTTGATCTAGATCTCCAACCCAGTCTGCATCAACAAATCCAATGATGTCCAAAACTCTGTCCAATCTTTCTCTTCCTCGATAGCACACACCCTCATCACTAGTGCCCTGCAAATACCTGAAAACCCAATTCACTACTTCCCAATGGTCCTTCCCTAGTTTTGACATAAACCTGATCAATACTCCTAGTGCATGTGCATTGTCTGGTCTAGTACAAGCCATTGCACACATCAGGCTAGCAAATACACTTTCATATGGAACATGGGACATGTCCTCTTCCTTTTCTTGTAGCTTGGGACATTGTTCAACAAATAAATTTACACCTACACAAATAGGAACCTTCACCAGTTTACTATCCTGCATATTAAACCTATGCAATATTGTCTCGACATAATTCCTCTTCTTTAACTAGAGCTTCCTCTTTTCTGGATCTCATTTAGTTTCCATGCCAAAAATATAGTTTGTAGCACCAAGATCCTTCATGGAGAATTTGAAGGACAATTGGGTCATGAAATCATGGATATATTTGCTTTTCATTTCCAATCAACAACATATCATCCACTTACAATACCAAATAAATAACATGGTCACCAATTAATTTAAAATACACAGAGTGATTTGCTTTACTTCTCGTTAAGCCAATTCCTCATATATATATATATATATATATATATATATATATATATATATATATATATATATATATATATCAAATTTTTGATGCCACATCCTTAGTGACTATTTTAACCCATACAAAGACTTTTTAAACCTGCATACTAGTTCTTTCTTACCCTTCACTACAAAGACTTCAGGTTGATTCATGTAGTCATCTCTTTCCATGTCCCCATGAAGAAATTTTTTCTTCACATCCATTTGTTCTACCTTAAAATAAAAAGCAACAAAAATAGATAGACGTAATATATTAGAAGCTACGTTGGCAATTGGAGAAAAAATATCACCAAAATCAATTACAAGCACCTGGGAATAACGTTTTTTACCAACCTAAATTTTTATTCATCCACCTTTCATTCTGAATTCATCTTTTTCTTAAACATCCATTTCATTCCAATGGGTTTCCTTCCAACCGATGACTTCACTATATCCAAAGCCTAGTTTTTGTCCAAAGATTCCATTTCATCAACCATGGCCTCTTACCATAGTTTTCCATCCTCTGTATCTACTACCTCCTTGATATTTATAGGATCATCATCAGTAATAGATAGAGAAAATTTTGAACAGAAATAAAATGGACTATTCCTTTCTGGGTGCTTCCTTTCTTGAACTGATCTTCTCACAACTCGAGTTTCTGGCTCTTCATTTTCTTATTCATGTTCTGCTATAGATTTTGATTCTTCCTTGTCTAGATAAACCTTTATCTTCTTAGGTTCCTCTAGTATGAATTCATGTTTAATAACATAGTTCACCTCTCTAAACACCACATCTTGGCTGTAAACAAGCTTCCTTGATTTTTTTTTGCAAGGCTTATAATCTCTTAAACCATCCTTATACCAAATAAAGATGCACCTTTCAGCGTTGATATCCAACTTGGTTATTTTATCCTTTGGAACATGTACATATGCATCAAATATAAATACCCTCAGATGTGAAAGAGATGGTTTCTTACTAGTCCATACCTCATGTGGAGTCTTATCCTGCAACGCTGATGAAGGTACTCTATTAACCAGGTAACATGCAGTCTCCACTGCCTCTGCCCAAAACTCTTTTCCTAACCCAACACCACTTAGAACGCTTCTTGTATTTTCCATCAATGTCCTATTCATTCTTTAAGTAACTCTATTTTTCTGAGGTATGTATGGAGTAGTCTTCTGCCATGCTATACCTCACTTCTTACAGAACTCTTCAAATTCCTTCTTGTAGAATTGTCAATAATTATATATCCTCAACACCTTTATCTTCTTCTTTTTCGGGTTTTCTACTAGAGCCTTAAATTATTTAAACTTGTCAAAGACTTTAGATTTATTCCTGGGGAAATATATCCAATATTCCTTGAGAAGCGATACATAAATGACACATAGTGCACAGACTTAACAAGTGAGCACCCACTCAAGTACTTATTTTTTTTTATTTTCTAGGGCCTTCGTCGTACAAACAAGGCATCACCATTCCATCCCTCCATATTTTTCTATCTCATCTCCTCCAAAAACAAGAATGGGACTATTTCATCAAGCTTCAAGGTAGTTGTATTGCTACCTATTGCAACAACCAGACTATTCCACGAATCCCTTAAAGAACACATAAAAATATGCTTATATTCATTTAAAATTTTAATATTGATAGATAACAACTAGTTTACCAAAGTATTAAATGCACTCAGATGCTCATTCATTGAGTCTCCATCCTTTAGCCTCAGGTTATACATATTTTTATGTAGGAACAATTTATTCACCAGAGACTTAGATTGGTGAAATTTCCCTAAATTGTCCCACAAATTTTTTGTCATAGCTTCCCATGATACATTCAACAATATTGGATCTGAGATACACAACTGTATTATGCTCTTTTCTTTTTGATCCAACTTTGCACAGTCTTCATCTCACATTGTCGTTTTTTTAGTACCTGGATCTACCACAATCCACTGAACTTTATCCACTAGTAGATCATCCATCTTGAGCTTCCACAACTCAAAAATCTGACCATCAATTTTCTCGATCCTTATCTTTTCATTTCTTGCTATCTTCTTTCACCACAAGAAGTGATCTCACATATATCCCAGTGAGCAGGGTCTAACATAGCCCCAGGAAAAATACTTTAGCAACAAAGGTGTCCCCTTGAAGCCTAAATATATTAGATACTAATTAAAGGTTTTAACCCTGGACAAAAATTACCCGCAGATAAATTCTAAAAATAGAAAATAAACAATGGCGAGATTGTAAAACATAAAATAAATATAATACACAAAGAATTTCCGTTGGATCCCAAAACTAGGACTACGAGATTCTTTTTTCATTATATTCCTTCTAATTTTACAATACATATATATATGTGCTGGAGAATTAATAAACCCCAATATATTAACCTTATATTATAACATAACAGTAGTTTGTTTGACCGGATCTACAAAATACCATGGGTAGAAAACCATCACGCCCAAAACCACTTGCAAAACCCATTCAAAAAACCATAGGTAGGTTTGTCCACCTATTATAGGGTCCTAAAAAAATTCCCTAGGGCGCTCCCCCAGACATCATGTTGGGGGGCTACTATCCCCCTACAAACCCCCCAACAGGGAGGGCTTCGCCCCACATGTGACCCCCATGTTATTCTCGATGAATTGAACATGGGGGGTTATTTCCCCTTGCATGTGCGACTAGTCCTTGAAAGAATATAAAACACACCCAAAAAGATCAACTGATTGTTCCTAGGGTTGGTCGTGCCCAATGGTCCTAGTTCCATGGTCTTTAAGCGTACTAGTGCATAAGCCTCCATTACCTCCATAGGGATTTAGCAAAGAGGAACACATGTCCCTACTAATAGCCAAACGCTCTTGATACACATGAGCAGTCTCGAGGAGATGCTGAGAGAGTAGTGAGGACTCAGGAACTGTTGGCATATAGCAGGAGAAGTGAATGTCTCTCAGAAGCTTGCCAGAGCTTTCGTATATATTATATATAGGAGCACATATGCAGCCATACAAGGAATTCCCTACCAAAAGGCAGGGGAGTCTGACAGTGTCAGAACCCCTCAATGTAGCTATCACCCAATCTTGGAAGGGGTAACATCGTATAACTTCTTTGTGTGAATTCGATGGAGTGGTGAGATCCTGACATAGATATAGAAGTCGAATAGACCTTTCAGACAAAGCCGCAGTCAAGAGTACTAGCTTGAGGAAGTATGCACAATGGTATATCTGGTCTCTAACGAGATCACATTAATCACTACTAAAGGCTCTGCACGGTGTAGAGCCAAAGTCCCTAGACTAATCCATCATTGGATCATAAAGGAAGGAATTCATTGCAGTGTAAGGTCGTGAAACCCCAAATTTATAGGAAGGTTTGGATAACCTTATCCCTTTGCATATCATAACCTCAGGCAGGAAAAAACTCAATTGGAGTGATCAAGTTCTCCTTATGCACTATTGGTCGGAAGAAGACCAACGTGGATTATTAGTGGGGTCCACGCAACCAGACAGATAACTGAGAGATTTAAGGTCAGAACGAAATTTTGGTGATAGTATAAGCAAAGGGATGCCAACTCTGAATTAGTCAAATTTTGGGAGGTTGTGTATGTGCTCGCGAACGGTTGCATCACCGAAGTGATGAGTTGAATAGGTTGAAGGCCAAGGGTTCAGCAGTTGAGGAAAATGTAAGTCTTGAGCTCTAGGATGGGTCGACCCAGACTAGGTCGGAGGTCAATATAATTACCGATCAAAGAAGAAAATTACAGATTACCTATTTTTTTGAGGTAGCAAAAAAAACACCCGATTTTGAAAAGTGGTGATACAAAATCACTATTTTTTGGAGCATATTTTTTGCAATTTAATTTTTCTTATGAAATTTTTTATTATAAATGTCATTGATTTTCATGTCGATTTTGAAAAGTGGTGATCCAGAATCAACCCCTTTTTCTTCGAGGGTTGACGTTTTACACTCTAAATTATTTTATTTATTAGGTATGAACATTCCTTTTTATACCTAAGTGATTTTCATGCTAATTTTGAAAAGTGTTGATGCAACATCAACCCTTTTTGTTTAGAGGGCTTATTTTTTACACTTTCAATTTTATAATGTATTAAGTGTGGATAATTATTTTTTAATGTTGGTGATTTTTATTTTGGTAATAAACCATAAAAATAAAATAAATAAATAAAAAACATGAAAAAAAATCAAATATAAAAATATATATAAAAAAGAAAAAAAATACCGCATAATTAAAAAAAATGATAAAATAGAATAATTAAAATTTAAAATTTAGAAATAATTAAAATTAAAATATATATATATATGTATGTATGTATGTATGTATGTATGTATGTATGTATGTATGTATGCATATATATATATATGTATGTATATATATATATGCATGTATATATATATATATGCATGTATATATATATATATATATATATATATATATATATATATATATTAAAATAGTTAAAATTTAAAAATAAAATGAAAAGAGAATTAAAATAAAATATTTAAAATAATTTAAATTTAAATTAAAAATAATTTTTTTTTTTTTTGGAAAAAACAATTTATGATGATGATGATTAACTTCCACTAAAACTAGTGCGACCTATCAGACCTCAGGAAAGGGAAAAAAAAAATCTAAGATTGATTCTTCAAAATCTTGTTTCTATGATCCAAGAGAAGGGAAATAAGCTATCCAAGATCGATATAGGTGGGTTGGATTAATAGGTCAAGAAGATTGGAATTGTGGAAGAAGTTAGGAAATTGAGAGCGGATGTGCGTAAGAGTAGGGAAGTCTAAAAGGAAGTGCTTTTCATCTTCAACCTGCTTAGTGTCTCAAATCTGATAGATTTTATCATTCGAGAGAGTCTTCGGAATAGACCACCATCTAGTCTCACTTCAATGCTCATGAGAATTAGTTCTCATCTTAGAAATGTTCATTTTCTTCTTAGTGTTCATCAAAACAGGGAGATAATTCTGATTATCAACAGTGGGGTTAATCAACTGCTTATAGTATCTTAGCTCCCTTTTACCCTCCAGCTCCTGATCCTCTCATAACTTGTCCTTAAACTTGGAGGTAATAGTAATTTTGACACTATATTTTCTTCCCATATAGAGCTCCTCCTTAATTCGCCAATGGTTGATCCAAGACTGGGCCATCCTTATGCCACCCGCACTTAAGACGAAGGGTGGTGTTTTGACTACAGTTAGAAGGACTTTTTAGGAGCCTTTTAGATTCCATGTTGTAAAGCTTCTTCTTATACATCCGATATCTAAACATAATTGTACTCTCAATGGGCGACAAACCAAATTAGATCAAAAGGATAGGATAGGGAGTATTCCCCCTGATCTTAAGGTTGTTGGTTATGAATTTATTTTAATCATATAAATCTTCCTCCATGACTCTTTGTATATACTACGACCCCAAACTTCACATTTGTGTAAGACAACAGGGGTGACAAGAGTCTCAAAGAGGAACCTATTTTTACTCCAAATGTAAAGATCGACTAACTTACAATTGTTTTCAGTCACATAATAAGCTTTCTAGCCTCCAATAATCCTTTTCTCGATGCTATAATCTAGTTGAGTTGATGAGAGAATTCAATGACCAAATATTTATAAAAGGAAAGATACTCTAAGAAATCGTTATTTTACATGAAACTACCATGGGTGGTATTTTTAGATTTAATGATCATGACTTTAGGCTTATCAGTATTAATTTTCATACCCATCTTGGAGCAATAAACACACAGAGTTTGAAGCTACTTATCAAAATTTGCATGGCTTTTGGAAAGAAGGACGATATCATCACCATAAAGGAGAAGAGTAATGAGAAAATCAGAAATATTGGTGTTCTTGCATCCCGCATTTTCCATACACTCCTCTAGTTTATCGATTTATATGCAAAAAATGGTAGGGGATAGAGGAAACCCTTGCTTAACTCTGATATTTCATTTAATGTCTTTAGACCCCCGCTTGTTGGTCTTAAGCTTGGCAGTGATGGTCTCGTAGAGACGGATCAACGCAATCCCCATCTCAGGAGGGACCATGATCTATTTAATTCTCTCCCAAATTTTATCATGAGGAAGTGTGTCAAAAGCTTTTCCAAAGTCTAGAAAAAAACATCAGAGATCGGATTTTCTATTGTGAAATTCTTCCGCAATGAATCTAAGAGTGACTAGATGGGCATTAGTCAAGTGGTGTCTCTTAAAACTAGCTTTCCCTTTAGCTCTTTTGGCCTGGCTTTCAATCCAAAAGCTAAGCTTCTTTTCTAAAATGAGCCCATAAAACTTGGGGAGGATGTGGCTAATCATATTGGTCCTATAGTTATATGGAACAATTTTTTCCCCATTTTTAAAGATATGCATAATAAGGCTTTGTGCCCATTGCTAAGGGAAGCCATGAGTTAGAGCCAAATTGAGAAGCTTGTGAAGACGAGGAATAATGGTATATCTTCCCATTTTAAGGATATCAACCTGGTAAACTTCAATATATTTAAATTTCCCATTAGCGAGCTTATTAATTGTATACTAAACATCATCCAAAGGAAATACATCGTCCTTAATAGGAGGCATTGAGGTGGTTCTAAAAGTGTCTGGAGAGTCATACAACTTCTTTAAGTAGTTGTCCCATTTTTCTAAGGGGATGGAATGATTATCTTTGGTTTTACGAACAAGTACATTTCACCAAATGTTTATAGGTGTGAATTTAGAAAGGTGAAGAAGGTAATCTTGTCTTTTATTAATATATGAAATTTTCTTCCTCTTGATCATATTTTTGTATATATTCATATTTCGGAACTCAATGAATTCATTAGGAGCATCTCTAATTTCTTTCTTGGCAATCTTATAGTCTTCCTCATACCATGAATTGGAAGTTCCATTAGCCTCCTTAAACAAAATCTCAATATAGAACTTGCTAATGTTATTGGAAAGGATAGTAGTGAAAAGGTAATAAATTTGATCAATGTTATTATTATAAGTCATGGAGCCTAAATCCCTCTCTAAATCCTTTAAGAAGAGGTCATCTTTGCTTGTATCAAAGCGAATGTGTCTTTTTATTTCATTAGTCTCCTGCATGTGGGTGGTGTTAGCCACCTATGAATTTTTGTCAAGAAAACAGGTGGCTAATTTGTTTGGAGCCTTCAAGAGATACAGTTTCTACGAAAATTTCTCATCCTTGAAGCCTCTGTGTGACCATTGCCTTTGAAAAGACCCTCACTGCTGTTTCCATCCAAAAAGCCTCAATGCATGTGAAAAAATGGTGCTCAGAAAGACGTTCATTTGCCCCTTGTATCCCTGCAAAATTTCCCCACTATTAATCTTTTTCGCAATCTTAAAATTTTCCCCTTTGTTTCCCAAAATCCCTCCAAAATCCCCTAAACCATCCATTTCATCCGTAGAACTGAGTGAAATTCCTTCATTTCATTTTAACTCCCTCTTTTACCTCTATCAAAAACCTCCCTTCAGCCTTAAAACACTGTCTCTAAGGCTAAAAAACCCATTTTCCTCTTTAAATATGCTAGCCCCCTTCGGCCCAGCCCCAAAAACCACTTCCACACGTAACCCAGCGCCAAGACCAGGTGCCAAAGCATAAGGCACTTATCAAAATTAGATAAGCGATCGAGAGCACATTTCCTGTGTTAAAACAAAAAATCCGATGCGATGACGCTTTTTTTCCATGGGTCTCGGGAGTGTTTTCCACCGTTGATCTTATTAAGATCTGACGGCCCGCGCAAAATCGCTCCAATCACAATTGCAATTTTCAAATGGTGCCACCCTCCACCCTTTGAGATTGCGATCCTCTGGCGCAATCTCCACCATCGATCTCACATAAAATCCAACGGTCATAGGCCAATCGCTCTGTCGCTCATCGGAGTTTGACCCTCCTATCACTCTCCCTCTGATTTAATCGTAACTGTTCATTCCATTAGATCTAATGGCCCACATCTAATCAACCTCCGCCTGCTGCCGGGTCCCACTGTATCAACCCATTTCATATGCTTTCATCTCATTTTCATCCGTTCCCTTTGTATTTTGTTCAAAGGTCAAATTTTAATGTTTGCATTAAAGTTTTTTACGTTCCACCGAACTTTCATCAGACCATTTCCCCACTGTTTCGTTGCATTTTTCACCATCATCCTGCATTATTCCACCATTTACCATTTGCATCCACCATTTTCACCACGCTGCACTGCCATTATCACATTCCTCCAGAGCATCTGACCCCATGCATAGGTTTCATAATGTGTTTGTGTGATTTTGCAGGGTTACAGGCGGTGGAAACCGCCATGGTTCATAGTCACTATTATAGTGGCACAGAGCACAGAGAAGAGCCTGAGGAGGTGCTTCGAGCATGAATTTTCATTAAAGGATAGAGTTCAACTCTAAAAAACCTCTCCAGCACCACTAAAGCTCACTTTTCACTGACAGAGACAATCATGAAGCGGCAAAGAGTATCAGTATAGAGTTAAGGAGTTCTAATGCACATTATTGAAGATATCAACCCTTAATTTAGTGTCTAAAGGCAAGATACCAGATTGAAGACCTTATGAAATAGCACAAAGGGCCTAGCGCGCAGAAAACAATATCATCAAGGTTTCACATCAGCAAAATTCTCCTCCCGAGAAAGTACATAGTACTCGTACTATTTTAGTCTACATTGTGTCCATGATAAGATCGCCACCCTGACAATAGTCCTATGCTGCCAGAAACATTTGTTATTCAGTATGGCAGACCACAAAGTCATTTATTTTCCCCTTTGTTTATTCAGCAGTGTACTGCAGAGTACTACAGCCGAGAGTACATCAAAGACATACCTGGAGTGAATTTCAGCCTGTTGAAGACCACTCTTTCAATCAAAGAGTACAACACTTCGATGCATAGACATTAAAATAGAATGGGCCTTGAGCCCCTCTTCCTACTCTATTTTAATGTTTCATTTAGTGTTTCATCTACCTCCTCCACCTCTCTTTCAGATATAGAAACTCATGAGAAAACATTGTAATGGTTGTTGATCGGATATCTATGAATTGTAATTTTATTCTCTTGAGATATAGTTCTTTGCGTAAAGTTGTAAGATAGGCTAAGGAAGATGTTTTCAGACTGAATTTCAAGCTGTTGGCAATTTTGTACATGACTGGTGTTGCTCTTTAATATGACAAGCACATTTCTCTGGATCTTGATTTAAAGCAGTGGTGATGTTTTTCTATCTTTGTCTCCGTTTTCTTTTGTAGTTCATTGCATTTCATTTCTTCTGGCACGCATTAGAAATTTGGCATAGGATTTACCCTTGCTTGGTACCTGATGTTTCTGCTCTCCATGCCTTCAATGTTTTCTGCTGTATGTGTTATCTGAGGATTGATTCAAGCTAATTTAACCAGTGTAGTAGCTAATATTTACTGCTAGATGATGTATGAATTAACGAATCTATTATTAGATGTTCTTGTTAGGCTTTAATTGAATTAATTAGGATACTGGGAGTTTAGAACTCTATCTTTGTCTCAATAGGGTCCTTTTCAATTAATTGAAACTTTCTAAGTTCCCTTAAGCTGAATGCCAAAGCATTGAGAGTTCAAAGTCTCTCTCTGATCTCAGGTTTTCACCTTTGCGTTTAAATCTTTAATGTTTCCTTGTCTGAAGAGTTAAAATTTTAGGTTTCGGATCACAGGTTGTCCAATGGCATGTCTTGTCCCTAGATCTGACTCCTGAAGGGTCACCTTGGAGGTTTCCTTGCTTTCACCTTCTCTCTTGCCATTTCATGCCACACTATCATTTTTAAGATCCAATGCTTTAGATGACTAGCCCAACTAAAAGCCTTCATATTGAATAGCAAGTAAACCCTTTCCTGACTCCATTGCCCAATGGTCTCAAGTGTTCTCTGAGTTATCTCTCCTTTGCCTAAAATCCTCTTTGCTCATCGTTGTCTTATATTGAACCCTTCTACCTTGATTCCCAACAACCAAACAAAAATCAAACAAACAAACCCCGCGCTTGTAACTAGCCTAATACCTTAACTTTCTAGCTTCAAGGACATAAAACCTTTGCCTATATAGAGAGATCCCTCTCTGGACCCAGGAGGGCTAGATCCTGAGGTCTGAAAGTGGTTTTGATGTTGTCTCATCTTTTGGTACTGCCAAACTTGCCAAGACATGGAAACCTCAACATAATGGCGTCTCTGCTGGGGAAAAACTTTGAGTTCCCTTAATTGCTATATCTGGTCTTGTGTCCCATTGTAGTCTCCAACATAATGGCAACTCCACTAGAGAAAATTTGAATAAAACACACCCTTAAACACCTCACAAATGCAAAGAAGATTGTATTAGCCTTAGTTTGGTGGTTAATCACTGTGGTGGATAGTATACCTCCTCGACACATTCTAAACCTTCCACCTGGCGACTCCATAGTTCCCTAACGACATAAGACTCCACTGGGAGACTAGAGCCCATAACAACATCAACCAAAATAGAAGTAACAGGTAGGATTAAGCTGCTTTGTTTGAAAACAACATTCTGGCTTCAAGAAACATTCATACAAGAGCTTATTCTGACCCAAACCCACCTGAAATAGTTGACAACCTTGAGGGCATTCCCAGGAAATCTCCTACACCTAAAAGACCAACTATTTCTAGACACATCCATAGAGCTAACTCTGCACCAGAAGACTTCATAGCTATATCAGAAATTCATCTTGACCTAGACCTGCCAAGCAGTCCATTGGGAACTAGGTCATTCAGTGTTCTAGACCAGCCAAAACTTGAGCTTCCTGGTGCACCACCTCATAGTGGTCAACACATTAGGCACAGAGAGACCCCCCCGTCTACACCTCCTGATATCCATTTCATTCAAAAATTGGGACTCTACCATCCTAAATCGGCTCAACAATTAGCTCCTGGTCCCAGTATCCCTGTCATCCACATACCAGCTGCTCAAGCCAACCCTTTACCTCCTCAGAACATCATCATGGTATCCTAGTATGCACCTTTGGTGTTACCTCAGCCTCTAGTGCCCTTACCCAATTATTATCAATCAAAGATCCCCCATTTCACTGCAAAGGAGTCTACAACAATGCAACATCATGTACACAGGATGGAAGATTCATTTGACTCTATGGAAATAGACGATGAGACAGTAAAGATGAGAATCTTTGCACAGATTTTAGGAGGTGATGTGAAGAAATGGTTTAAGGGCCTGCCTCCTAATACCATCCATGATATTCCCTCCTTATATTAGACTTTCATAAATAAATGGGAAGTTAAGGCCAACCCTCTCCAAATCTTAGAAGAATACAAGAACATGAAAATAAATGTAGGAGAGTGTCCATGAATAATCTACAAATTTTAACAGCGTTTATAACGCTCTTCCTCCACACATGAAACCTCCCCAAGGTATGGATCTAGTGAAATATCCCAAAGGCTTTGATGCTGATATGGCCTACTAGCTTAGGGAGAGATATTACAACACACTGGAAGATATGCAAAAAGGAGCAGTGAGTGTAGAGGCTAACCTGATTGAGAAGAAAGCGAGAATGAGGGCTAAGAAAAGGGTAACATATAGAGATGACACTGTAGCTTCCACATCTGACCCCAATTATGATTGTCTATCTAAAAAAGTGGAAAAAATACAGCAAATGATGGAAAAAATGGTTGTCATAGTCAGTAACCAAAACAGAAACCAAAAACAGAACTAGAGCTTTAGGAGGAACAATACCGCTCCAAATAGGCAAAGGGACTCGGACCAACAAGTCATACCCCCATTTCAAGAGAACTTCCTTGATGAATATGAGGGGATTATAGAAGAGTATGAGGAAAACACTATAAAACAGATAACTCAATCCACAACTGTTCCACAGAAGAAGATCAACCCTCACCCTCATATTGGGATGAGGAAAGATTATAATTTGAGGATTACAGACTAGGATTCAAAAATTCCATCATGCAGGTTAGAGAACAGTATGAACTTAGAAGCAAAAATCTCCTAGACACTTCCAAACCAAAGGCTTTTGAGGTTACCATCAAGAAAAGGCCTGAGAAAACTTCTAAAGCGACTACTGAAAGTAGCAAATCAGCAGCTGGGAGTTCTGGGAAGAACAAAGAAAAATACAACCAAAACACTGATAAACAAAGTCAACCAACTAGCAGCACTAGCACTATAGTTAGTTCTCCTGATAAAACAGTTCCTAGTCCTATACATAATGAGGATCAGCACACTAAGCCTGCCACTAAAGTAGTGGCTAACAAGACAGAGTTGAATATTACAAAGAGTTAATCCCTCTTCAATTTGGAGAGTGAGATTGCTAAAATTAAAATCTCTATCCCACTCTCTGAGCTGGCCACTCAGGATGTGTATAAAGGCAAAATTTTTAAAGCATTAAATCTAGGGGAAAATAGTGACACTGTCAATCTGAGTGATGATCAACCAGCCCTTCTATTTGGTCCAAAGATAGAGGGGAAGTTTCAGGAAGGGGTAGTACCTCCTTTTTATATCAGACTCAATATCCATGACAAGATCCTTCGCAACGCGATGCACAACTCTGGGGCATCACACAACTTAATGCCTAAGGTAGTTATGGAAAGGTTAGGCCTAGAGATAACACTACCCTACAAATATTTATATTCATTCGACTCTAGTAGAGTAAAATGCCTTGGCCTAATCAAAGACCTGTGTGTGAACTTAACCCAGATTCCAGCCAAATGTATGGTCATGGATGTTGTAGTGGTAGATGTGCCACCTAAGTATGGCATGTTACTATCGAGATCATGGGGAGCCAAGCTGCAAGGTACAATGCAGATGGATGGGGCATATGCCACAACCCCTGTCTTTAGCCATCCTAGGAGACTGCATAGAGAGGCACAAATGAAATTCTTGGTTAGCAGCCCTGAAAGGCCTGAAAATTCTCCTCTATACTCTGTACACACAGATCTTGACTCCTTTATCCTTTGCAATGATGAATCCTTAGAGGAGCCAGAGCTAGAAAACAGAGATACAAACAACGAGATTGCGCCCATAGATCTCAACATAATGGCCTGTCTATCCTCAGAAGAAAACAAAGATGAAATCTGTGGACAGTGCACTGAAAACGAAACTCTGAGTAAACAAGAAGAAGAATGTGAACAGCTGGGTATTCACCCCTCACAAACTCATTCACCACATGAAGAATGAAACCACCCACAGTCCAACACAGACCACGTAACACACTAGATCAGTGAAACCCACATTAGGGAGGGGAGTTATGATAAGCCTGAGAGTGAACCCTTATGGGAGATGAATTTTGATGGGTCATGCACTAGAAGAACTACAAGAGTAGGAGTGTGGTTACATAACACATAGAACGACTATGCAGAGAATCACGCCTTCAACCTGAACTTTAAATGTACAAACAATATTGAGGAGTGTGAAGCTCTCATCCTTGGCTTGAACCTATTGAAAAAACTAGGAGCCCGTAGGATAGCTGTACATGGGGAATCAGAGTTAATCATAAAACAAGTGAATGGGAAATACACAATGAAACACCCTAGGCTGAGAGCATACAGGAATGACGCTATGGATTTATTGAAAACCTTTGTAGAATATGAACTGGAGTTTGTTCCTAGGAGTCAGAACGTAATTGCAAATGGATTAGCCTGCATAGCCATTTCATACCATAAAACTCCCAGCAACAAAAAAAATCATCATTCAGACCAAATTCATACCTGCGGTGCCGAATAACGAAAAATATTGGCAGGCCTTTGAGGGCGATAAGCAGATTGAGGATTTCCTGATAGGTAGGAACGAGTTTGAATTTTTTGATTCCGACTCGAAATCCGATGATAGCTGCCTAAGTGAAGAGCCCTCTGACGAAGAAAAATCACCCCATAACATAGAAATAAACACTTTTACTGAACAAATTGGAAATCCAACCAAAAAATATGAGAACGTAGATAAGGACGAAGTAGAGGTGCTACAGTTGAGAGACAAGAATATACCCAGGGGACTGGAAACTTTAGAGGACCTTTTTGACTTTGAAGATGTAGCAAAAAGGCCCACTATAGAACACGTAGAATCAGACATCGAGGAATGCAACATAGGCACTGAAGATAAGCCTAAGATGATTAAGTTGGCTAAGCCCCTGCCCGAAAACATGAAGAAGAAATATATTCACTTGTTCAAAGATTTCATCGATGTGTTTTCCTATAAAAAGAGGAATTGAAGGCCTACGACACAAACGTTATACAACACAAAATACCTTTGAAACAGAACTAGAAACCCTTTAGACAAAAACTTCGCAGGATCAACCCAAAACAACTTTCCACAATAGAAAAGGAAATCAAAAAGATATATGATGCAGGAATAATAGTGCCTGTGAGGTTCTCTGATTGGGTCTCAAACCTTGTAGCTGTGAGAAAGAAAATAGGTGAGATCAGACTATGCATAGATTTCAGGAACCTTAATAGAGCCTCACTCAAGGACAATTACCCTTTGCCAAAGATGGAACATATTCTTCAGAAGGTGGTAGGCTCAAAGAGGATCTCCCTATTAGATGGTTTTTCAGGTTACAACCAAGTTTTAGTACTCCCAGAAGACCAACTCAAGACCGCTTTCACCACTCCATGGGGCACCTTTATGTACGTTAAAATTCCTTTTGGACTGATGAACGTTGGTGTGTCCTTCCAAAGAGCGATGGACATAGCCTTTTCAGATGAAATTGGATACTTCATTGTCATATATCTGGATGACATAATGGTCTACTCCAAGACTGATGAGGAACACCTAAAACATCTGAGAAGAGTTTTTGAAAAATATAGGAAGTTCGGTCTGTCATTAAATCCCAAAAAGACTATATTCAGGCTGCAGGAAGGAAAGCTTCTCAGCCATATCATATCTGAGAAGGGAATTAAGATAGACCCACAAAGAGTTGAGAGAATACTACAAACCACACACCCGAGAAACATTAAAGAGTTACAGTCCTTTATTGGGAAATTTAACTTCTTAAGGAGGTTTATTCCCAACTTAGCTGAACACCTCAGAAATATGACTAACATGCTGAAGAAAGGTGCAGGGGTTAAGTGGACTGTTGAGGCCAAAAAATATTTTGAATCAGTTAAGCTTGCACTCACCCAGGCCCTTGTCCTAGTCAGCCTAGATTTCTCAAAGGACTTCCTGATCTTTTCATTCACCTCCGAGCATACAGTGGCTGCAGTTCTGTTGCAAAAAAATTCTGAGGGAATGGAACAGCCTATTGCTTTCTCTAGAAAGGCTCTGAGAGATGCACCCTTGAAATATAACATAACGGAAAAGTAGGCCTACGCCTTGGTAAAGGCCTTGAAGGATTTTAGGGTGTATATACTGCATTCCCACACCATAGACTACGTGCCAAACATAGTGGTTAAAGACATCTTGTCCGAAGATCCAGACGGAAAGAGGGGAAAATGGATTGCTGTAATATTGGAATACGACCTGGAAATAAAACCCACAAAAATGATCAAAGGTCAGGGCTTAGCTCAATTAATGGTTGAATCCAATCTACAAGCCCTTGACATTAACATGGTAGATGCCTTGGATGAGAAGGAAAGACTTCCTGATCCCACAGTTGAGGAACAATTTCAAAACTCTCCTTGGTATTTTGATATCTTGTATGTGCTCATAAACCTCAATGCCCCTCCTAAAATATCAAAAACTAAGGCCAGATTCCTAAAGCTAAAAGCCAGAAAATATTGCATACTAAATGAATGTTTATACTAGAAAAATACAAATGGCCTATTTCTTAAATGTTTGCTTGAAACTGAAGCAGAGAGGATTAAATAGGAGTTGCATGGAGGAGAGTGTGTAGGCCACTTGAACTGGAAAGCCACTGCTAACAAAATACTCAGAGCTGGCTATTACTAGCCTACAATTTTCAATGACATCCATAAAATGATAATGGCCTACCATAAATGCCAGATTTTCGAGGGCAAAAGAAAGCTCCTCCCATTACCATTACAACCCATTTCTGTTGAGGGTCCTTTTTTGCAATGGGGCCTAGATTTCATTGGAGAAATACACCCTGCTTCTTCTGCACAACACAAGTGGATCCTAACAGCCACAGACTACTTCACTAAGTGGATATAGGCCATACCTTCTAGAAATGCCACAGATTTTGTCATCATTAGGTTCCTAGAAGACCACATCCTCTCTTGGTTTAGCTTCCCAAGAAAAATAATCACTGATAATGTTGTTGCTTTTGGATCCAAGAAAATGGTTGATTTTTGTCACAGGTATCAAATAGCACTCAGTCATTCAACTGCTTACTACCCACAAGGTAATCGGTTAGCTGAATCATCAAAAAAAAGCTTGGTAACCATCATCAAAAAACTGGTTGAAGAGAATAATAAGTCATGGCATAACAAATTAGTGCATGCTTTGTGGGCTGACAGGCTTACAACAAAGAAATCCATTCACATGTCACTGTATCAGCTTGTCTATGGAACAGAGGTAGTTTTTCCTACCAGCCTTGGGGTACCAGTGATTAAAGTTGTCCAAGAGATTCAGACAGAAGAAGACAATATGGTGAGGAGGATAAACCAAACAATTCATCTCCAACGAACAAGGGAAGAGGTCTATAACAGAGCTCTGAAAGTTTAGGAAAATATGAAAAAGTTGTTTGACAAGAGAACCAAGGCTTCTAACTTCAAAATTGGAGATAAATTTCTGAAGTGGGACTCAAGGAGAGAAGACAAAGGAAAGCATGGAAGGTTTGACAGTTTGTGGCAGGGTCCTTACATCATCCAGGCCACTGTTGGTCCAAATGCCTTTTTTCTGCAAGATTTATATGGTACAGAACTGTCTGGGGGTCCTGTCAATGCCAGGATGCTCAAACACTACTACTACTAATTTCCAATTTCTAGTTTCCATTTCCATTGTAAATACCATTGCTCTGTTTTTTTTCAAAGAAAAAGAGAAAATGTTTCAAAAAAGAGAGAAAGAGGGGTTCAAACATGCTGAAAACATCAACCTCTGAAGTGAAAATAATGGCTCTAACATGATCAAAACCTGAGCCAAAAGAAGTGAAGACAGATGGTTCTAACATGCCCAAGATCTGAACCAACAAAGAAGAAAGAAGAAGCAACACTAAAAAGCCCAAAATCATAGCTGAAATGAAGAAGAAAGTGACTCTAACAAGCTCAAAACTTGAGTCACAAAGAAAGGAAGGTTGCTTCGAAATTTCAAATTTCAAGCCTTCAAGATTTTGTTTTCAAGTTTCTACAATTTCAGTCCATGTGAAACTTTCTTTATGCCTTGGATCCACAACAAACTAGACTGTCTAATCCTAGTTTGACTATTTTTAAATTTTAATTGTAGAATGTAGAGAAGAAATATGTTGGACAGTCTAATCCCAACAGATATTAGATTAGGTATAGAAACATGTGAGGCCAATAGTTTAATCTGGTCTCATGGAGTGGTAAGGGTAGAATTAGATTAGTGTGTTTTCTGTTTTAAATAAAAAATGATGAATAAGGTCTACAAATTCAAATGTACCTTGAATAAAAAACGTTAGGATTGTAGGATGGGTAGGTAGATTGTTTGGGGAATGTTTTATGCCGATTAACATCCATCATGTTCGCAACAGCTAAAATCAAAGAAGAGAAGATGGTTCAAGGATCAGGCATCTGGCCTACATCAAAGATTATTTTCTGAATTCTTGAAACCTTCAAGAAGATGCCACCCCCATGTGGAGCCACTGTTAGCCACCTATGAATTTTTTTCAAGAAAACAGGTGGCTAGTTTTTTTGAGCCTTCAAGAGATACATTTTCTACGAAAATCTCTCATCCTTGAAGCCTCTATGTGACCATTGCCATTAAAAATACCCTCACTACCATTTCCATCCAAAAAGCCTCAATGCCCGTGAAAAAATGGTGCTCAGAAAGACCTTCATTTGCCCCTTGTATCACTGCAAAATTTCCCCATTATTAATCTTTTTCCCACTCTTAAAATTTTCCCCTTTGTTTCCCAAAATCCCTCCAAAATCCCCTAAACCATCCATTTCATCCCTAGAACCGAGTGAAATTCCTTCATTTGATTTTAACTCCCTCTTTTACCTCTACCGAAAACCTCCCTTTAGCCTTAAAACGCTGTCTCTAAGGCTAAAAAACCCATTTTCCTCTTTAAACAGGATAGCCCCCTTCGGCCCAGCCCCAAAAACCACTTCCCCACGTAACCCAGTGCCAAGACCAGGTGCCAAAGAATAAGGCACTTATCGCAATCAGATAAGTGGTCGGGAGTGCATTTCCTGTGTTAAAACAAAAACTCTGATGCGATGACTCTTTTGTTCTATGGGTCTCGAGAGTGTTTTCTGCCGTTGATCGTATTAAGATCTGACGACCCATGCGAACTCGCTCCAATCGCAATCGCAATTTTCAATCGGTGCCACCCTCCGCCCTTTGTGATTGCGATCCTCCAACACAATCTTCGTCGGCGATCTCACATAAAATCCAACGGTCATAGGCCAATCGCTCCGTCGCTCATCGGAGTTTGACCCTCCTATCACTCTCCCTCTGATTTAATCGTAACCATCCATTCTGTTCAATCTAATGGCCCATATCTAATCGCCCTCTGCCCACAGTCGGGTCCCACCGTATCAACCCTTTTCATATGTTTTCATCGCATTTTCATCCGTTCCCTTTCTATTTCGTTCAAAGGTCAAATTTTAATGTTTGCATTAAAGTTTTTAATGTTCCGCCGAAATTTCACCAGACCACTTTCCCACTGTTTCGCTGCATTTTTCACCATAATCCTACATTATTCCACCATTTTCACCATGCTGCACTGCCATTCTCATAGTCCTCCACAGCATCCGACCCCATGCATGGGTTTCATAATGTGTTTGTGCGATTTTGCAGGGTTACAGGCGGTTGAAACCACCATGGTTCATGGTCGCTATTATAGTGGCACAGAACATAAAGAAGAGCCTGAGGAGGTGCTTAGAGCATGAATTTTCATTAAAGGACAGAGTTCAACTCTGCAAAACCTCTCCAGCGCCACTAAAGCTCATTTTTCATTGACAGAGACAATCATGAAGCGGCAAAGAGTATCAGTACATAGTTAAGGAGTTCTAATGCACATTATTGAAGATATTAAGCCTTAATTCAGTGTTTAAGGGCAAGATACCAGATTGAAGACCTCATGAAATAACGCAGAGGGCCTAGCGCGCAGAAAACAATATCATCAAGGTTTCACATCAGAAGAAGTCTCCTCCCGAGAAAGGACATAGTACTCGTACTGTTTTAGTCTACATTGTGTCCATGAGAAGATCTTCGCCCTGACAACAATCCTATGTTACCAGAAACATTTTTTATTCAGTATGGCAGACCTCAAAGTCATTTATTTTCCCCTTTTTTTATTCACCAGAGTACTGTAGAGTACTACAGCTGAGAGTACATCAAAGACATACCTGGAGTGAATTTCAGCCTGTCGAAGACCACTCTTTCACTCAAACAGTACAGAAGTTCGATGCATAGACATTAAAACAGAATGGGCCTCGAGCCCCTCTTCCTACTCTGTTTTAATGTTTCATTTAGTGTTTCATCTACCTCCTCTGCCTCTCTTTCAGATATAAAAACTCATGAGAAAACATTGTAATGGTTGTTGATCGGATATCTTTGAATTGTAAGTTTTTTCTTTTGAGATATAGTTTTCTGCATAAATGTGTAAGATAGGCTAAGGAAGACTTTTTCAGACTGAATGTCAAGCTGTTGGCAATGTTGTACATGACTGGTGTTGCTCTTTAATATGACAAGCACGTTTCTTTAGATCCTGATTTAAAGCAGCGGTGATGTTTTTCTATCTTTGTCTCTGTTTTCTTTTGTAGTTCATCGCATTTCATTTCTTCTGGCACACACAAAAAATATGGCATAGGATTTACTGTTTCTTGGTACCCTATGTTTCTGCTCTCCCTGCCTTCAATGTATTCTGCTGTATGTGTTATCTGAGGATTGATTCAAGCTAATTTAACCAGTGTAGTAGCTAATATTTACTGCTAGCTGATGCATGAATTAATGAATCTGTTCTTAGATGTTCTTGTTAGGCTTTAATTGAATGAATTAGGATACTGGGAGTTTAGAACTATGTCTCTATCTCACTAGGGTCATTTTCAATTAATTGAACCTTTCTAAGTTCCCTTAAGTTGAATGCCAAAGAATTGAGAGTTCAAAGTCTCTCTTTGATCTCAAGTTTTCACCTTTCCGTTTAAATATTTAATGTTTCCTTGTCTAAAGAGTTAACCTTTTAGGTTTCGGATCACAGGTTGTCCAATGGCATGTCCTGTCCCCGGATCTGACTCCTGAAAGGTCACCTTGGAGGTTTCCTTGCTTTCACCTTCTCTCTTTCCATTTCATGCCACACTATCATCTTTAAGATCCAATGCTTTAGATGACTAGCCCAACTGAAAGCCTGCATATTGAATAGTAACTAAACCCTTTCCTGAGTCCATTTCCCAATGGTCTCGAGTGTTCTCTGAGTTATCTCTCCTTTGCATAAAATCCTCTTTGCTCATCCTTGTCATATATTGAACCCTTCTTTCCTGATTCCCAACAACCAAAAAAAAAAAAAAAAAAAACCTCGCACCTATAACTAGCCTAATACCTTAACTTTCGAGCTTCAAAGACATAAAACCTTTGCCTATATAGAGAGATCCCTCTCTAGACCCAAGAGGGCTAGATCGTGAGGTCTGAAAGTTGTTCTGATGTTGTCTCATCTTTTGGTACTGCCAAACTTGCCAAAACATGGGAACCCCAACAGGTGGTATGCATAGCAAGATTGAGGGATAAATAAAAAAAACAAAATCCAAAAAAAAAAAAAAAAAAAATTTAAGAAATGAAAAACTAAAAAATAAATTAAACAAATAAATTAATTTTAAATTAAAAAAATTAAATTTAAAGAAATAAATTAAATTTAAAAAAAATGAAATTGGGTCCACCTCCCAACCACCTGGGTGGGGAGGTCAATTCTGGTAATCAATTGCATAACCAAAATGGACGCGGGGATTGGCCACTAGGTGGATGGGGAGTTGTGTGTAGCTCTGGGCACAACTCCCGCCCGCCGAGCGACCAAAATCCGCGACTACGTGGGGAGGGGAGTTTGATTCCCAGAATCGACCTCCCTGTCCCATGTGGTTGTAGAGCATGTCCACCTAAGGGGCATGCAGTTGCGCATCAGAATCAACCTCTCCACTCATGGTGGCTAGGGGGCATGACAGCTGGGCCGGCGGGGACTTTTGCACCAAAATCAGCCTCCCCATTGCAGGGGCACTGGTCTTGGTCATCGGGAAGGAAAACAATCGTGCCTCAGAATTGACCTCGCCAACCTAGGTGGTCGTGGGGGCTCATGGGAGAGGAGCTGTTCACAAATCCTCGCTTGCCTAACAGCCAGAACCCACGACCATCAGGGGTGGGGAGGTCGATTCCTAGAATCAATCTCCCCACCCTAGGTGGCCGCCGGGGATGTGAGGAGCTGCGCGCATCTCCCCACTCGCCTAGGGGCTAGTCCCCATGACCACCTGGATGGGGAGGTGGATTCCAGGAATCGAAATTCTGGCCCAGATCGCTGCAAAGCAGTACCAATTTCATTTTTTATTTTATTTTTAATTTATATTTTATATTTTATTTATTTGTCTTTTTTAATTTAAATTTAAATTTACTATTCTTTTAAACTTTAATTTGTTTTAATTAATTTATTATTATTATTATTATTATTATTATTATTTAATTAATTATGATTATTTTTCAAGCTTTATAAGATTTTCTTTTTAATTATTATTTTTATTTATTTTTTATTATATTTTTTTAATACTTTTTTATTTTATTTTTTAATAGATTTTAATTTTATTTTTTAATATGATTTTAATTTTTTTATTTCTTCTTCTATTTTTTTTTTTATTAATAAAAAAAATCATTTTAATTTTTTTTCAATGCTTTTAATTATTATTTTCAATGTTTTAATTATTATTTTTCAATATTTTTATTATTATTTTAAATTATTTTAATTCTTTTTAAAAAAATAATGTGATTGTCTGGAATATTTTTTATCAAACAATTTTTTATCTATTTTTTTATTTCTTCATTTTTATTTTATCATTTTATTCAATATATTTTTTTAATGTTCTTTTTATAAGTTTATTTTTTAAATGTTTTTTTTAATTAATTTTTCTTTTGAATTTTTTTAAAATTTTTTTCATTGTGTTTTTTTATTTTATTTTAATGCTTTTTTAAATTTATCTCATCAATATTATTTATTTATTTTTTATGTTTATTTTTTTTGTCAAATTTTGAAATTATTTTCTTAAATTATGTTATTTTGAAATGTTTTTATTTTTTATTTTTTTGGCTTTTATTTTTTCTGTAACATACACCTATAACTTCACATGGAAATGTAAGGAGTTAATTTTTTTTTATACAAGTTACTCACGGGTAACTATCCATTCTCTATTAACTATTTCTTACTCATCATTACATAGAATGTTTACCAGTTCATAGTGTAACTTTTAGAATAAGAATAGTAAGCTCCTTAACCATTAACAACCTCCATTATTGAACATTAACGTAATACTATATGATGTAACCTTCCACTCATTTCATTATTCATGTGGTACCACTCATACTATATGATGTAACCTTCCACTCATTTCATTATTCATGTAGTCATCACATACTTGCCATTATGAACATCATAACAAGAAAGGAATCAACATCATCAACTTGACATAATAATCAATCACATTATTGAACACCAATATACCCTGGAAACCCCGTAGGGTGAAAACCAGCAAATGTTTAATTTTATTATTAAATGCTTGTGAGGGTGATCAGGCGTGATCAACCCTCACTCAATGGCTTATAAGGGAGACCATCCCTTAACCATCATTTATAAATCTTACAAGGAAATATACAAATATCTAAATTAAAGCCATTACAATAGATATGATACCATTTACCCTCTGGTCTTCATATCTTCATATCTTGATGGCATGGATGTACCTACAATGGTCCATCGTACACTAGATCATCCGGTAGTTCATTCTCATCTTCATTAACCATAATCATTTACCTGCCACCAGGTTAAGCATAATATTTCTTTTATACATATCACCATCATACCCTGCTAATGTTACCTTCAACATACATTGATGTCAAGATTCATAAAGTATAATAAATAATTTCACATATCTATACGATATTAGTTTCTCCATATACTCATGTATATTCATGACATGCAAGTAAAGTACCTTGACATTCTCCCTTTAACAACACATACCTCATATGTGCTAGTTATAAGTCATCACATTAACTAATGTTTCCATCGCATAAGCATTGTGAGACAATATCTACATCTCCCCAACATATATTTAAAATAAACTAATACATAGTTATGATGCTCGTGCATGCAATTTACATAATTTAATCAAAATAGCTAACCCTTGAGCTATTACTTTTAGTACATGGAATGCAAGCTAACATAACACATGTTGCTCCCATGCATGCAAATGCATATCAATTCCAAAAGAGTCTCCCTAAAGGAGTGCTTACACAATGAAGCACATAGCTTCCTTCAAGAGTCTTCCCAAAGGAAATATCAATGCAACTGAACATGTGAACATATGTTTTCTTTTCTATAAAACTATGCAATTAAGCATACAAATACATGCACTAACCATCCCTTCCAATGTAGTTTAACACAACATGCTATCTTTCCCACCTACAAATATATATATTCTTTCCAATGAAAGTTAATACTTATATTGCATGCCTATGCATGATCTTCTTCCACAAGGAATTAACATCATAAACATGATAATATAAAAGTAATATAGCTATATTTCCTTTATCCATGGATTTATTGAATAAATATTATTTACCAACACTATGGTAATCTATTCATGGATTTATGAAATAACTAATATGTACAAACACCCTGGTAATCTACCCATGGATTTATGAAATATTTAATCTCTACCAACACCATGGTAAACTACCCATGGATTTATGAAATAATTAATCTCCACCAACACCATGGTAACTACCCATGGATTTATGAAAGAATTAATCTCTACCAACACCATGGTAAACTACCCATGGATTTATGAAACTACCCATGGATTTATTAAATAATTATTATTTACAACGTAGTTAATGTATACCTACATATTCATAAAAACACTTCCAAGAATATTAGTGTGAGAAACTTCTTTTTTTCTTCTTCACTACGCATGAAAATATTTCAAGAGTTACCCTCTTTAATCTATATTCATTCCCGAGTAAATACCTTGGATTTGTTCTCATTTCCTAAACTAAATGAGTACAAAATCCCTTTTATAATAAAGAGCGTGCATCTCTATTTTCTTGCTTATACAATATTATATAAGTATTTATATTAAAGAGTTACCCTCTTTAATCTATTCAAGAAAATACCTTGGATTTGTTCTCATTTTCTAAACTAAATGAGTACAAAATCCCTTTTAAAATAAAGATCATGCATCTTCTATTTTCTTGCTTATACCATATTATGTAAATATTTATATTAAAGAGCTACCCTCTTTAATATATTCAATAAAACCTCTTTTAAAATATAGAGCATGGATATTCTATTTTCTTGTTATACAATATTATATAAATATTGATACTAAAGAGTTACCCTCTTTAATCTATTCAAGAAAATCCCTTTTAAAATAAAGAGCATGCATCTATTGTTTTATTGCGCATACAATATTATATAAATATTTATATATTTCTTTCCATATAAACATGGAAAGTATTTTGAAAATAATTGAACACAGAAATAAACAAAAAGACATTACTTATCTTTTTCACTTTCTCTGTCTGAGTATGGCACCAGTCTCCATACTAACTACTCTTTAGTCAGAAGAAGATCCAACAAAGCATCTTCAAAAAGCAATCATTGAAGAGAGCATCCTCTAAAAGTAATCATCCTCTATATCCATATATCGGTCTCCATGTGAGTCTGCAAGAAATAATATACTGCAAGAAAAACTTGTGTGAAGGAACTTGGAGAGCTAAATAAATACAGTCCTCTCTCCATCTCTAGCCATGAATCGAATTTGTTTTCCTTTTCCACCAAGAGAGTACTCCTCTCCTCTCACATTAACCTCTTTTCCAATATATGAAAAGAATCATTACACCGTTATCAAGAATTCGTTTCTCATGAACCACCTCTTTATTTTCTTGATTTGAATAATTAAGGTAAAAATATATTTACCATAAGTGTTTACTAAAGAGGTCTGTTACATTTTCCTTGTTTCTTTGTTTGTTTTTTTTTTTATCTTTTAAAAGTTATTTTTTTTTATTTTACATTTTCTATGTTTGATTCTTTTTTTTTTTTCTTTTTTTTTATATTTTTTATATCGTAGGTTTTTTTGGGTCATGATTTTTATTTGTTCATGTTAAAATATGTATTTTTATTTACCTGTTATTATTATTATTACTATTTTGTTTTTTTGTTTTAGTTTTTATTTTTTCGATGATTTTATATTCTCAATATATGTGATTGGATATATATGTCAAAATAGAAAATATGTAGAAGTAATAAGTTGGGGAGAACAATTATTTTATTGATGGGTGTACTTGCGATCTATAGGATTCTGGAAATGACGTTTTTATTTTTTTGCATAATCTTTATTATGTCTATTAGTTTCTATTTATTAAATTCAAAAGAAATAAAATTTTAATATTAAATTATTATTACTATTATTATAATATATGAAAATAAAATTAAAATATAGATATTTGTCAATAATGAAATATAGGTTTTAAAATGTAATTTGCAAATTTCAAAACCTTTTATCATTTAAAAATAAAATATTTATACAATTTTCCCAAAAAAAACAAATGTTTTAATGCAAAGAACCAAAAACTCTGACATTCCATATAAATTCATTTTTTTGGTAAAATTTTCCATTCATCATAACTACAGTGTTTCCTATATAGTGATTTAAACATATTATATAAAAAAACATTATATTTAATAAATTTTTATTAATATGATAAACTTAAAATAAGAATAATTAATATAAATTAAATGGTAATAAAATTTTAAAATAATATTCATTCCATGGATGAAAATTGTTGGAATTTTTAAGGATTTTAATAGAGGTGATATTTGATATTTAATTTCATCCTTGGAATTTTAAGTATTTTGATATTTTATCTTTAATGTCATGTCTATCCTTAGAATTCTAAAGGTTTTCCAAAGTCATGATATTTTATCTTGAACTTCAGTAATAAAAGATGTTGACAATTTACCTCGAAAAAAAAGACGTTATTCCAACATCAACACTTTTCATTTTCGAGGTGTTTTTTGAACAAAAAAATTTGGGGATGTTATTAAAGAATCAACACTTTTCCTTTTCAAGGTTTTTTCTGCACAAAAAAAATGGCTTTTACTTCCATTTTTTAAAAATGTTGAAAATTTACCTAAGAAGAAAAAGGTTATTCCAGAATAACATTCTTTTCTTTCGGGCTATTTTTGATGTTTTTTTAGCATTTTCTGGTTAGAGTTCCATTTTTGAGGTAATAGTTCTCATTTGATAGGTAACTTTTTTGGTCGGGAAGTCAGGAGTCAGGAAGCCAGATGACGTTGTGAAGTACGAGATGCGTATGTCTCGACCATCTTCTCATTCGTTGAATTGGATGGGCCCATGGTAAACTGTCGTGTGAAATCATGGAATTCGTGATCACCATCACTTGTGTGCAAGAAATGGAAGGAAGGAAATGCACTCAAGTGAATGGAAAGGAAGAAAAACAACCTGAGTGTGCAATCCTCCTAATCTCATTTCCATGACCACACAATGGGAACTAGATTCGCTAGTAACATCTCTCTTACCTAGGTAAATTAAGAGGCTATGCCATATTTACACAATCGATGATCACACAGGCTCTCATGCTCCTTCTTCATGCTTCCCTGACTCACTTTACGTGGTATAACTTGACCTGGCATAACGAACAAGCCTTCAAGACATCGGTACATTGGTTTTCATAGTAGTGTGCTCATTGTACCAACACCAAATTGACACATTGCATTCACAAGATAAATACACACACAAATATATATATATATATATGAAACGAATTAAAAAAAAATGCATCCAGTACTGAAAACAAGAGTTGTTTATAGAGGTTTACATAACCCACTTTTATAGCTTCCTCTAATGAGATCCTTCACCTCTCCTATCAAAACAATGGATTGGGCTCTACCCTCTTTTTCTAACTCTCTTTTATACTATTATTCATGCTATAGTTGTATACTTCGTACAAGTTAGAAAATATCGTAATAGAACAAATCTATTTTGAATATCTATCCCAAATAGCTAAGACTACTGACACCTCAACCTGACACTTGTCCCTTTTATAAATTCCCACTTTTCCAAAACACCAATTCATAAAAACATCCTAATGACCTAAATTATTACTGGCCACTTGTAATTAATCAAAACTTCTTATTGTATATTTTTTTCACACAGATTACATTTGAGGGAATATCTTCCCCTCTATAAAATTTCATGATCCCCTTGGGTCTAGTCAGAAATGGATTTCATAGTGTTTGATTCTCCAAAATCAAAATCTCTAGGTATAAATTTTATGACATCCTGGTCATAGGTATTTTTATTTTTTAAATTCCTCTTGTATCCCTCATTGTTTGTTAGTACTTCCCATTTTTCCATTCATGTTTTCATTTGTTTGTTTGTTTGTAATTTTTTTTCCTGCTACTATTGTTTTGCTTCGAGGATCCCATGATTTTCATTTTTTATTCCTTCCTATTGTTATGATGATGTAGTCTCTTATAGTAAACCAGGTATTGTAACTTACTATTTATTCCTTCTCACTATATTATTTCTTAGGTACCTTTAACCTTCACAATTCCTTTGCTTCAATCTCCAACTTATTTCCTGATATACCAAACTCTTGGTACCAATCACTCTTAGCAATGTCCTAAAAAATTCCATGGCTTCATTGAGCATCTTGTTAGTAAGATGAATTCTATATTCCCACTCTTAATTGAAGAATATTGAGATACTTCCCCATGGTTGACCTATGGAAGATAGATTTTCCTCCTTTGCAGATGAAATTAATTTAGTACAAGAATACTTTTATTCATTAATTATGGTTATCCTTTATTGATACCTTAAAATGAATATGCAGCTTCACTATTAAGAGGATAATTTTTTCCTTTGAAACATTCTTCTACTCTATATTCTGATATAGATAATGAAATAGGATATCTCTTTCAAGAGAAAATATTGTGTCATATTCCCCTTCCTCTCCTCCTCCTAGAAGCATGTCTTGTTGTTTTTTTTCACACATAATTATAATCCAAAAAATATTTACGTCATGTGGCTTATCAAAATACCTACCTGCCGTAAGAATATTGACCTCTTCCATGCTTCTTAGTTGCATTATATGTGCAGTCTTCTCCAATATTCAAGTTGTCCAATCAGTCCTCTTCGTATAGTAATTCCTTTTCATATTATGACAACATTGTGTTCAAATGCTATCCATTCTCCTTTATAAGGTTGTCCTCATATTTTCACTCTTGAAGTTCTTCTTCCTTCACACTACCTCTAGATGATATTTCTAATTATTGCTTCCTACAACTATATACATCCTTTCACTCTATGTCTTGATTATAGGATTGCATAGTTACCTCCATATTTTACCTCCATCCTCTTTCATTTCCATAAGATACTAGATTCCTTCCATGGCACATTCAAGATTGTGTATGTTAAGCTTCTCCTCTTTCACAATTGATTCTCCAGACACAACATTATTAGCTTCTACAATACTCTCCACATGTATAATTTTGGGACTACACAACATGGTTGGATTCTTCCTTCATTGCCACTTAGAAGATAAATTTCTATTTTCAAAATCTAGTTTTTTTCTTTGCATTTCTATTTCTTTTAAGGAAATATCCTAATCCACCAAACATGTGTATGCCTACCAAGTCCCTTAGGTATTTTCATCATATGAGTTCTTCATTTGCAGTTAAAGCCTTCTCAACTAATTTTTTTTTTCTTCATTGATAAAGCCCTTACACTCGCTTAGTGCTTCCATGAGATTGTCTAGATCTTCCTCATTGGAGTTTTCCTTCTACTCCTCATTTTCGTGTAGAATTTGGTTGACCTTTTGTTTCTCACTTGTTGACACATATTAACATTTATTAAATTAAATTTTATCTATTAAATGTAAACTAATTACCTTATCATATGCATATTCCTTCGTTTCATGTTCATCATGATCCATATTACCTTTTTCTATCACACATTGCATTTTATTTCATTTGTTAATTTCTACTTGTATTTGTCTCTTATAGACAACTTTTCTTGCTTTTATTCCTTTGTGACAACCTTAAGTGACTATCCACCTTCGTTACCTGTAAATTTTACATTCACACAAATTTTGTCAGATTTAAATTGCAAGGCCATATAACCTTGATCCTCTATCATAATATTATTATGTTAATTTGAAATTTTTTCACATTCCATGAGAATTTCCATAGATATCTCTTAATCAACCTCTTCTCCAAGGAATTGTTTCTCTAGTTCGCAATATTGAAATCTCTCTTCCTCAGAGTGAGCTAGTCTAAGTTTTTCATCTTTCAATTAAGCACTCAACATGCACCTCATTTTCTCTCTCAGCTTCCTTGCATACATCCATTACATATTTTTCTTCATATTACATTCACATCCTCGATCATAACTATCCATATCTTGTAGCAGCATGTTCATCACACTAAGACCTTCCATTAATCAACCATCTCTCAATTAATTTCCTGTTAGATCATATTCCTTCTCCAAATTCCATCTTATTTGGAATATTTGTCTATTCCCTTATGGATTCCACTCGAAATCTTGTCGTGAACATCATTTTCCATACATTTATTCTTATTTATGAGCTTCTCCATTCTCATAGTGAGTTTCAAACAAGCCTCCATAAGACACCACACCAATATTCTCTCCTTAGGGCTTGGCCTTATAGGATCATTGGTTCTCCTCCTGTGGAACCTCTAAAGCCTCGTCTACTCTTCTAGTTGTTTAATTTTCCTCATATCTCTAAATAACTTCCAATCTTCTCTTCCTTTTTCTTGAGAACTTTTTCTATCCCCTTCACTTTTCTATCATCATATAGAGAACTTCCCTCTCTCTCTACAACTTCTCTATTGCAAGGCTTATTTTCCATAGTTCCTTTTTCCCTTATATGATTACATGTAATGTTTTCTTCTTTAATAGCTTTAAAATAATTTTTGAAAGACCCATTACCTGTTAGGTTTCCTCAACACTTAAATAACTAAATCTCCTGCATCCATTGCTTTAATGTGTTATGACTATCATCTTCTAGTTCTTTCATGGATGGAAATATCTCCACTAAGCTATGGTTCTTTGGTCTGCTCTCTCCTCCATGAGTATTCTTGTCAAATATGTATGTTTCCTATAAATTTTCTCTAATCACCTCCTCATTTACTCAATCATCCACTTTGCATATTGATCCCAAATACCATTGCTAAAATTTGATACGACTTGAATCAGTGAAATCACACTAATGTAGTGAATCATTTTCTTCATGGTGCAATGAATCCAATAGAATTCTCCTCTAGTCTCACTCATGGTCACAATCATGGTATCGATGCAACCTTGTTTTATAATTTCCTATTCTCTCCCACTAGCTTACAATTTTATTTCGAAACCATATGAATGTAATAAATTCCCACTGACGTGTCTTGGTTATACTTAGGAACTTCACCTTACACCCATTTGACTCTGAACTATTTTAATTTGGTCTTATCCATGAAGGGGCTTGGGCCTTGCATTAGACATGCTAAGGTGATCATGGCGATAAGTAGGCACTCCTACTTGAAATGGGGCCCTGGTAATCTATATTTTTGAATGTCTAGGTGAGATCTATGGTCGATGTGGATTACGAAGTTCCTACCCGTATAATACAGGAAAGGGAATGGGGGGTCATAATGAGATCAATGAACACAATACATGGACTAAATTGATGGAAGGTGGAAATTGTGGTGGTGGGGTTACCCATTACATTAACATAGGATGGGGGAATTTGCGACTAGACTTTACCCTCACATAAAATAGAATTTTATCCTTTATTTGGAACCTAGCCATGGAACTCAAACCTAATGTTATATGATAGTGGAAACCTATCATGGCTTTAATAGTGTCCAATTTCAACTTTGTTGTCCAAAAGAACTCTCCTTTAAGAACCCCAATAACTTTATTTTATGTTTTCACGGAATTATTTTCCTTTAATTAAAATTCTAGATGGATGGTTGTAATCAACTCGAAATTATATTTCTCTTGACTCGTCATATTTCAAATTTTGACCTCCAGCTTGAAAGTAATGGCCATGTGACTTTTAGTGATTTTTTCTCAATTTTGTCTATGTCTAAAAGATTAATTTACGGGTGTTCCCCAGTGGCATGTAACTTCATTGTCCTAGGTGTTAATTTTTCTTTCTTTTTTCATATAGAACATTTCTACTTCCTTTAGTTATTCCCTTGTTCTACTCATATTTCCGCCCCAGTTCTTCATTGGAGGAGGATTAATTTTTTTGGCCTCCCTTTTCTTCCATGTGGTTGATAATCTAGTCACATACAAGCTAGTTTTGACCATAAACACACACACACACACACACACATAGATATATGTGTGTGTGTGTGTGTGTGTGTGTGTTTATGGTCAAAACTAACTTATATGTGAGTAGATTATCGACCACATGGAAGAAAAATTTAAACAAAATTATTTATATATATATATATATATATATATATATTACAAAATATATATGAAAACCCTAGCCCACATGGTGCCATGGACTACACTTTAGCGTCCATCACACAGAATTGAGGTCCACCACACTCCCTATTCCAACCAAAGCCATATTAATACTATGTATATATTAAAATAAATTAACATACGAAATACATGAAACCTGACTATCAACAACTTGTGGTTCCAACCATGCCCCATGACATACCATATACCATCCTAGATCAATCGTAACTGTGAATCTATCAAGCGGTGAGAGGGATCGAATCTCTCGAGTTGCAAACCTCTTTTTTGAGTGCAAAACTTGAGAAAAGATTTACACCTCATGAGATTTGATCCCTCTGGGCGCTTGATAGATGTAGAGTTAAGATGGATCTAGGTTGGTTTCAATCGTGTGTGGCCAAGTAAAATCTATTGAACATATGAGTTGTTTAATCAATAATATGTAAATACATCTAATATTAATATAACCATTTTCAATATGTTAAATATGTCTCAGATTTATCCGGTCATTTTAATTTTAAATTTTCTTAGATACCTTTTTTGTTGAGATGATAAATATTGTAAAATAACTTTAATGATGAAAAATGATGAAATAAAAGTTTTGAATGCAAAGTGGAAATGTAATATTGTTGAATGATAGTCTTCGCTGTGATCAATCTCAAACTATTTTCTTCTACTATTTTTATTGTCACCCTTATAAGTTTTGTCATCTTTTGATATCAATTATATGACAACGATAGTTGAAATCATAAACCATTTAAATATTTAGCTCAAGCTATTGTAGTAAACGACATACCGTATCTCTCTTTCTCTCCATTATTAATAAGTTTAATTACTATAACACAAAAATCAATGTACAGTGTCAATAAATTTTTGTCCTTACACTGGAATCAATGCACAATATCGATCCAATGACTTTAAAATTGATATACCTTCATACATAAAATTACTTCAAATTAGAAATCAACGTATACACTAAAATCATTGCATCTAATGCAAGAAATCAATTAAGATTAGAAAGAAAATCTACACTTAAATCAATTTATGTAATGCAAGTAATCAAATAGGATTAGAAATAAACATCTACATGCAAATCAATGCATCTAGTGCAATTAATAAAATAGGATTAGAAACCAACATCTACATTGAAATCAATGCATCTAGTGCAAGCAATCAAATAGGAATAGAAATCACCATCTACATTGAAATCAATGCATTTAGTGCAAACAATCAAATAGGAATATAAATAATTTACATTGAAATCAATGAATCTAGTGCAAGAAATAAAATATAATAAAAAATCAACATCTACATATAAATTAATGCATATAGTGCATGAAAGCAAATAGGATTAGAAATCACCATCTACATTGAAAATAATGCATATACTGCAAGAAATAAAATAGTATTATAAATCACCATCTACACTGAAATCAATGAATTTAGAGCAAGCAATCAAATAGGATTAGAAATCATCTACATTGAAATCAATTCATCTAGTGAAAGTAATAAAATATAATTAGAAATCAACATCTACACTAAAATCAATGCATCTAGTACAAGCAATAAAATAGGATTAGAAATCACAATCTACAATGAAATCAATGCATGTAGTGCAAGAAATATTCTTCCCTCTCTACCCCCTCCATCTAATATATCTATATATCCCTCCATCTCTCCTTCTTTGTCTCTTTATCTCACCCCCGCCAAACACACACTCCCTCTCACTCCATATCTATCGATCTCTCTGTCCCTCCCTCCCTCTCTCCATCTCTCTCTTCTTTCTCTTTAACTTCCATCTATATCTCTATCTCCCTCTATCTCTCTATATCAACCCAAAAACATACACTCTTTCTCCAAACTATCTATCTATCACTTCCTCCTCCTCTTCCTCTCTCTCTCTCTCATCCCCTTCCCTCCCTCCCCCCCACTTCTATATCTCTTCCCTCTTGTTCTCCTATCTCCCTGTATCTCCATATTCCTTATCACTCCCTCTCTATCTCTCTCCACCTTTCTCTCGCTATCTCTTTAAACTTACCTCCCTCTCTCTCCCCCTCGATATCCATCTCTCTTTCCCTAACTCTCTCCAACATCTCACATTCTATCTCTCTTCCTTTATCTCCTACTTCTCTCTCTCTCTCTCTCTCTCTCTCTCTCTCTCTCTCTCTCTCTCTCTCTTTCTCTCTCTCTTAACCTTCCAAATTTGTTACTATATGCCATGTCTCTCCTTATCTCCCCCCTTATCTCTCTGTCCTTCTCTATACCCCCCTCTCTCTTCCCCCATCTCTCTCTCTCTCTCTCTCTCTCTCTCTCTTCCCCCATCATTTTCTTCCTCTCTCTTGCCCTTGCTCTCTATCCCTTTCTCCCTCTATCTTCTCCCCCACCCTCTCTCTCTCTTTTCCCTCTAATACTCTCTCTTCCCCCATCAGTATATCTCTCTCTCCAAATATGTTACTATATCTCTCCCTTTCTCCATCTCGACCCCCTTGTATCCATCTCGCCTTCTATGTCTCTTTATCTCACCCCTAAACATACACACTCTCTCTCAATCTCTCCCTTGTCACCCTCTATCTATAGTTCTCACTCTCTATGTCTTTCTGTTGCCTTCCCTCTGTCACCCTCCAAATCCATATCTCTATCCCTCCCTCCCTCGTCCTTCCCTGATCCTTCCTCTCTCCCCCTTCTCTTTCTATCCCTCTCTCTACCCTCCAATTCTCTCTCTCCACCTCCATATTTATGTCTCCTTGTCCCTCTCTTAACATTCTCTGCCTCTCTCACTCCTCTCCCTCTCTCTCATCGTTCCTCCTCTCCCCTCTCATTTAGTTTATCTACATCTATCCCTTGTCACTCACAATATTTCTCCACCTCTATCATACAACTTTGTTATTTCCTCCCATATATATCTAGATTTAATATATATATCATGATATATTATAATATAACAACTTTAATATAGTATTAATCAAAAGTTATTAAATTTAATAATACTAATATTACAATATTATAATATGAATATTAGATTTAAAAGTAATAATAATAATAATATTACTAATATTAATATTATAATATTAGTAAATTTTTTTTTTTCTAAGTTGGACTAATCTATTAATATTAAACATAATGTACATGTTGGGATACATTTCTAGAATTGTTATACTAGCCAATTCTGGAGAAAATACTAATGAAAAAATTAAAAAAATGATCGCCTCTGATGGGAAAAATGGTCCAGAAAATGTTGCCCACAGAGGGGAAACCAGCTCTGTCCATTAACTTCCAAGATTTTGACAATAAGTTCATAACAGACAACTTGCCCAGAAAATGCAGCAAAATATAGAAATTGACCGAAACTGGATGAGGAAACTTGTCCTTGTGGTGTCTGTGAGTCATGTTAGGTGTCTTACTGCTTTGGAGGAGGCTCCTCCAGCATGATACATATGTAATCCTTGGAAGAGTCATCTTCTTCCTTTGACTGCTGGGTTGTAGTCTCAGGAGTTGTTGCAGTGCACACTATACTGCTTCCTTTTATTATATTCCCTCGCTGAGTGCTCAGGGCTCCCGCTACCACTACCCTCACTGCTTGAGAATGGAAAACCATACTTGACTGGAAGGGCAGCATACTTCTGAGAATCTTGTTGAGGCGCTAATGAGATTGTAGATTTCCACAAGCATTTTCTAGGGCCCAAGCCCATGGAGCTAGGCTGCTCCTCCTAAAATGTGATTGTAATGATGGCGGTGACTCTTGGTCTATCCAGTAGACTATCAAAGTGAAAACGAGCATAATTGTATGCCAGAGGTGGGGGACGATACTCATCATGAATGGATATAGGCAGGCGATAGCCTTCACCTCTTACTCTCCCACGTATGCAGTGCATACAGTGTCCTCTTAGCATGATGGAGCTGGAGGATGGGTGAGAGAGGTTGGCAGGTTGAGGCGAGGGAGGCGAGTGAGCACAGTGGTTGGGTATATCGCAGCCAAAACTGATGGGCTTCGAGGCTGGGAAGAGGTGTAGGTTGAACAACGTCTTTATGGAGCTTGGAACAGAGGCAAAATAGAATGATAGAGAATGACAAAGACTGAGGGTGCGGTGCCATTAAAGGAATTGTAGGATGAATTGCAGGGCAGGAGTTATGACCAAAGGCAGGAGTTAAGAATTTTTTATGCGAGCAGATGTGGGTGATAAATGTAGTAGGACAGGCCCTCTGTGTGGCCAAGTGGCTCAACCAAGTGTCGCCCCTTAGGCCTACCACCTTCCTACTTGATTCGTTCACCCACAACCAGGAGAGGAGCTTCATTTTTCAATAGTTGAGTGTAATCCTTGATGATAGAGGCATCATTGGTGCTGGATAGCAGGCCTGAGAAAAGGATTAGGTTCTGCTCAACTCCTTTGTTGGCAAGGAGGTTCGCTACCTTGTTTGGAGAGCGGCAAACATGCTTGAAGGATATGGCTCAATGTGACTTGAGCCAATACTCAATTTTTCCAACCTTGTCAAGAGATGCTAGCTTGTGGAAACTTTCGAGGCTGAGGAGCCGAGGAGGAGGTGAGTAGTTGTGGTGATGAGAATTTGGGAGTCTCCTTCCACTTCTAGGGGGAAGAGATTTTTTTCCTGAGCTAGTAAGAGTCCCTGCAATAATACTTCCAATTCATCTGAATTGTTTGAGTCCCAACCTATAGAAGCAAAGAAAATGCAAAGGGGTCATCCTGCTGAATCTCTGAATATGCCTCCAAAACCGGCTGCACCTGGATTTCCTTTGGAGGCTCCATCAAAATTAATCTTGATCATTCCACCGCTAGGAGGGATCAAAGTGGGTGATTGGATGGAGTGTGGGAGTGAAGAGGGAGATTGGGAATGGAGAGGTGCCAATTCGCCCAGATGATACTTTCAAGAGGTTGGGTTGGTATGTCGGATTCCTGCCAGTGATGAAGAGAAACATTTTCTTGAAGGTTGATGCACATATTGGTCCAACTGGTATCTAGAGGAGTGATTTCATTTTCAAATATTATTCTATTCCGTTCTTTCCATATTTACTAGAGAAGGAAACCGGGAAGAGGGAACCAAAGCATGTTGAGAAACTTGCTGTTGAGAGGCTCAGTGGGCTAGTTTCTGAGAGTGCTTACAATGTCACCTTTAATTCTGCTAGACCTTCTACAACGAATGTCTATTTTATCCCATAAGTTGTTGAATATCCTATAGGTGTCCATTAGATGAGGGGTGGTTTCAACATGCTCAGAGGAATTGGGACATCTAGAGGGACCAAAGAATCCCCTTTTGAGAAGATTTTCCTAGGTGAGAATCCTTTTCTTGCTGAGGAGCCAAAGGAAGGTAGATATTTTGGGCCAGATGCTTGGTCTCCAGATTTGAATCCAGATATTGTCCTTAGGTGCCTGCGTTGATGGGAAAAGCAGATGATATGCTTCTTTGGTGGAGAATCTTCCACGGGGAGTATAGCCCAATCGAAGTATGTCCTCCTGATCAACGTATTGGATTTTTCTCCTTTCAATTTTCTTGCCATTGTGTGGCTGGGACCCATTGTGAATAGCCTAGAATGGGTTTAGGTTGCTAGAAAAGATTGACTTGATTATTTTCAAGAGCTCTAAGGGTGGCTTGCCATCCGGGTTTTTGAAAGAGATCTTCCATTTTGGACAATTACTGCCATGAATCTTCCGACAAGCATGCTGAATTACCTGATCTAATCTCTGGAAAGTTATGTGCTTGTATGAAGGCTCTGCGTTGTTTGGAAGAGTACTATATGAGGGAGCTAGAGTCCTCTGAGATGATACAGATGAGTTTTGTAGGCGGTCTATTATTAGTATATTTGATTTTCCATAGGCAAGCCCATGGGGCGTGGGGCTTGGAAAGCCACTTCCACCAGATTCATGTGCCCATGATGGCGTTACCGTGTTGACAACCCCTTAATCCTAGCCCTCCATATAATTTTGGGGTGCATACAACTGAACATTTCTCAACAGCCCATTTTCTATTAAGACCAGAAGATCCCCATAGAAAATTGCATTGTAGATTTCTGATTTGTTTTAGAACCCATTTTGGTGCTGCCAACACAGAAAAGAGGTACAGAGGCATGGATTGTAGGACCGATTTGATCAATAAAAGCATATTAGCAATATTGAGAGATCTATAAGTCCATGAAGGGAGGAGAGTCGTAATTTTATCATGAAGCTCCTTCCAAGAGGAGTGCTTAATCACTACTTCAATGAGAGGAGAACCAAGGTAATTAGAGGGAAAAGATGCAATGGAAAAACCAAAAAGCATGGAAATTTTGCTCTGGGTCATGGCTAGAGTATTGAAAAAGAATATTTGGGATTTTCCAACATTGATGGTGGTTCCCAAGGCTTCAGAAAAGGTTTCCAGCAGAGACTTGAGGGTGTTAGCTTCTTGTACTGAAGGACGACAAAATAATATGTCATCTACAAAGTTTTGATGGGTGATGGGCTGATTGTTATGGAGGGAGAGGCCTCTAAGAGAGTGAGTGGAGACAACATGCTGAATGAGATGGCCTAGCCCTTCTGCCATGAGGACAAAAAGGAAGGGGGAGAGAAGATCCCCTTGGTGAATACCTCTATTGGGGGTGAAGGGGGGGGGAGGGAGCTGCAATGATAAGGATGGAAAAGATTGGAGAGGAGATAAGGTTCATGATCCACCTAGTCCAAGTAGTGCAAAAACGAAAGGTAAGGAGCATCTGATTAATATAATCCCAACTTGGTTTATCAAAAGCTTTGGATAAATCTAATTTTAAGAGCATACCTACTTCCTTAATATGCTTCAGTGAATGGATGACTTCATGCGTGAGTATGATCCCATCTAGAATTTGTTGCCCTTCTACGTAGTCGGTCTGTTCTGGAGAGATGAGCAGAGGTAGAAGAGTTTTGAGCCTACTAGCGATGACTTTGGATATTAGTTTGTAGATAACATTTCACAGTGCAATAGGTCAGTATTTGTAAGGAGTGACAGAGTGATATTATTTTGGGATGAGGGCGAGAAAAGTTGCATTGAGTGATGGGAGAATCCAAAGCATAATTCTAGATTCTTAAACTATGTCCGAAACCTCCCTTTTGATCTGCTTCCAGAAGTAGTGGAAAAAATTGATGGTTAAACCCTCTCGGCCTGGAGCCTTGCCATCTTTAAGTTGAGCCATTGCTTGTTCCACTTCGTGAAGAGAGACAGGATTGAGTAACATTTGTTTGTGTTCCTCCGTGATGAGCCTAGGGATGTGATATGTCATCCTGCTAATGGCCTGTTGCTTACGTCATGGAGGCTCTTAGAGAGTGTGCTTGAAATAACTAAGGAGTTCTTTTTCTATAGCCTCATGTTCCTCTATTCATTCCCCTTGACTTTTGTTGAGAGTGGCAATGCGATTATGCATTTGTCGTTGAATAGTTGATTGATGGAAGAATCTGGTATTCTTCTCCCCCTCCTTAAGCCAGAAGATCCTCGACTTTTGGATCCATAAAATATCCTCTTGCATGCGCCTCTTATCCACCTTGGTGAGGAGTGTTTTTTCTTGGGAAGCTAGGGATTCAAATCTGCCTTCTTTAATGATGCACAACTGTAGCTCAGACATTTTTTGTTCGAGTTCCCTATGATGTTGGAAGATGTTCCCAAATATGGAGTGATTCCATTTCTTGAGCATGAATTTGAGGTTCTTGAGTTTTTGATGAAATTGAAACATTTTCTAGCCCATCAGAGGTATGAATCTATTCCAACAAGTGGTGACCATATCCTTGAAACTTGTGTGAGAAAACTAGAATGGTTCAAACCGGAATTTTCCATTGTTAGTTGCTCCTGGACACTAACATTGCAAGAGGACAAGCCAATGATCTGATCCAACCAACAGGAGAATGGAGGAGTGGAGGTCGCCACCCAAATGGATTGCATTGTCTAAAATAAGAAAGCGGTCCAGCCTTCAGGATATCTGCTGTGAGCCAGATCTTTTGTTGTTCCAAGTGTGTATCCCATTAGAGAACGAGAGATCAATCAACCAATTGTTTTGAATGAATTCTTTGAAGCGGAGACTATCCACCTCAAGCCGGGATCAACCTCCTTGTTTTTCCTCCAACTTTGTGATCATGTTGAAATCTATGCCGCAAATCCAAATGGGGTGGCATATTGAAGAATTAAGGATGCCCAATGTGTTGAAGAGGGAAACTTTTTGAAGAGGATCTTGAGGGAAGTAAACATTGGTGAGGTGACCATGGATGTTGGAGCCTATCATATGAAAGGAAGCTTGAATGAAATTGTGAGTAGCATGGATGTCAGAGAGAGATATGATTTGGGGATCTTAAACTATGGATAGACCACCTGAGGTGCCAAAGGCATCAACCACGGTGGTGCTACATCCATACCAGAACTTCGTGAGAATGGAGTCTAGAGTACTACTAGTACATTTAGTTTCCTATAAAATGAGTACAGATGGTTTGTCTTGCTAAATCATTTTCTTGATCATTCAGTGCTTAGCTAGGTTTTTAAGCCCTCTAATGTTCCATGAGGTGAGCTTCATTGAGAACTGTTGGAGATCGACCAGTATAACTTGGTCAACTTGGGATATCACCCAGATTCGATAAGCATTTCTCCTACAATGATCTCTCTTTGTAGATTTGTTCTTTTTCCCATTTTCTTTGACTCTTTGATTATATTTTTACTGTCCCAAGGGCATCCTGCTTGAATACCTAGTCAGTTGCGTGGTTGTGCTCGGATGAGTGCAACTTCTACATTGTCAATTTGCTGGAGGAGAATCTTGTCATAGTCCTTTTGATGGCAAAGTAGCTCTAGAGCTAAGATGTCTAGATCTCCCAAATCGATACTCTCTATTTCCTCTTCCATGTTGTGGACTGATTCATTTCTTTCTTGGAGTCTTCATTCTGGGAAGTTGGTTGAGAGTTGTCGTCTATCTCCATTTTATTTGTGTTCCTGATAACAATAGATTTTTCTTTATTGATTAGAGGGACAGATCCTTGAGGGTCAAAGAGGGGTGGAGGAGGGGTGGGAGTCATCTGAGGAGTGACCGAGGGGTCAGGTACAAAATTTTTGGGGATATCAAAAGAAGGTTGTGAGGATTCTCCTTCTAAGATGGGTTGGGTAGCAAGACTATCAAATTTGTTACCGGTGGAAGGGGCGGGGGAGGCTTTGGGGATGGTAGTGGATTTTTTTGCATGCTTTCTACGACTAGGGACTTTGGTGAATCCCTTCACATCAATGCTTTCAGAGGCAGGGGTGGTTTTGGGAGGGAGATTTAAGGGGAAATCCCTGAAAATATGGCTATGTTCATGGCATTTTCAGCATCGAAAAGAAGCATGATCATAGTTGATGGTTTCAATCCATTCAAAATCATCATGAAAATGACTCACCGAATCTGTGAGGGCTTTGGCTAGATGCATGTATACGCATATCCTAGCATAAGATGTGTATCTTCTAAGCTTGGTTTCTTCAGCTATCTTGATGAACTCTCCCAGCCCATTTCCAATGTCTTTTAAGGTTTCCTCATCCCAGTATTCCAATGGTAGAGAATAGATTCTGATCCAAATTGGTGCCCAGTTAAATTTTTGCTTATTGGGATTGAATCTTTCCATCTAGTCTCTCAGATACAGACCTGCTGAGTTGAAGAAGTAAGGACCCCCATCCAGAATACAATTTCTATTCTCAATGCAGTTGAGGATAGTGTTGAAGAATCCTTTTGGTCCCAGCTACAGGGTAACATGTCACTTTGGTTTCCATTTTGAATCTATCCATCCATGGAGCACCTTCTTAGTCGGCCAAAAACCAATAAATTTTCCGATGAGGGCGTGGTCCTTCATGTACTGAATGTGACCATTTATATGATGTCTTGGAAGACCGATTTTGATGTGGTCGACTGCGATTGGTATTTCAATATTAATATTAGGGTTAATAATGTTTTTCTTTTTTTTGCGTGATATTAATAATAATTTGTTCGATGGTATTTGGCCCATGTGCTTGCTATATAATTAGATGTTGATTTCCCATCCTATTTGATATATTTCTATTTATTTACCTTATCTCTTTATACCTCTGTTATATTTATTCATTTACGGTACTTCTTTTATAAATATGCTATTTGGACCATGGCATTTGTACCATGGTATGTGACACATAGGCTTCACCTAAATAAAACATTTTTTTTAATTTTTTGTAAATATAAAGAGGTTTATGGAGTAAATATAAAAATATGCTTTTATTTATTTACCATAATTCTAGTTTATCTATGTTTTTATTTATTTACCATATTTCTGGAGTAAGTATAAAAAGAGGTTTTATTTAATAAAACATCTATTTTGAGTTCTTGTAAATATAAAGAGCTTTCTCGAGTAAATATAAAAATATGTTTTTATTTATTTACCACACCTCTACTTTATTTACATTTTTATTTATTTACCATAGTCTTAGTGTAAGTATAAAAAAAGTTTTATCTATTTACCATACCTCTGGTTTATTTATATTTTTATTTATTCACCATAATTCTAGAGTAAGTATAAAAGAAGTTGTATTTACTTACCATATCCCTAGTTTATTTATATTTTTGTTTATTTACCACATCTCTTTTTTGAGTGTTCCTAAACCTCATATTTTAAATCTGTATTATTTAAATTTATTTTTAATGAATTTTTATTTGTTTATTTATATGGTTATGTAAGTTCTTGTTTAATTGTAAGTTATTTAGATTTTATATATATTTTTTTTTTAGCTTTTTATTTTTGAAAATTTCATCGGTAGACACAAACTTACACATATATCTCTTCCCAATAACACACACACATATATTTTAAAATAATGCAATCCATACTACACCATCTTCCAAGCCTGCATGCACTCCACCAACACAAAAATGATTACAAATATTATAAAATATTATATAGTGGAGTTGTCTACTTTTTGGAGTTTCTCATGGAAATTTTGAGGTGAAATCTTGCTTTGTGTTATTTCAATTCTGCAGAGATTACTCATCAAACTTGTGATTTCAATAAATTCAAGCCAGATTTTAGAGAAATTAAAACAGAAAAATAAATCGGAAACACTAAAAAAAACTCGTTATATAACACAAATAAATCCACTCTCACTAATCCTCACTTTATCAATGGTGGTGAAGGACTTCACATTTTATTGCTTTGATTAAAATGCAAACCCCCCATCATCCATGTCGACGTGCAACAAATGTCCACTATCTTGGTTTTGGCTTTTTCCCTGCCAGGTTTCAACTTCATGTTGTTGAAAAATATGCTCCCATGGCATTGCCTCACCTCCACGTGAGCCCCAGTGGTCACCTCAACTCCATGAAAACTTTTAGTGTCTGATCCTACCACCCTTGGTGACCCTTCATGCCCTTGTTTGCAACTATGGCTCAGTTCCTGACAATGTGTGGTCATGCCCTACATCTTGTAGCCTTTCGACCTTATGAAGATCATCCCAAATTTCCTTCACATGGGCTCCATCACCCTTGGTCCATTCACAATATTGCTTGACGACTTCTAATTTCCAATACTGTGCACGATTCTTAGGGGGTGCCCAACACATTTGACAAAGAGGTATGCACAGACTCGACAATGATCATGTTATGTAACTTGGAATACTGAATTTTAATATACTTCTGATGGCTGCTTGCAGGGGTTCCATCCTGGAACCCTGATCCCATATACACTCCTATAAATAATATTCCAGCTCGGAACTATGACGTTGTAATACGTATTCCACGAGGAGGTCATACAGTAATAAATTTATAAAACATATGTAATACATATTTGTAAATATCATATATATATAAGCTCGATAGTATTTCGACCCCTGTCGATTAAAGCTTAATACGACTGACCCGAAACTAAGAAATTTTTCATATAGGGGGTTTCATATATAATTAAAAAACAAAATTTAAATATTAATAATAAAAACCCTATTTTTCATGGGAATGATGCCCTGCAAGTTAATAAAATCAATCAATTTCCTCTAATTGATTCTATAATGGAATCAAAGTAACCATCTGACAGATTTAAGAGAGGAAATAAGCAAGACACAGTAGAACATGGAAGTAATGATTTTCATTAAGGGAGGAAATATATATATATATATACATTCAGAAACAGTTAAACTTGAAAATATTTCCTAACTAATTTTAGGAACTGATTCTTTAATAGAAACGGATTTGTTATGTACATTAATATCTAACACTCCCCATTAATTTTAAGCGTTACATTGTTTTATTCCTAACTTTTGACATTGAAACTCAAAATTAATTTTTCCTAGTGGTTTCATGAAGATTTCTGCTAACTGTTCCTTGGATTCACAAAATTTGAGAACAATATCACTATTTTTGACAAGTTCACGAATGAAGTGAAAACGAATGTCAATATGTTTGTTGTTTCGATGAATGACATTGTTCTTTGAAAAGGAAATAGCAGAAGTGTTGTCGTGAAGGATTGAAATCGATTAGTTTTCTGTATATCCGTGTTCGAAATTTATATATTACAGAGAAATGCAACACATAAAGTATGTGAAAAACACATCATATAGTATTAATCAAAAGTTATTAAATTTAATAATATTAATATTATAATATTATAATATGAATATTAGATTTAATAGTAATAATAATAATAATATTACTAATATTAATATTTTAATATTAGTAATTTTTTTTTTCTAATTTGGACTAATCTATTAATATTAAACATAATGTACATGTCGGGATACACCTCCAGAATTGCTATACTAGCCATTTCTAGAGAAAATCCTAATGAAAAAATAAAAAAAATGACCACCTCTGATAGGGAAACCGGTCCACAAAATGTTGCCCACAGAGGGGAAGCTAGTTTTGTCCATTGACTTCCAAGAGTTTGACAAAAAGTTCATAACAGAGAACTTGCCCAGAAAATGCAGCAAAATATAGAAATTTACTGAAACTAGATGAGGAAACTTGTCCTTGCGGTGTCTGTGAGTCATGTTAGGTGTCTTACTGCTTTGGAGGAGGCTCCTCCAGCATGATACATCTGTAATCCTTGGAAGATTCATCTTCTTCCTTTGACTGCTAGGCTGTAGTCTCAGGAGTTGTTGCAGTGTGCACTAGACTGCTTCCTTTTATTTTATTCCCTCGCTGAGTGCTCAGGGCTCCCGCTACCACCACCCTCATTGCTTGAGGATGGGAAACCATAATTGACTGGTAGGGTAGTAGACTTCCAAGAATCTTGTGGAGGCGCCAAGGAGATTTTATATTTCCACAGGTGTTTTCTAGGGCCCAAGCCCATGGAGCTGGGCTGCTCCTCCTAAAATGTGACTGTAATGGTGGCAATGACTCTTGGTCTCTCCAGAATACCGTCAAAGTGAAAAAGAGCAACATTTTTTTCCAGAGGCGGGGGACGATACGTCTGCAGCGCATATGGTGTCTTCTTGGCATGAATGAGCTGGAGGATGGGTGAGAGAGGGTGGCAGGTTGAGGCGAGGGAGGTGAGTGAGCCTAGTGGTTGGGTAGATCGCAGCCAAAACCGATGGGCTTCGAAGCTAGGAAGAGGTGGAGATTGAAAAACGTCTCTATGGAGCTTGGAACAAAGGCGAAAGAGAATGATAGAGAATGACTATGGATAGCGAATGACAAAGACTGAGGGTGCGGTGCCATTAAAGGAATTGTAGGACGGATTGCAGGGTAGGAGTTATGACCAAAGGCAGGAGTTAAGAATGTTTGATGTGAGCATCTGTGGGCGATAAATGTAGTAGGATAGGCCCTCTATGTGGCCAAGTGGCTCGGAAAAGTGTCGCACCTTGGGCCTACCACCTTCCTCCTGGATTCATTCACCCACAACCAGGAGAGGAGCTTCATTTTTCACTAGTTGAGTGCATTCCTTGATGATAGAGGCATCATTGGTGCTGGATAACGGGCCTGAGAAGAGGATGAGGTTCTGCTCAACTCCTTTGTTGGAAAGGAGGTCCGCTACCTTGTTTGGAGAACGAAAAACATGCTTGAAGGATATGTCTCAATGTGACTTGAGCCAATGCTCAATTTTTTCCAACCTTGTCAAGAGATGCCATCTTGTGGAAACTTTGGAGGTTGAGGAGCCCAGGAGGAGGTGAGTAGTTGCGGTGATGATAATTTGGGAGTTTCCTTCCACTTCTAGGGGGAAGAGATTTTTTTCCTAAGCTAGTAAGAGTCCCTGCAATAATCCTTCCAATTTGGTTGAATTGTTTTAGTCCCAACCTATAGAAGCAAAGAAAATCCAAAGGGGATGTCCTGCTGAATCTCTGAATATGCCTCCAAAATCGGCTGCACCTAGATTTCCTTTGGAGGCTCCATCAAAATTCATCTTGATCATTCCACCTCTATGAGGGATCAAAGTCCTAGGAGAATTTGGGTGATTGGATAGAGTGTGGGAGTGAAGAGGGAGATTGGGAATGGAGAGGTGCCAGTTCACCCAGATGATACTTTCAAGAGGTTGGGTTGGTATGTTGGATTCCTGCCAGTGATGAAGAGAAAGAGTTTCTTGAAGGTTGATGCACAGATTGGTCCAAAAGGTATCCAGAGGAGTTCTTTCATTTTTAAATATTATTCTTTTCCGTTCTTTCCATATTGACTAGAGAAGGAAACCGGGAAGAAGGAACCAAAGCATGTTGAGCAACTTGCTGTTGAAAGGCTCAGTGGGCTAGTTTCTGAGAGTGCTTACAATGTCACCTTTAATTCTTCTAGATCTTCTACAGCGGATGTCTATTTTCTCCCATAAGTTGTTGGCCATCCTACAGGTGTCCATTAGATGAGGGGTGGTTTCAACATGCTCAAAGGAATTGGTACATCTAGAGGTACCAAAGAATCCCCTTTTGAGAAGATTTTCTTAGGTGAGAATCCTTTTCTTGCTGAGGAGCCAAAGGAAGGTAGATATTTTGGGCCAGATACTTGGTCTCCATATTTGAATCTAGATCTTGTACTTAGGTTCCTACACTGATGGGAAAAGCAGATGATATGATTCTTTGGTGGAGAAGGTTCCATGGGGAGTATAGCCCAATCGAAGTATTTCCTTGTGATCAACGTATTGGATTTTTCTCCTTGCCAATTTTCTTGCCATTGTGTGGCTGGGACCCATTGTCAATAGCCCAAAATGGGTTTAGGTTGCCAGAAAAGATTGACTTGGTTATTTTCAAGAGCTTTAAGGGTGGCTTGCCATTCAGGTTTTTGAAAGAGATCTACAATTTTGGGCAATTTATGCGATGAATCTTCCGAGAAGCATGTTGAATTACCTGGTCTAATCTCCAAAAATATGTGCACTTGTATGAAGGTTCTGTGTTGTTTGGAAGAGTTCCATATGAGGGAGCTAGAGTCCTCTGAGGTGATACAGATGAGTTTCGTAGGTAGTCTATTATTAGTATATTTGATTTTCCGTAGGTGAGCCCATGGGGTGTGGGGCTTGGAAAGCCATTTCCACCAGAGTCATGTGCCCATGATGGCATTACCATGCTGAGGACCCCTTAATCCTAGCCCTCCATCTGACTTTGGGGTGCATACAACTGACCATTTCTCAACAACCCATTTTCTATTAAGACCAGAAGATCCCAATAGAAAATTGCGTTGTAGATTTCTGATTTGTTTTAGAACCGATTTTGGTGCTGCCAACATAGAAAAGAGGTACAGAGGAATGGATTTTAGGACTGCTTTTATCAATACAAGTCTATTAGAAATGTTGAGATATCTATAAGTGCGTGAAGGGAGGAGCGCCGCAAGTTTATCAAGAAGCTCCTTCCAAGAGGAGTGCTTAATCACTGCTTCAATGAGAGGAGCGTCAAGGTAATTAGAGGTAAAAGATGCAATGGAAAAACCAAAAAGTATGGAAATGTTGCTCTGGGTCATGGATAGAGTATTGAAAAATAATATTTTGGATTTTCCAGCATTGATAATGGTGCCTGAGGCTTCGGAAAAGGTGTCCAGCAGAGACTTGAGGGTGTTGGCTTCTTGGACCAAAGGATGACCAAATAACATGTTGTCATCTACAAATTTTTGATGGGTGATGGGCTGATTTTCATGGAGGGAGAGGCCTCTAAGAGAGTGAGTGGAGGCAACATGCTGAATGAGATGGCCTAGCCCTTCTACCATGAGGACAAAAATGAAGGGGAAGAGAGGGTCCCCTTGGTGAATAACTCTATTGGGGGTGAAGGGGGGGAGGGAGCTACAATGATAAGGATGGAAAATCATGGAGAGGAGATAAGGTTCACGATCCACCTAGTCCAAGTAGTGCAGAAAAAAAAGGTAAGGAGCATCTAATTAATATAATCCCAGCTTAATTTATCAAAAGCTTTCGATAAATCTAATTTTAAGAGCATACTGCTTCCTTAAGATGCTTCAGTGAATGGATGACTTTTACCACACCTCTACTTTATTTTTATTTTTATTTATTTACCATAGTCTTAGATTAGGTATAAAAATTTTTTTATGTATCTACCATACCTCTGGTTTATTTATATTTTTATTTATTTACCACAATTCTAAAGTAAGTATAAAAGAAGTTGTATTTACTTACCATATCCATAGTTTATTTATATTTTTATTTATTTACCACATCTCTTTTTTTAGTGTTCCTAAACCTCCTAATATTTTAAATCTATATTCTTTAAATTTATTCTTAATGAATTTTTATTTGTTTATTTATATGGTTATGTAAGTTCTTGTTTAATCGGAAATTATTTAGATTTTATATTTAATGTTTTTTAGCTTTTTATTTTTGGAAATTTAATCGGTACACACAAACTTACACATATATCTCTTCCCAATAACACACACACATATATTTTAAAATAATGCAATCCCTACTACACCATCTTCCAAGCCTGCATGTACTCCACCAACAAAAAAATGATTACAAATATTATAAAATATTATATAATGGAGTTGTCTACTTTTTGGAGTTTCTCATGGAAATTTTGAGGTGAAATATTGATTTTTGTTATTTCAATTGTGCAGAGTTTACTCATCAAACTTGTGATTTCAATAAATTCAAGCCAGATTTTAGAGAAATTAAAACAGAAAAATAAATCAGAAACACTAGAGAAAACTCGTTATATAATACAAATAGAGCCACTCTCACTAATCCTCACTTTATCAATGTTGGTGAAGGACTTCACATTTTATTACTTTGATCAAAATGCAAACCCCCCATCATCCATGTTGACATTCAAAAAAATTCCGCTATCTTGGTTTTGGCTTTTTCCCTGCCAGGTTTCAACTTCATGTTGTTGAAAAGTATGCTCCCATGGCATTGCCTCACCTCCACGTGAACCCCAGCGGTCACCTCAACTCCATGAAAACTTTTAGTGTCTGATCCTAGCACCCTTGGTGACCCTTCATGCCCCTATTTGCGATTATGGCTCAGTTCCTGACAATATGTGGTCATGCCCTACATCTTGTAGCCTTTCGACCTTATGAAGATCATCCCAAATTTCCTTCACATGGGCTCCATCACCCTTGGTTCATTCACAATATTTCTTGACAACTTCCAATTTCCAATACTGTGCACGATTCTTAGGGGGTGCACAATATATTTGACAAAGAGGTATGCACAGACTTGACGATTATCATGTTATGTAACTTGGAATACTAAATTTTAATATGCTTGTCATGGTTGCTGGCAAGGGCTCCATCCTAGAACCTTGATCCCACATACGCTCCTATAAATAATATTCTAGCTCAGAACTATGACTTTGTAATACACATTCGATGAGGAGATCATATAGTAATAGATTTATAAAACATATGTAATACATATTTGTAAATATCATATATATATATATATATATATATATATATATATATATATATATATATAAGCTCGATAGTATTTCGACCCCTGTTGATTAAAGCTTAATACGATTGACCTGAAACTAAGAAATTTTTCATATAAGGGGTTTCATATATATAATTAAAAAACAAAATTTAAATATTAATAATAAAAACCCTATTTTTCATGGGAATTATGCCTTGCATGTTAATAAAATCAATCAATTTGCTCCAATTGATTCTATAATGGAATCAAAGTAACCATCTGACAGATTTAAGAGAGGAATAAGAAAGACACAATAGAACACGGAAGCAATGATTTTCATTAAGGGAGGAAATAGATATATATACATTCAGAAATAGTTAAACTTGAAAATATTTCCTAACTAATTTTAGGAATTGATTCTTTAATATAAACCGATTTGTTATGTAAATTAAAATCTAACACTCCCCATTAATTTTGAGGATTACATTATTTTATTCCTAACTTTTGACATTGAAACTCAAAACTAACTTTTCCTAGCGGTTTCATGAAGATTTCTGTTAACTGTTCCTTGGATTCACAAAATTTGAGAACAATATCACCATTTTTGACGAGTTCATGAATGAAGTGAAAACGAATGTCAATATGTTTGCTATTTTGATGAATGACATTGTTCTTTGAAAAGGAAATAGTGGAAGTATTGTCCTGAAGGATTGAAATATGCGAAAAACACAAGCACACAAAACACATAAAACAAGAGAGACACATATATACGTGGTTCACCCAGTTTGGGCTACGACCACCTCGAACAACCAGTCCTTCCTTTCTATTATCCAGAAAAATGAAGAGACACAACCTACAGCAAATTCGTTGTAATATCCTTTGTTCTCTCTCATAGTCTCCCTATATGTTTCTCCCTCTAAGAATACACATATGATGCACGGCCACAATACAATACCGTCATACAAATTGAGGGGTTGCATTATAGGTAAAAAAATCCTAAACTAAACATAACTTCCACCATCAGATCATCTGCCTAATGAACGGCCCAGATTGAATAGAAATTACTATACTTTTACAAGGTAATTTTACTTTTGTTTTTAGCTTCGGGGGCGCTACTCGCGAAACCCCCCGCCATGGGGGGGCTCCATACAGTCGCAGCCGCCCCCCCCCTGGACCCCCCAAGCAGCGTTAATTACAGGTGGTGTTGCCGCCCCATTAAGGTACTGGGGTCCAATGCTATGATACAAAATAAACAAGATAATCAGTTTCCACACCCAACAATCTCCCACTTGGAGACTAATTGTAACAAGTCCACCACTACTTCATTTGCTGGACAATGACTCCTTTTTGGACCTGGCTATTTGTCATCTTCATTTTCATCCTTGAAGACCAACTGAAACTGAGCATAATCTCAGTTTCTCCCTAGTTACAACTTTTTTTATCATATCTGCAGGATTTTAGCTAGTGTGTACCTTTTCCAGCTTCAACTGTCCATCTTCCAATACTGACTGTATTAAATGGTACTTAAGCTATATGTGTTTAGTCCTGGAATGAAATGTTGAGTTCTTTGCAAGGTCAATGGAACTTTGGATATCACTGTATAACATGCCCATATCATGCTTCTTACCCAATTCATCCATAAACATTTGTAACCAAATCATTTGTTTACTAGCCTCTGTAGCAGCAACATACTCTGCTTCTGTTTTTGAAAGTGCAACAACACTTTGGATTTTTGAAGCCCTGCTAGCCACCTATAAAATTTGTCATATCAAATGGTGGATAAATCTCTTTTTTAGCCTTTAAGAAACAATTCATGTCCAAATTGTTATTTCTTAAAGTCTTATGAAGATCTTTTCCCTTTGAATTAATCTTCACTGTCGTTTCCCTCTTTATCATAAAGAACTTGATGTTTCCCAAGAGAAAGACTCAGCAAGCCCATTCTATTTATAATTTCCATTTTCTCATTTAACATCCATAAACCTTTGATGACTTCTTATCTTCAATTCCCTTATACTTTAAAATCCTTTTGTAGGTTTGAACTGATTATCTTTAATTCCCTGATTGAACTTCAAAATCTGGAAACCTCATTTGGCCTTCAAACTTTAATGCTTTCTTTTAAAGTTTCAACTTTACCTCTTTTCCTGACATATAACCCACACTATGACCAAGTGAAAATCACTTAAATCGCATTGTAAATCTTTATTGCATCGCAAATATTCACTTTACTCATTTTACATGGTTAATTATCTTCAACATGCGAAACTTCACCATCTTTCCGTCATGATTTGATCTTAATTTGTTTCAGCATCTTCCAACGCCTTCATGATTACTCCTCTGTCTTAAACTAATTCATCTGGATTTTTATTCATATTAATCCAATCCGCTGACAGCTCTTGACTACCACCTTCGGACAACTTTAGTAAAATTGGCAATCACATTTTCCGTTTGCACTTTCCTTTCTCTCTTCCGATGCCAATCCCGCGATTCAATCTCAGTCGTTGAATCCACAAGAACCAATAGTCTAGATTTAATCGTGCTCCTCCCTTCACCTTCCGTTGATGCCTTTCATCTATTAAATCTCCGTCGTTGATCTCTCATCTCGATCCAATGACGAATGCTTAATTGTGCATCCCAAAAACAAAAACCTGGTGTTTTGGCATCTTTCCTTTTCTCCGCTTCGATCTATTATCATTCATTGAATCCACAAGACCAATAACGATTCAACTGTTTCTACTTCCTCATAAGTCTTCCGACATCAACTCCATCAATTAATCCTTGTCGTATTGACTACAAATACTAAAATAGTCAGCTCCCATTCTTTCCACCCGCTCCATTTCCTTCATTTTTCAGATTATTACTCTCTAATCAGACATATATCATGCAGAAACCTACACTAAGACATACCTGAGATTGCTTATCAACACCAAGTTAATTTTTCTGACGCCAATTTTTGGACCCCATACACTTGAATTCCATGCCTCCTTATCCATCACGCTCAACCTACACCGTTGCATCTGGAACTTCCAATCCAAAGGACCAGAATCCATATCACATAATTTTTGGCCCATTTCCACAGTGCACTACTCTTACGTGAAAAAAGTGGTTTTAGAAATACACGTGTCGAACGCTGACCTATATCATGTTCCAAAAGGAAATACTTCCTCCCCTCATTTTATTTTGTGAAAACCGCTGCCAATTTTCTGTTATACTATTTCCCCCCTTCATGTCATTTTCGCATTTAATCCCAGTCGTTGATCTCTGAGATCTGACGGTCCTGATTTAGTTTCACCCCCATTCATTTTCCCTTCGTCTATTCTCCCAAACGATCTCACCAGACGATCTCCACTGTTGATTATCCTAATCCAACGGTTCGTGTTCGCTGTTGCGCCCAAACTCCATTTTCACCTGGTTAGTTGTTATACCAGGATTTTCCTCCCTTTTTTCTGCTACATCCATGTTCTTCCTCACTGCTCCTCTACCCTCATGAGCCACTGAAGCATTCTATACCACATCCATAGGTTTTCTGAATGGTTTTTTGTGTTTTTTGCAGGATTTAATGGTGGTTGATCTGTGTTTTTCCACAGTCACAGACAGGTGAAAAATAGGCTCGGAATGACGATTCTGTGGCTTAAAATAAAAGAAGAAAGGATTTGCGGGTTCTCAAATCCAAGCTTAAATCAATTGGATCACCATCCATGGTTTAATAGAGACCCTCCTATGACGGACAACCACCTGTATAAACAAAGAGCAGTAAAGTGTATCAGACAATGAACACCCGAAGAATGAAGATCAAGGCTTAATTAGGCCTAAACACAGATCAAAGGAAAAATCACTATGTTTATAAAAACATAGAGTTATATCAGTCAAAGAGACCCTCTTGTTTCGGGGAAAATCACCCTAGAGGTTTGTTGGGCTTAAACCTCCACAGAGCAGGGGCATGCTACTTAAGAAGGACTCACACAACCATACATGTTCATGAAAAACTAAATAGAGTAGAACGAGGAAGTTACCCGTAGGTCCTACGGTTAAAGCAGATCCCGCGGGGTCCAAACCCCCAGCAACCCTTCTACCTTCTTAACCTGAAAGACAAGAAGAAACAAGCACGAAGAACTGGTTGTACAACATATATCTACTCTAAATGTTAGTGAAATCCATATAAAACATCAGATAAACCATAATGAATGCTTAAATAACAATATTCTCATATATGTAAGCATACACTAACACGTATATTTTGGGAACAAGATGGTACTTCTGTATTAGAAATAGCATGTACAGAAATAACGAGTGGAGAGATCACCTGAATCCTTCCACGATCTTCGAGCAGACTGTCGTCCGGATCCATCCCACCCTTGCCTCGCTAAGATTCCTTCCGAACTGGTGCAAACGAGATGACATATAAAGGAATGAGCATCTCCAAGAAACAAAGGTTTCTTGAAATGAACTGGGAAGTGCAGGAGGCACGGGAATTTAGACTTGGATAGGGAATACCAACTGAGTATAATATCAATAATTCTCTCTCCCCCTTAGGCCATACACATGAGGGGCTTTTATACTCCCTCCAAGTAGTTTCAACAGTTGGCCACGTGCTGGGGTGGTTGAACTACCAGAGTAACTATCAACCCAGCCCGAAAATAGGGAATTTTTATATATTTTTTAATGATTTTAATGGCATACGCGGAAAAGTGCAGTTGGACTCGCGTATACACGCTGAAAATTCTGGGCATAATCGCGTATGGGGATTTTTACACTGTTTTTTAGTGAATTTGTCCAAGTCTGTAGGAATGGGTGCCCAATGCCATAAAAGTAATCATGAATCATATGAAGGTGAGAAATGATGCTATAACAGATGCCCCCTAATATATGAGGTCAGAAGGGGTACATGATGGCCGAAATGTATTATGCACATAGAAAGAACTTCGCAAGGACAAGAGAGGACTTCACCAAAGTTCAGCCTGCCAAAAACCAATGAAAGAAAATAGAGAGTCAACTCATGCTAAGGCGGGCATACCCATGCTCAGTCAAAAATACATCATATAGAAAGTACTGAATAGATCCAACATGTATACAAGTATAACTGAATTGAAAGTACATAATGAATCATCTGAGCATGGCTCGGAAGGATAAGTCTGAATCAATGTCCAAGTATCACATATAGAAAGCTGATCAAGGATGCTGCAACCGGATGTCTGATCAAATAAGTAACTGAATCTCCAAGTACCAAATCATAAGGGGTGGAACAAACGGTACTATCACGCAACTCGGGAGCCAACATATAGGATGTTGTTGTACTGAACTGCAACATATAAGAATGGACAGCATCACTGGCAGAAACTGAATGGACTGTCAAAAGTGAATTGAGAAATGCTGATGCAACCCAAGGTCTTCACCGATCACTATGGCACAATTCTACACAATGGGAATAAATGAGCTAAAGTCGACTATGTGAGAAATCGTTGGATTACCGGTTAATGATGTATACCGTTAACCAACGCGAGACAACCCACCGATAATGAAAATGAGTGTCAAGGTGCCCCAGTACAATCTAACAAGTGTGAATGAATGAGTTGAAGTCGAACACTTGAAAGAATCTACCAAAGGAGGCAATGATGAATCCCCACTGTCGATAGCGAAGAGTCTGCCACTGATGACTGCAAACCCTAAGGAACTGACAAAAAGACTCTAGACCTTATTCCCAGAGCAATGAGTCAGATTCGATGGGAAAATATCTGCTGGAAGGAAGGCATTAAGGCATCCCACATTAGTCTAGCGCGAGTGTAACCCACAGGCCAAGATTTGGAAGGAATCGGACAAAGTAGAGTGATGGAACCAAAACCGAAGTACGTTTCCGACATGCACAAGATGAAGCTAGCGCATGGAAGAAACCCTCTGAACCAACCAATAATGAAAGCTGACACAGAGGCGAGAAATCCACCGATAAGGTCAAATGGAAATCAAGGTACTGCACGAATCCCAAGTGTGATAATGTGTTCTGACGTCGAACACAGGGGAAACCACTCAGTCAAAGACCCATAATGATGATCAAATGTTGAGCACAAGGTCACCTATCAATGATGGAAATAGGCCCAGGGTGCGGCTCTAGGTTTTCTCTCAGAGCAATGTGTCGTAGTCAATAAGAGAAAAACCCGCCAGCAAGAAGTCAATGGGGACCTTCTCAAACCAGCACGAGCAGAAGACCAAAACATCTGATGTGATAGAACAAGATACTGACAAGACCGGGAAGGCCGACTGAATAATGAGTCAAGAGACACCGCAGAATGGCCGACTCTGGTTAGACTTCCCTTGAACAAAATCACGACTCATGATGACCATGGCAGTAAAAGTGACACTATATAAGTCTGCTATGCAGGAGGCAGAACAAACCCTCCATATGATTGGAAGAGATAACCAACCGGGGGAGGACTGACAAGTGAAATAAGGTAAAAGCTGAACCTAGGTCAAAACTAAAACCATCCCAAATGTAGGAGATATATATAAGTATATGTGCGTTGTTCAAGGGTGAAAAACTGACTCTATACTGCCATCAAAATAACGAAGATACATCCCGTTCCCGCTCTTTTTGTTATATTTGATTTTTTTGTCTTTTTCATATAATAAGCCTGAAAAAGAATAAAAGAATGCTATGGTACAATGGATAGAATGAGTATCAAAGAATCATATGCACTAGTTCCTGGGACTCGAAAAATCCTATGCTCAATGCAAGGTGGCGGAAACTGGTAAGTGATACTCAAAGGAACGTTCCATCCATGGGTAAAAAGGTGTCAAGTCGCGATAGCTAAGTGCATGCAATGGTTAACTTGTACAAATAGTCAAGGTCAAAAGTTGGCTTAAACACTGAGTCCAAATGAAGCCGGCTAAAGGCCAGGATAAACAAGTAGCCAATATGCAATGCAGTAATACAACTTAACGACACCAGGGAGCCTCTAGGGTAATAGCCAAAAAAATGATAGTGAGGAAGAAGAAGAATGAAGCTTCAACACATAAGTCATGGCGGGACTAAAGAGGACTCCCGAGCCTACATAAAATGCAGCATGGGCAACAAGTGATAGCGAGGAACTAACTAGGAAGCCCATGTAAAGGAAGGCTCTACCACCAATTCATGATTAAATAATCGGCGAGTGAAATGGGTGTAATAGTCATGACCTGATGGGATCGACCCTATGGCAAGTGATCAGTATGGAGGCTAGTATGCAAGATGCAGCGGAAAGTGATTTCCCTAACCTATATGCCAGTGAAGATCATATACCTGCCGTGACGAGTCGGTAATCATGGATAAAAAACGGGAAAAATCTCAAATTCGTCAAAATGTACCTGAAAACATACCAAACTGGGCACTTCCAAGCATCCGGGTTATGCAGCTTAAGATAGATCAAAAAAATGAGCATAACAAATTTTTGCGAAAATTTTCAACTTTTTAGGCATAAATAGACAAATTACCTCATATTTGGTTCATTATTGCATTGCTGATTTGGAAAAAAGTGCTCTGGAGCAAAAAACTTCTTTCGTCAATTCAGGAACAACCGACCGTCGAATCGCACCAAATTTGTCAGGTAGGCTCCTCAATCATCTTTGCAAATCATTTTGTCCGTTTGGAAATTAAAATTTAGTGAATTTCACCATTAAAACCCTTGTTAAAAAACTCAGACTTGCGCATACGCGGGTTGGTAATAGGAAAGTCGCGTATACACGCGACTGTGCAAAGAAAAAGTCATGTATGCACAGGTCCGAATCAAAAAATGCGTGGCTAGTGGATGATTTGTTGAAATTTGACAGGATGACAATCTCATGGAGGGAGCGTGAACATAGCGCAATTGATCAAGAGGTCATGCAAGATCGAGCATCACAAAATATCCTTCGGAATTGCGGATTGTTCAAATTCTTCAAAATGCCAAATATGAAAAGCAATCCTTGGTTGCTAGAAATGCTCGTCAATTACTGGGAACTAGACCAAGATTGTTTCGTGATAGATCAGATGCCAGTACGCATTGAAGTGGAAGACATATACTTTATTACTGGACTCTCCCGGAGGGGAGAACCAGTAGAATTGCACGGGAAGCCCCTGGGAGGGCTAACCGTGGAAGACTATGTCCACGTGTATTGCGTAGAGGGTTCCAAAAAAGTTGGAACTCAGATTGCTATTAAAGATTTACGGGATTTGCACATGAAAATCCTCCTTTTCACCATTGGCAGAGTGGCAGGATCTGCCTCCCTACATCAGGCATCTAGGACGCAAATGAGCATAGCAGTAGAATGCTTGACTCATGTGTATGATTGGTGCACAGCCCTTTTACTGAACATGAAACAACATTTGACCTCAATCCGCCAAGAAAAGACCAAAAACTTTGGGTACGGTACTATTTTGATGAAATTCTTCTTTGAGAAGATACCAGCATTGAGACCCAGAGTTATCTCTACCATCAGTAGCCCGCGGGACCCAAGAATTGCCCGTTGGGCGGACATGATGAAGAGATTAGGGGGAAGTGAAGTTCCCCGGACCACTTGGGACGATGAGTTCTTCCTTTGGTGGGGAGAACAAATCATCGCAGTGGACGACTATCCCTATGCCGGGATGGACTTCCGTGGGGATCCAGATCTAGTTCTTCCACCAGGCACAGCATGGGGCACAGTTGGTAAGTTTGCAAAATTTTTTGACTTATATAATTTTTTTTTTGGATTTTTTCAAATATGTATGAAAAAATGAAAATAAACATGTTTTTTATTGGATTCATAATGACTAACAATGTAAACATGATCATGATACAGATATTGGACCAGTGCGACCTGAGGGTTTACCGCGCCACAAGCGCCGCAGGGGCGAAGCAGATATAGTGGATTCAGATAGGACCCTCCAGGCTATGTAGAGGAATTTGGAGGGGTTAACCCGCCAAATACCTATGGCTGCCGTGGAAGACCTGTCGGAAGCCATCCAGAGACGGGTGGTAGGAGTGCCCCGAGACTGGGTATGATTATTCCGCCGAGTTGCCACCGCGGTCACGTTCTATAGGAACATGACTTCTGGGCAGGGACCTCAGGAGTAGACAGATATTATGTATTAGATGACTGTATATTCTTTTTTTTGAGACTGAACATGATCGGGCACAAGCCCAAGTTTTGTATGACCTTATGGATCCAAATTTTGTAAAGTTTTTGAACACTCTGATGATATATATACAGCGATATTTGATGTGATGTGATAAATGTATCAAATGTATGATGTTTTTTATGATTAAATTTTATTGTATGGAATGATTAATATGCCAATCAATCGCTTGATTAGCTAATGAGTCTGCTAACCAATTGTCAGCTCAAGGAATATGAATGAAAGTTAAAAATTGAAATGATCTTTGTAACAAACGTACCCTCAAGAACAACCGTAATAAAAATGGGTCACGAACCCGATAATTATTGTTCAACTGCGACACCACCAGCTGAGAGTCCAAGAAAACTACCAACGAATCAACACCCAAAGATATTGCCTCCGAGAGTAGATAAACAACTGCAGTGTATTCTGCTATATTATTGGAAGCAAGACCAATGCAGACCCCTCTTGATACTAACAGCTGACCGGATGGATAATGAAGCACCCAAGCCGCGGAAGCTAAGTTCCGGGTGTGTCTACTAGCACCATCGGTGAAACCAAAATGACTCATGACATCCAACACAACCTGCCAAAGCAGATCAAAAACATCACCAACTCATCAAAGATTGAAAATCAACCAGATATGTACAAAACAAAAACTACTATATACAAAAGCAACATGCCAGGCCAAAGCCTAGGCATAATACTTCTTCAAATAGAGCCCATTTCGGGGCTCCGGCAACTCGTTCCCTTCGAAATCAACCAAGGTATACGCTCCTTTCTTAAGGACTTTTTTAACAATAAAGGGGCCATACCACATAGACTTAAACTTTCCTGCCCCTAGGGCATCTTTTTCTTGGGCATAGACCAAAACAAGGTCACCTTCCGAAAAAACCCTGGGTTTGACCGCCTTATCGTACTGAACTTTAACTCGGTTTTTATGCGCTTCATTCATCGTGGCGGCATCCCGACGCTGCTCATCGAGATGTTCCAGATGAAGAAGCCGTTCTGCCAGACTAGAAGTGTCAGGAAGAAGTTCAACAACTAACTTAAGAGAAGGAATCTCGCATTCAATGGGAAATACGGATTCCACTCCGTGCACTAGCTGAAATGGAGTAAAGCCAGTTGCAGTTTTTACTGACGTCCTGTATGCCCAAAGTGCAGGATATAGCATAATATGCCAGTTGGATCTAGCTTTATCAATTGTCCTTTGAAGAATTGTCTTCAAGGATTTATTCACGGCTTCCACTTGCCCATTGGCTTGAGGATAGTATGGAGATGAATGCTCCTGCCAAAAACCCAATTTGAGAGACAACTCAGCCATCATACTATTCTAAAAGTGACTGCCATGGTCAGTGACAATCTCTCTAGGAATACCAAAATGAGCGATAACCTGGTTGAAAAGGAAAAGAGCTGCATTCTCACCATGATTCCCAAAAGTAGGCATAGCCTCGACCCACTTCGTAAAGTAGTCTACTGCTACAATAATGTACTTGTGACCTTTGGCCGAAGGCAGGTTACAAGTAGTATAATCAATACCCAACTTTGTAAAGGGACCGATAGTAATGACTGGAAAAAGCGGAGCTGGATGAGCGCGCATTTTTCGAGTATAGACTTGACACGGATGACACTTTTTGACTGATTCAATATAATCTTTGAAAATCAAGGGCCAAAAGTACCCAGCACGCAAGATTTTTTGGGCTGTGGCAAGCCCAGATAAAATACCCCCACAAGCTCCACTGTGGGAATCATTCAGCACAGCCTCAGCTTCTTCGAGAGTTAAGCAGCGTCTTAGGATTGAATCAACCCATCAACGGTATAAAGCATCACCAATAATCAAATAATTCTTTGCCAAGTGACGCAGCTTACGACGCTCATCTTTTGAAAAAGTAGAGGGAAACTTCGCAGTCTGGAGATACACAATGATATCTCCATACCAAGGATCCTGTGAAGAGATAAGAAACAAATGCTCATCCGAAAAGGATTCATCATAAATCATCTCTTCCCCACAGGGAAACTCGGAGATCAATTCCGCAAAAACCAATGATTTCTTGGACTTGGCAAACATGAACTCAAGATCAAATCCCTGTAAAATCACACTCCATCTATTATATTTGCCCCCAATCACTTGCCTACTGAGGACAAACTGAAATGGATTGGAAGCTGCCAAAACATAGGTTTTGCGAAGAATAATGTAATGCCGGAGTCGCCGCACAGCATGAACTGCTGCTAAGGCTAACTTTTCTATCGGAGTGTACCAAAGTTCAGGTCCTACCAAGCCTCTACTAAGGTAGTAAATAACATGCTCTGCAAGAGCATCATCCTCCTGAACCAGAACCATACCGATGGTAGATTCTGCTGCTACCAGATACAAAAGGAAATCCCTGCTATAATCAGGTGGACTCAATAAAGGAGCAGAGGTCAATGCTTTTTTCAAAGCATCAAATGATCGTTGAGCGTAGTCATCCCAAAGAAGAGGAACTCCTTTCTTCAACAATCTCATAAATCCTTTTGTGACTTCAGCATAATTTACGATAAATCTCCGAAGAAAATTAGACTTCCCTTGAAGACTTTGAAGCTGACGAATTGAGGACAGGGGAGGCAACCGAAGTATTGCCTCAACCTTGAAGGGATCTACCCTTATCCCTTCCCTAGACACAATGAATCCCAATAGCCGACCGGATGTAACCGCGAAAACACACTTGTTCGGATTCAATCTAATCTTATAAAACCGACATCGTTCAAATATTTGCCGGAGGTGACCAGGATGATCCATCCTCTTTCAAGAATGAGCAGCTAAATCATCTAATTATGCCTCGATAATCTTTTTGATGTCGTGAAAGGCATATGACATGGCCCACTAAAAGGTAGCCCCAGCATTTTTAAGACCAAAAGTCATCTTCTTGTATGCAAATGTACCCCAAGGACAAATAAAGGTAGTCTTATGTTGATCTTCAGGACGGATAGTAATTTGATTATATTCGGAGAAACCGTCCATGAAGGAGAAAATCTCATTATCGACACACTCGTCAATGATCTGATCGATAAATGGTATGGGGTAATTATCTTTAGGACATGCTTTATTTAGGTCTCTGAAATCAATGCACACTCAAATCGTTCCTTGCTTTTTATCTACAGGAACGGGATTTGAAACCCATTCAGTCAAAGGAATAGGGAAAATGAATCTCACCTTAAGCAGCTTCTCAACTTCAGCTTTGATAGTTGCTGCCTTTCTAGGATTGACCGGACGAAGTTTTTGCCTCACCAGCTTAGCATTTTCATACGTCTTGATCTCATGCTGGACAATAGATGGTTCTATTCTAGGCATTTCCTCATAAGACCAAGTGAATACATCCCTATACTCTTTAAAGAGCTCGGTGTAAATTTGAACCTCTTCATGGGAACATTCAGCTCCGATGAAGACATTCTCGATAATATTGGGATCCCTGGAAATGTTCACCGGGATAGTAGGAGAAATCACAGCCATGTTCCCTTCAGCATAAACCTCTGTTGGTGCTAAAGGGTTCAAGACTGGGTGAACAGGACCAGGAGACTGAGGACTTGGAAAACTTGTTTCAACTTTGCTCAAGTTAGGTAAAAAGTAAGACCGATGATGCAAGTCATCCCACGGTCTATCTATACCAGTCATGGCTTCCAGGATGGCCTCTTCAGATGGAAGAGTGGTATCAAGGAAATCCTGGGCAGAAGAAGAACTAAGTGTCCAAGCCGGAGCCACATCTCCATCCAACTCTTCCAGTGAAAGAGGAGCTGGAATGGATTCTGCAGAGTCAACAACAGACTGATAGGCAATCTCAGTTGCAGAAATAGGAAATGCCATTCCACCCACTTGACCTTCCGCCAATGTGGCAGTAGGGGAAGGTAAGGTCCAAGGGTCAGAAAAATAATGAGTTCTGAAGAACTCTCTTCGAAGAGGAGCCTTGGAGGATGAAATAGCATTAATATGAACCGTAGGAGGAGGAATATCGAAAGTACCCATCAAGGAAGAATACATTCCAACTCCTAAATTCTCAACAGGCGCCTTAGAATTATCCAACTTAGGAATAGATGAGTCAGTAGATGCATTTGGGTCTACAGGAGGATAGTCCAGTTGATCCATTGTAACAATCCTCCCTTCGTGGGGGAAACATATGATGCGAAATAATGAGGATGTAATGGCATCCATCTCATAAATCCAGTTTCTCCCCAACAGAAGGTTTTAGTCCAAGCTTGCATCCACTACCTCAACTTCTATATTGACAGTTTTTCCCCCAACACAGATGGGAAAAGCTGGGACAATCCCATGGGGTCTGTGAGAATGACCATCGAACGCAGTCAGAACAGTGCTAGATGGAACAGCTTTGGGAGATCCAAGTGTCTTCCAACATGCGAGAGACATCACACATGTGGAAGCACCCTCATCAACAACCGTCCGAAAGATGATACACTTCTAGTATGATGATTTAATATGAAAGGCCATGTGATGAGGAAGTCTCTTCTTAAAATTAGTCATATCAAAAGTAATCAGAAGAGAATTTTTCGGATCAATAGCCCCAATGGCAGTGAGCAAAGCACTACGCTGAGCCGGACAAGACTGGAGTACCACTAAAGCTGACATAGCACAAGGACTCTGCGCCAGATCTTCCACAATCGAGAAGTTCTGGGCATCCCTAGCATTTGGATTAATCGTTGATCGCTTAGAAGATGCTTTGGGCATCCGAGGCATAGACTCAACAGTAGGCTTCGTGATGTGAAGCGGCTCAGTAGCATCAGGGACTTCCTTAGCTTTCGAAGACTCTTCTCCGCCATAATCACGGGATCTCGTAGCAACATCTGCGTGAGCACTAATCATGAAAATGTTCGATGGAATTTCCCCTTCCTGGGTGCCCCCAGAGGAAGCCCCAGGATTTTGGTTTGCGCCAAAAACTAATTGTTGCCCTTGGGGAAAAGGGTTTGTTAACACAGCCTGGGAACTAGAATAACCTTGCTAGGCTAACAAGCACCGCGCATCTTGAATTTTAGGGCAAAGGTGTGTAAGATGGTCTCCAGCACATAGCTTGCATGGAAACTTCACTTTCCTTTTCTCCTTCGGACCCTCACCAACATGCTCGTTGGTTTTATTTGCATTACCCTTCCCGTTCTTACCCTTCTTCTTGTTATTTTGTCCCTTCTTCTTCCCATCGGATTGTTGATTTCCTTTGGGATCAGAAGCTTGGACAACATTTATGGACAAATACTGGGAAGGTGATGACTCAGCAGGCACAACCTGACCAGAAGGAGCAGATTGTAAAGACAACTGCTGCAATTGAGAAAGCAGGCTTGCTGCACCACTATTGATCGATCCAATCAGTCCGTCGCCATGAGAACCGGGCTTATTTTTCGACAAATCTAATTTGGAGCGAGGAGCATTGGGAAAATACTTGTGAAGGACCCCAGACTGAGAATATATCAACTCTAGCTGCTGGGCCCTAAAAATGGCCTGCTCCTCAGAAAATACCCCGGAGAGGGATACATCTTTCGAAATATCTGACTGCAGGGATTTGAGAAACCATTCCAAAAGGAATTGACCTGGAATATGAGCCTTAATCAACCTCTTCCTTCTCCTCCATTCCTGAATGTGATCAGAAATGTGGGTTGCATCATCCTATTTAAAATTGGCTAAGAGTTCAGTCCCAGCATCATATCGGACAGGCAACTGGAAATGGTTCAGAAATGTAATAACCAGTTCTCCAAATGTAGCAAAACTGCCCCCAGTTAGCTCAATATACCATTTGGCAGCGTTTCCAGTTAGGGTGCGTTGAAATAATCTCAACCTAATCGAATCATCGATCAGGGAGTTCGAAGAACACCATAAATGGAAAGTGGTAATGTTGTCAGCCGGATCTTCTCCATTCTTACCTTCAAACTTTGGAATGTCTGAAGGAAGTTTGGTGGGAACCGGAGGCCACCCCAGACCATAACGAATCGGATCATTAGTCAACTTCGACAGGTCTGGCAAGTTTAACGTTGCCAGAAAAGGTAAGCGAGGTGGAGCCTGAGGATTCCATCCTTGATGGGATGGATTCCCAACATTCTGAAAAGAATAGCCTGGATTTGATGAGGCACCAGGTTGCCAGAAAGGACTTGTAGAAAAAGGAGAAGGCCCTCCTCCCAACGCAGAGTTACCAAAGCCCAGACCAGTTCCCCTCGCTGAAGTATGAAATGAAGAGGAGAGCCCCTGATAGGGGTTCCAAGAATTTGAAAGAGGAGAAAAGGTCTGATAAGCACTCGGCGAAGGGAAAGAAGTATTCCCTTGATAACCTGCGTAAAACTGATTCCCTGCCCCCGCTATAGTGAACACAGGGTTCCATCCTGTAAAAGTAGTCGAACTTTTCCGCCCAGACCAGGGGTTGAAACTCTGGGTCTGAGAAGTAAATGGAAAGGACCCTAAAGAAGGATTCGAACTAGGAATGTGTCTAGTTCCGAAGGGGAACCCTTTAAAAGAAGCTGATCCACTAGCCATGGAAGACATGGGTGTAGATCCAGCTGCAGCAGCGGAAAAGGAAAACGAGGGATTCCCACTAGTGGGCATCCCTGAACAGAAGGGACCAGAATGAGAAGCCTGTGCTTGGTTGAATCCAGAGCCAAACACAGCAGCACTAGAAGCAATCGAAGATAAAGCAATAATGCCCCCTCCTTCAACAGAAGCAGGGGTCTGAATGCCTGCATCACTCACGACAGAAGTCACGTTCCCAGTCGTGGCCATCGAAAGGTATGAATGATACGGAAGATCTTCCGAGCTCTCTGACTCAAGTCCGATGTACTGAACAACGAACGGATAATCAAGAGGAAGAGGAGATGGACCTGACGCAGGAGGTTCAGGTACCTCTTCGATTTGAAAATCTTCTTCCTGAGGAAATAAAACTCGCGAGGTGAGCGGAACGCTCCTCTCGGAACCGACACCAGAATCAGCTATGAAACCTTCAGACCTTTGTGGAGGATCTCTCTCCACTGCGTCATACGTCACAGGGTGGTAACCACCTGCTAAATCACTCCTACGCCTTCTCGAAGAAGGCTCTGGACTCTCGGGAGATAACCCCCGGATTCTCCTCGATCGTCGAGGCACTTGATCAGCCACTTTTATAGATTTTAATTAGACTCAAAAAGTGAAAAGCTAGGCAAGCTAGGAACAAAGAGCACTCACTATAAGAAAAATCCCTGAGATACAATCAAGCAAACAACCTTCAAGTATTTCCGCTCCGAGTGATGAGGACCGGACACCAAAATACAAGAAAGCAAAATATAGGACCTCCCGAAAGCAGTCTAGGATAATTACGGCCCAGAACAACTAGCGAGGGTATCAGAAATAGTTATTCCAACCTCCAAACGACAACCTTTGCCGGCTCAAGCACCCAAGCTTCGCAAGGGCACCCCCCAGAAGTACTGCTGAAAGTGATGCGACGTCTGCCTCAGGTACCACGGGTATTCCCCCCCGTAGTCACCTGTGTGGAACCTAGGAGTGGCAACTATGGGCACCAATCCGTGTCAGAAGCCGGGCGGAACGGTCTTGAGGTCAGATTCAGCTAATCAGAGAGGGGGTATCCCTCTTCTCAGCCTTCACTTCCCCTCGCGCTTGACTCTTTGGAGGAGAGCTTTCCCGGTCCACCTAACGGAGTTGGATTTCGCTCAATTAATCAACTTCTATGTTTTTTTTTAGCGGCCTTGGAGAGTTAACTCTCCACTCACCTAATCCAAGGCCCTACAACCTAGCTAGTTGGTGTATGACACTTAGAAAACTTGCTAGTTGATTTTAAATTATATCGCTTATTTTAATGGGCTATTATGTTAAGTCACAAGGATGCGGAAATGAAACTTATGATGTTTTGACACAGAAAGAAATTAATAAAAACCAAACTACATGCAAATGCAGTTATTGTCTTTCGATGAAAAGAAACTTCTACACGGGTTCTACGAGATTAAAAATTGTATTTTTTTTCCTTTCAGATAGCAAACTCACACTCACAAAAACTATGAAAGTGACTAAATGTTTAAATCCACCTAATGCAAATCACTACAAGCATGCAAATCCTAAGATGCAAAATCTCCTAAAGCAGAGTGAAATTTCCCAAAAGTCCTTCAGTTTTAACTCTTCTTGGTTGTCCAAAAAGCTAGTTCCCGAAATCAAGAAATCTTAATATGAAGACACCAAAAACGCTTAAAAACAAGAGGAAGAAATGAATGACAAATCCTTTCCAATTATCAAGCCAAAATCCAAAGGCAAGAAACTTCAACCAAGCTTCAAAAGACACAAAGAAACGAAAACAAAAATGCAAAAACAGAAGCAAACAACAAAGCAAAATGTTTTTTGAGCTTTTGTGTTTTATAAAAGAGTTCGAAAAGACCAAGTAAAACTATAAAATTCCAAGCCAATCAATACTGAATTTCAAACAAATACTTCCAAAAATGTTGCAAATCTTATAAGGCTAACTAGTAGCAAGATCAATACAAGCAAAATAAGACAAGAAAACTCAGTCACTCAGCCTAAAATAATAGTGCAACCTTGTCGCAAACAAAAACTCCAAATAACCAAGAAAGACTCTTCGAAAGCTGCAACAAGACCTAGCCAACTGAACTCAAGAAAACCAATCAAGAAATGGGCAAAAATCGTAGTGCCAAGCAAAACACAAAGACAGGAAAGAGTAAATGAGCAAGAGCTCTCTGTTCTGATGAAGCAGAACAGCCAAGAATGCCCAGAAAGCTATCTTGGTACTCAAACCAGAAGTGCTAGCACAAGAAACAACACTTTGCCAAAAAGACTATTTTTCAATCAAACGAAAGAGAGAAAAGACCAAAGACCACCTTCTTCACAATCCAGAGAGTACTAAGACACTGTAGGAACAGGTCTCCACAGACAGAAAGGACTAAAAAGCCAAAGAATCCAAAATTTTAAAATCTGCCTAGGTATACGCTACTTCACAGTTTAGCAACAAGCGTGCATACACGACTGTGCTAAAGGAAACACGCGTATACGCGAGTCCCTTTAGACAAACTTGCGTGTATACGTGACTGTGTGCAGAAAAAAGCGCGTATACAAAGGTAAATAATGAAAAAACAAAAAGGATCAAGCCTGGATAAAAAACCAGGACTTCAGTCTGACTGAGACAGAGTAAACTGGACTGCAAATGAAAGTTAAAACTATTGGGAACCTATCAAACAACTGAAACCACCCAACAGGGGAATCACAAGAATGCAATCCCCAGCGGAGTCGCCAGTTCTATTTCGGGGAAAATCACCCTAGAGGTTTGTTGGGCTTAAACCTCCACAGAGCAGGGGCATGCTACTTAAGAAGGACTCACACAACCATACATGTTCGTGAAAAACTAAATAGAGTAGAACGAGGAAGTTACCCGTAGGTCCTACGGTTGAAGCAGATCCCGCGGGGTCCAAACCCCCAGCAACCCTTCTTCCTTCTTAACCTGAAAGATAAGAAGAAACAAGCACGAAGAACTGGTTGTACAACATATATCTACTCTAAATGTTAGTGAAATCCATATAAAACATCAGATAAACCATAATGAATGCTTAAATAACAATTTTCTCATATATGTAAGCAGACACTAACACGTATATTTCGGGAACAAGATGGTACTTCTGTATTATAAATAGCATGTATAGAAATAACGAGTGGAGAGATCACCTGAATCCTCCCACGATCTTCGAGCAGACCGTCGTCCGGATCTGTCCCACCCTTGCCTCGCTAAGATTCCTTCCGAACTGGTGCAAACGAGATGACATATAAAGGAATGAGCGTCTCCAAGAAACAAAGGTTTCTTGAAATGAACTGGGAAGTGCAGGAGGCACGGGAATTCAGACTTGGATAGGGAATACCAACAGAGTATAATATCAATAATTCTCTCTCCCCCTTAGGCCATGCACATGAGGGGCTTTTATACTCCCTCAAAGTAGTTTCAACAGTTGGAAACAGTTGGCCACGTGCTGGGGTGGTTGAACTACCAGAGTAACCATCAACCCAGCTCGAAAATAGGGAAGTTTTATATATTTTTTAATAATTTTAATGGCATACGCAGAAAAGTGCAGTTGGACTCGCGTATACACAGAAAGCCTGCATAACGTATTATGGGGATTTTTGCACTTGCCAGGTGAATTTTTCCAAGTCTATAGGAATGGGTGCCCAAAGCCATAAAAGAAATCATGAATCATATGAAGGTGAGAAATGATGCTATAACACCTCCACTGCCACATCAGAGGCTAAAATATCCTTTCAGCTACCAAAAGCGCCACATATAACTTCAATTAATCAAAAGAAGGCATAGTTATTGCCTTAGTTAGTGATATTTTGTTTAAAATAGCCAGAGTTATTCCCAGCCTGCCTAAAGAGTTTTTAAGTCAACAAAATTTGCTAAGCGGCTAAATACTTAATGAAAAGCAATTAATACTGAGGAAATATCAGAAAAATTCTCTATTGAGCCCCTCAAAGGCTGAGAAGCATTAACTTGTATCAATTGAACTAGAGATCTTTTATTTTATCGCACCTCCTCTTTCTTCTATAAATACTTCTGAAGAAGATGGGATATTGTTGGTTATTGGATTTCTGATGTAATAGTTGTTGTATTTGAATCATTGTTCAATGTAAATAAATTTTGAAGCTATAAAGCTCTGTTAAGTTATTGAAGAAGTTAGGCTGAGAAGAGAAGTTGTTGTTGTGATGAAACATTGGGCTTGAAGTATGTAATTGGATTGAAAATAAATATACAAGCTGATTTTTGGGATCCTAGTCTATATCATTGGTGAAGTACCTCTTTCTGTTATTGTTTTCCTTTCATGTATGCCATTTTTTTCACTTTTCTCTGATAAATAATAACAAATATAGAGCTAGGATTTACTGTTGAAAGTACCCTACTCTCACTTATAAGCTTTATCAATATGTTTTCTTCTATTTGTGTATTTAAGAATGACTTAAGTTAAGTGTAAACATTATCAAGGAATATTGGTTATTCCATGTCCTGATGTGCAAAACTTGAAAGGAAGTTCTTGAATTATATTTTCAACGCATAGTAAGTAGAGTTAAACTAGAAAGGTTTATGGTTTGCCCTGTATTCTAGTTTTTTCCCCAAAGGTTGTTTGAAAGTTTCCCTAAGAGTATGCTGAAAGCAAGTCTAGATTTTAATGATATATTACTTGACCTTAAGCTGCACTTTGTTTTCCTATCTGTTTTCATCCCTTCCGAAAGTAGTCTAGTGAGATTACTGGATTGTTGTCTGATGAGTTAGCTTTAATACAAGCTTGTCCAAAGAAGTTTATGGTTAGCCCTGTTCTTTGGCTGGTTTCAAACAGTTGATTAAAAAGGCTTTTCTTGTATGGAAAGTTGATAAATCCTTGTTGAAATTATTATATTTTTACACTTTCTCAACACTTTTAATGTCCCATTCCATCATTTAATCTAAAGGATATTTTGATGTAGATGACTTGCCCCTTGGACCACTCTTGAAATTGTTACACAATTAAACCCTTTTGTGACTCCATTACCCAATGGTTTAAGCTCCCTCATACTAATCCTATCTGCTGACCACTTCTCAATATACTTGCATAGTTTCCTATTGAACTCTTTCATTTTGTGATATTCCATCCAATTAAAGATCATGCCTGACCAACCAAACAAACAAAAAAACCTTGTTGTTAATAAATAGCCTAATATCACATTTCAAGCCTTAAAGATAAATCAATCTTTTCACTTATAGAGAGATCCTTCTCTGGGTTCAGGAGGGCTAGATCCTAGAATCCCAAAGTGGTTCATATGTAGGCTTTGCAGTTTTTATTTGAAAATCTTACAAATTACAGAGACCCTAACATTCTGGCTCCACTGGGGATTATAAGTAAAATCCTTAAAACAAAACACTTAGTGTTCTGTGAAGTATAAGTAGCTCTCTTCAAGCACTACCAAAGAAAATGGTAATCATGATAGGACTTATTTGAATCAGTGAAAAACTAAGAAACCCTTAGGATTCTCATAGATCCTTATCAAACCTTGAGGGAATCAGCTAGCTAAGCCATAAGAGTAAACTCTCTTTGTTTCATCACCATAGCTAAGTGTTGAAAAATATTTAGGACACTCTCATAACCCATAGGACTGAAAGAACTCAGAAAACCCAAAAACATTTTAGATTGGTACATGGTGGTGGACCATAAAACACTTTACCTCCAAAAGAGCTAAAAATTTCCACCTAGTGACTCCACTCGCCCCCAGTAGGCCTATTACCCCTCCAGTCTTTGTAGAATCTCTTGGGAATGCATTGAGAAAACCCAATCATACTGTTGGTGGACAGAAAAATTTAAATCATCCACCTGGCGACTCCACACCCCACAACTCTCAGAAGACCAAATGACTCCACTGGTAGAAGACTCTGAACTGGTTGACAAGATATAGTAATTTTATTTTTTGATTTACAAACATGGATTTAGATATAGACTCACAAGCCAAAATAATGGTCATAATGGAAAAAATGATATATATGCTTGGAAAGAGAATAGAAAAGTATGAGGCTAATTTAAATATTGATGATCTAGGGCAAACCATGCCTTTTTCAGATCAAGAACAAACTCAACCAATACAAGACATGTATGATGAGCAAGATTTTGGTGTTCAGGTAGGGATGATTTATCCACCCTAATCCGACATTAATATTATCAATCTAGGAGCATATCCTTTCAAGGCTACGTGCAAGGTATATGCAGGAACAAACACTCAATCCGTTCAACCGAGGGTTTACAGTCAAAACTCAAAACATTGTCATGAAGTAAAGTTAATATAGAACATTCAACAATCTTAGTCAGCAAGAGATGAAAATAGCAACCATAGCCCAACATAAATTAATCCACACATATACATAGATGCAGCACCTGATCAGAAGAGTGGGCCCAACTCTCTGATCAGGGCTGCGTTATTTACAAAATGATTTGGAACGGTAAAACCTGATGTATTTTATTGATATATGAAATGTGATTACAGTCTTCTCTTCGAAACCCCAAATTACAAGAATAATGTCCATTTTATACACAGTACAAGGGATTAATGGATTTCCCTGAAACATGATAATCACATGTTAAAAAATGGACTTCAGTTTAAATGGCACGAATAGTAGATATTTTGAATGGAGCAAAGGGCCGAGAATAGGCCTAGGGAGTCGTGGTCCAGCTGCGCATTCTCCCTTTGGCTTGATGTTACCAATTCTTGTTGCGATCTACTGGAGCGAGGGTTCCTATCTTCAATTTGTAGCCACACACAACCTTAGTGCTGCAATTAGGTAAAACCCATCTATTTTACTTCATTAATCAAAATATCCCAATTGGACAAGTCAGGGTATTTACCTCAGGAGTTTATCATGGCAAATGAGGGTAAATTAAGCAAAAAGGGTAAAAAAGGATAACAAAAGTGGGCAAAGAAATAGCCAAATTCGGTGCCCAACATCTCCCCTCAGCTAGCCTTCTGCATGCCCTCATGCATCCCACCGACCCAACATATTTGGGTTATGCAACCTGTGAGCTTCATGAAGCCTGGCAAGATCGTACTCCGGAGTCATTTCTATCCTTGGAACTTTAAAACCATCTAAAAGGAGGACCTCCTTCCACTAGTATGCCAGAACGTTATAAGTTGGAGTATAGACTTCTGACAGAAGCCAAAGAATATGATATTGAAATCGAAGCCCCATCCACTGGGTGCCACATGTTTGGACACATGCCACATATCTTAGTACTCAAGTTAGTACTCGTGAAAAATTAGGTGCCCCAAAAGGCTCTCTACTTCTGACAGCTGTTGGTGACATCATCCATCTCCTCTGACAAGCATCCAGAGCTTCCTTCTGAAAAACAGTTATTTGATTGACACAAAGGTCAAGGCACCACCTTTGTTTCCTCAAATTTCTAGCTTTGTTTTCCTCAAACTTCAAAAAGGCATACTGCCTATTAAACACAGTGTCTGACCTCTCATGCTTTGCCCTTATTATAAATGGCTTAGTGACTTGGTTAGATTCAAAAGTTTCACAAGCCTTCCACCAATGAATTTGATTGAGATTATAAGAGGTGAGGGCCCTCAGATGAATGTCCCCCACATATGGGACCGAATTAAAGTTTCTGTCCAACTGTAGCAAATACACATGCAAATAAAACTCACACATCAAGTGTTGAGTTGGCACATCATGATTTCTCATGATCCAGAGGAACTGTACACCATATTAAATCTCATAACTAACCTCATTCTTAATGCTTTCCATGAAAAATAAAAGAAAACATTTATGCAAAAATAAAGAATAGAAAGAAGCAGAGGGGCAACATGCCATCACCTCTTGCACCAGATTGAACATTTTATCCTGATCATTTTTTAGCTCGTCCACTTGCTTTTCCAGTTGCTCCATCTTGAGATACTTCTTGGCATGCCTTAATTTCATAGTATCCATATGTTCCACATATCCGAAGATGGTTGCGAAGGCTTTCTCTTCGATTCTTTTGATTTCATTTTTGTACTGGGCCATAGTAGGTTTCCATGTTTGTTGCTCGGCCGTTAGGGCATACTCTCGGGCTTCAAAGAGTTGTTTAATTAGTTCTGTCTTGGTTTTTTCTTCGACCTTGTCAACCTTGGGTCTCTTGGCTCGCTGTCTATACCTGTTTATCTGCTTCTGCATCTTATACACTTTTCTCCTCAAACACCTCGCTTCCATTTTCAACCGCATTGTTTCCTTGAACTGATGCTGATATATTTTCTTGATAGGTGGTCTTCGCAACCTACCCAACTCTAATTCCTCTTGCTTCACCTGCACTTCCTCGGCTCCGACTGTTGGAGGTGAGTTCCTCGGAACTTCCTCTGCCGATTTGACAGACAGTCCAATTCCCGTTGCCTGCTCTTATTCTATTCTTTATTGCTTTACCCTTTCGATACCTTCATGCGTCACTGGTGGATTCGTTAGGACTGCTTCACTTGGTCCCTCCTCTCCACCAATGGATGTTCCTTCATCAAGTACATTTCCCTCAAACAATGGTGGCCCAGTAGGATCCCCTTCTACTGATGTGCCTTTTGGGATTTCTTCCAGTTGTAGCCTCCGTTTAAAATTTGAATCCATTGGAATGGAAACATTTTCTTCTTCTCTTTGCTGTGGCGAATGGGTTACCCGCGCCCCCTTAGTAAAAAAGACAGGAAACTAGAACATATTTTCTCCATCCAATCCTGAGGTCGATCTTGGTTCTTGTGGAGTAGCGTCGGCCTCACTCCTTACTTCTCCCACCATTTCCCTTGTAGCTTCTGTAGTCGGAGTGGTCACGACTGTTTCCTCCACAGGTTCCATATTAACAAGGGATCCCTATGGAGTGGCCTCTATTCCAGTTGCTCTATCTGTCTGCTGAACTGGCTCCATGGATTGGGCTAGTTCTTGTGGAGCAGCCTTAGCCAAGGTGCCAGTAAGAATTTCTGCAACTTCAATTGGTTTAGCTTGCATTTGTAAAACCGACTCCTCTTGAAATCCCTCAGTCTCCATCTCCATTTCCTCAGGCTCTTCTTGATCAACATAATCACCCTCCTTCTCTCCCTGCATGGCCTCATCCTCTTGCAAAATTTTTGATTCCTCTGCCCTAACAGCTATGGAAGCTTCAATTTCTTCTTCAGTGGAGTTTCGGAACCACTCCCACGGAATTGAAATCCTATCAATGGCGTTCAACACTAATAACTGCACCATTCCATGGTGGGAAAGGACCGCTAACACCTACTATGCCTCTCAAGCCGAGTTCGCCATCAGATTCAAGCTTCTTAAAAGAAAATAAGGTACATTCATTGAAAAGGCTTCCGCTTGGGGAAACCGCAGGTGTGCCAGTATACGCAGATGGTATTTAAAGATAGTGGAATATCTCCCTTTGCAGGTTATATATTTGATCACAGATTTTGCAACTTTACTCCATGGCTACGAAAATGAAATTCTATCATACCCTTGGCCCTTCTGTGCGATGCTCTCCCCGGCTTGGAGAAAAGCTTCAGGGAATTCCAGAAGAGGATTTCTTTTGGAAAACAATTGTTCACCTCCTTGTGGCAGTCTACTAACCTCTGCAATCGTTTCCTTTGTAACTGGAATCTAAAGTCCACAAACCCGAGAAACTCCTTCCTCTAGGTTCAATGCAAATTCCAGTGTAATTTCCTCATCCCATCCATTCAGTATATCCAAGTAGACATCCCAACCTGCATTTACAAATATCTTCCATACTTCCCGATTGCGTCGGATCCTTGTTGAATCCTTGGGCTCATGGCACATAGATCGACCACCCATTGCTGCGAAGGCAGAAGCGGCACGATGGCTACAGTTAGCAGGCGGGGGAAGAGGCTTCAAAGTGTTAGTAACTGTAACAACGTCATGGCCATTCCCAAATATAATGGATAAAACAGTGCTGGTACATTTGAAATTAATTGACAGATTGCAGTGGTACTGTTAGATATGCTTGGTTTTAATACAGAATGTTTACAAGGTGACTGATGTGACTCTTATGCGTGAAAGTACACATCCCAACTCAACGGTATAATTACAAGGTAATTAAGGTCATTAAATTTTATTTATTAGTAGTCATGTGTCATAAGTACCTTTATTAAGTATGCTGTCAGTTATTATGATGGTACCCTCCCCACAACTTCAAGTGATGACCGTCCTTGGTACGCTCTGACTGTCCTTTTGGAATATTTAATTAAATCCGTAAAAATTGGTAGAGATGTACCTGCGGACTTACCTTGAGGTGGAGTAATAGAAAAAATGTTTGTCATGAATAGTAATAGCAAGAGTGAGTGACGACAGTGACAGAGTAATAGCAGTTGCGGAGTAATAGCAGTTGCAAAGTAATGGAAGTTGCAGAGTAATGACAATGACGGAGTAACAACAGTTATGGAATCAGAGCAGCTATGAAGTAACAACATCGATGGTGTAGCAACAATTTCGAAGTAGCAGCAAACTACAGAGTAACAACATCGATGATGTAATACCGACTTCAGAGTAAATTCAGAGTAACGACAACAACAGTGTAGTAGCAACTTCGGAGTAATAACGACAATAGTGTAGCAGCATTTTGAAGTAACATCAATAGTAGCATAGCAGCAACTCTGGAGTAACAACAACAACAATATAGATTTCCTCCTAGCCATAAATCTTTTATTATTCCTGCAAAACACAAACAAGTGAGAAAAAACCACATTTTTATTTTTATTTTTAATTTTTAATTTATTTTTTTATTTTTTATTTTTTTTAAATGGGGGGTGAGAGTGTCTTATGTTGCAATAATCATTAAATCAGCTGAATGTGAAAGGGTTTTAAAAAAGGCATCTTTAGAGGCTGGACGATGGTATAATTTTAGACGGTGTCCATTTACTACAAATGAAGTCTTATTCTCATCAATTGTAATTAATCTAACTGTTCCATTATCGAACACCGCATCCACTTGATATGGTCCCATCCAGTGAGTACGAAGTTTTCCCTTGAAGTCCTTAAATCTGGAGTCATATAGTAACGCCCAATCCCCTTCATGAAACACCTTAGTTTTAATAAATTTGTCATGCCATTTCATCCTCTGCTGTTGAACAACAGTAGTTCTCTAGATAGCTGCTGATCGGATCTCCTCTAACTCATTCAGCTGTTCCAGTCGGTGCTTTGTGCTTCTGATAAATCCAAGCCTACTTCCAGGGCTATTCTGAGTGTGCTAATTTCAAATTCCACTGGAAACAGAGGAGATTTCCCAGAGACCAGTTCAAATGAGGAAAATCTTGTTGTATTCTGCCATGTTGTCCTATAGGCCCATAAAGCTTCTGGAACTTTTTGTGCCCAATACCGGCGATGACTTGCTACTTTCTTTGTCAAGATATTTTCTAATACCTTGTTTGTACACTCTACTTGCCCATTCGCCTGTGGATGATAGGGGGTTTTTATTCTATGTTTGACCCCATACTTCTGCATCAATTTATCTATCATATGAGATGTGAACTGTGATCCTCCATATGATACAATTTCTCTCGGAGTCCCATACCTAGAAAATATCTATTCAAAAAGAATGTCTGACACTACTTGCTCTGTTTCCCTCATGACTGCTTTAGCTTACACCCATTTGGTTACATAATCAGTAAAAACTAGGATGTAAGCTTTTTGATGAGAAGGTGGGTTAAAGGGGCCAAAAAAATCAATGGCCCATCTCTCAAACAGTTCAAGGACTATCTGGGCTTGAAGAGGCATTTAATTTGCTTTCCTAGGTTGTCCCATCCTTTGACAATTATCACACCTTCGAATATAATCTCGAGCATCACGAAAAATGGAAGGCCAATAGTATCCCATATGCAAAAAATTATGGACTGTCCGTTTGTCTACAAAGGGTCCATCATGTGAAACCTTTAGGATATCATAGATATCATCTTGTGCCACACAATACTGAGTCTGCTGATCAATCCCTATATGTAAAATATATCATGCCATCCATGAATAGCAGGCACTCTTATGAATGATCTTCCTCTGCTCCTTATAAGATAAGTGTCGGGGCACTTCACCTGTAGCAAGATAATTAGCAATATCTGCATACCACGGAGTATTAGTAGATACTGCAAAAAGATTCTCATCTGGAAAATTATCATCAACTGGTGTATTCTTACCATCATGTTCTAAACTAGATAAGAAATCTGCAGCCACATTGTCCTTCCCTGGTTTATCTACTATAGTAATATTAAATTCCTGTAGTAGCAACAGCCATTGTGTAACACGACCAGGGGTAACAGGTTTGTTCATTAAATACATGATGGCAGCATGATCAATGTGCACAAAGGTAGAATACCCAGTAATATAATGCCGAAACTTTTCGATGGTGTAGACAACAGCAAGGAACTCTTTCTCAGTCACTGTGTAATTTAATTTAGCCAGAGCCAGATTTTTACTAATATAATAGACTGCATAAGGGACTTTATCTTCTTGTTTTCCTAATACTGCACCAATTGTTGTTTGAGAAGCATCTGTGTGAATATGGAAAGGTAACATCCAGTCTGGTTCTCTAAGAACCAGAGCACTACAGACTAATTCCTTAATATTTGAAAAGGCTACCTCACAGTCCTCTGTCCACACAAATTCTGAATCTTTTGTCAGTGATTGAAATAATGGGTTGGCTACTTTTCCAAAATTTTCCATAAAGTGCCTATAATAACTAGCATACCCAATAAAAATACATACCTGTGTGGGCGTTTTAGGTGTTGGAAAGTTCAGAATTACCTTTACCTTTGCTAGGTCCATCTTGATTCCTTTAGCTGAAAGAAAATGCCCAGAACAATTCCTTTTTCCATCATCATGTGACACTTTACTGTACTCACGGAAACATGTGCTTGTATGCACCTTTCAAGAAATTTTTCTAAATTTTTCAGCCCCTCCAGGAATGAGTCCCCATATGGAGTGAAATCATCCATATAAATTTCAACACCATCATCTATTAAATCAGAGAATATTCCCAATATCGCCCTCTGAAATGTTGCAGGGGCATTACATAGGCCAAAAGGAAGGACCCTGTAAGAAAATGTTCCCCAGGGACATGTGAAAGTGGTCTTGTCCTGATACTCAGGAGCAATTTGGATTTGGTTATATCCACTAAACCCATCCAAAAATGAGAAAAATTTCTTACCAGCCAATGTGTCTAATACTTGACCAATAAATGGCAGAGGGAAATGATCCTTGTGCGTTGCCTTATTTAACTCTTGGTAATCCACGCAGATTCGCCACTTACCGTTTTTCTTAGGAACCATTACCAGGGGTGAAACCCATTGGCTGTCTGAGATAAGGTAGATAAAACCTCCTTCCAGTAATTTCTGAAGCTCTTCCTTCACAATTTTTTTTAATGCCGGGTTCATCCTTCTCTGAGGCTGTCTTATAGGACGAAAATATTATTTGATGTATATATGATGGGTGCACAAATTATCAGGGATCCCCTTCGTGTCTGAGTAATCCCAGGTGAAAGCTTCCTTATACTTCTGAAAAACATCTGTCAATTGCTTCCTCTGGGATTCTCACAAACCTGGATTGATATTCAAGGTTTTCCCCAGTTCTATCTCCACTTGGACACTTTCGTGAGGTGCATCAACATCTTCTTCTAATTCTTCTACTATCTCAATATCTTCCTGAGTTTCACAGCTTAAAATAGATTCTAAGACTTGCCGATTTGATTCTGAAACGGAACAAGGATCATTCATAAAGGAAGTGATCACATCATCTTCTAATTTCATCTTCAATGGAAGGGCATGTCTGATAGTAAGGACCGGTCTCACCTCTTCCTCTTGTTCTTTGACTTCCACCATAGATATAGCCTTCTTTTCGGCCGCTGACTTCTTGGATTCATCTGGTTCTTCCGGTGGGTATAGCACCAAATTCTTGGTGTTATGACCATTAGAAATGCCCATATTTCCTGATCGGCATCCAATATAAGCGTCTGCAGTAGCCAACCATGTCCTCCCCAAAATCAAATGGTGGCCTCCCACTAAAGACTGTGTATGCAACACTAGGAAATCGACCGGGTAATGCCATGCATCTACTGAAATTTTCACATCCTCCAACTTTCCTGCAGGCTTGACTGTGGACCTATCTGCCAATTCCAACACTGTAGGTGTATATTTCAATATCTGAAGGCCTAATGTATGCATGGTTTTAGTAGTGATTACATTGATGGAAACACCCAGGTCTACCAGTACATTTGGAATCTCTACCCCATTAATCTGTACTGTCATAACTAGGTTTCCTGGGTCTCCATATTTTACTGGTGTTGATTTCCCCATCATGAAGTTTGATAATTTTCCCATAACATGTATAGTGAGGGGGTCCTTAGTTTTCTTTCTAGGTTTCTTCGAACGATACTCCCTAAGAGTCTTTGAATAAATTGGCACATCTTTCATAGCTTGTAACAAGGGAATTTTAACAAATAAATTATGCAATTATCCTAATAAGTCGAATTCAGCTTGTGGGCTCGGTTTACTCACAATCAGTCTCTCTGGGTAGGGTGGTTCAGATTGAGGTTGTTTTACAGGAGGCACCTTAACAGTTTGTTTCAGTTCTTTATCAGTTGGTTGTGCCTCTCTGTCTTCATTATCAAGTTGTTCAATAATAATTGAAGGGGGTTGGACATTAACTTTCCGGCCAAATCAAAAATTAATTTCATATAGATCTACCATAGATATGCTATACGAAGGAAGGTTAAGAACATCGGCTTGATGCTCTCCTTTATTGTTGGGGTTAGAGTTAGGCTGCATTGGAAGCTGAGGATGGACAGGTTAGTTACTAGGAGGCATAGTGGAGGGTAATTGGAACTGTTGTGGTATCTTTTGTTGTGGCATTTGCTAAGGGAAATGCCCTATAGAGGGTCCTTGCCAAGTTGGAGCCCATGATGAGCTCGTACTAGCCTGAGGGTTCCATTGATGTCATAGTGGGTGCTGGTATTGTGGCCACATGTGGGAGGAAGGTATGGGTTGGGGATTCATGTTATAATTATTGAAATACTAAGATGGATCCAGATACATACCTTGATCTCCCATTAGCGGTCGAAATTTCCACATCTTCCTGGCGCCCACAAGATATAGTTGCTCTGTGTCCTCCCCCGCTCCTTGAAATACTTCTTTCAGGCCCGGCAAGGAAGGGCATGAGATAGTGACATGATTTAGCTCACAGATGTCACACTTCTCTATAGAATTTAATGGGTATTCTCTTTCTAAATGATTCTTCTTACATTTTGGGCAGAAGATCGCCATAGACCTTTCCTGCTCCAACTACTTTTGCTTCACTTGCAAAGTATCTATCTGTGTTGATAGGGTACTAAGAATATTTGTCTTCAGGTTGTCTAACAGGTTCCCAATTTCTGCTTTCTTGATACCCCCGCTAGATCCTTTTACTAAACAAACCCCCGATCTATTTCTTGCAAGCCCTCTTGAGCACTGGATACACAAATCACAAATATTTTGAAAAGTTTCCTTGGAGATGTCTCCTTTCCTCGCAACATTCAACATTTCCATTAAATCCTCACGAAAAGACCGAAGGAGGATAACCTTAAAAATATCTTTGTCCAAGTCAGAATGTCCTGACCTCTATAAGACGTACTTAAACCTTTCCACGCAGTCTTCTATATTTTCATCTTCTTTTTGTGTAAACTTGAAAATCTCCTCCTTGATATTTCACAATTTACAATAGTCCTGATACTTCTCCAGGAAATTTGTTCGCATGCCCTCCCATGTGGTAATGGATTTCCCTCCAAGGCCCATAAACCACCGCAGAGCTTTCCCCTTGAGTGTAGAGGGAAAAATCTTCAATTTCTTGGCATCCGTCATGTAATCATACCCTCCACACACTATATCAAACTCAAACAAAAATGTGTCGGGGTCCTCTCACATGAGCCCATGGAAATTTGGTAAAGCTGCCAATGGGATAGGCTTTGTAGGCGCACCTTCGCCCTTATTCTCAATGGGAAACTCGATAGTAGAGGTTTTAGGAGCCATGAAAATCTTCCAATAGTCGCTGGGGATTTCAACAGGCTCTGTAGAGGATGACTATGGACTCCTTACTACTAGAACTCGAGTGGCTTTGGTAGCACTCCCCCGGTCTCTCAGTGATATAAATATTGCTTCGTTTCTACTGCTTGTGTCCTAATGGCTCAATCCCTTAATGAAAAATTCCTTTTCCTTATTGAAGTAGTCTAATTATGTTAATATTCTACTTGTGATCTCTTCTCCTTATATCCCTAATGCAAGATCCTCCTGATTAGGTCCAATGCTACTTGAGCCTTCTGCTAATGGAGGACCCTACTGTACTGAATTTCTAATGTATACCAGAGTATGCACTATTTGATCTACTGATTATCCTTCAGATTGTACTCCCCTAGCCCCTGGCCTTGCGGCTGCATGAGAATATGCTTTAGACTCTACCCTTTCGACGATCTATTGTATGTAAGTCTTTCCTCCCAAATTTGGTCTTCCCTTCTTTGGGGCTCTCGCTCCGCCCCTCTTATTTGATTCTTTTCTCATACAAAAATTAATATGATAGAGAATCTCTGCATGAGCCTACAACACTTCAATCCTAAAGTAAGTTGTCAAAGGACCATTCCTTCCCCAAGAAAAAAGGGTTTAAAAAGAGAAAACAACAAGACGGAGACAAGAGTTTCAGACCCAGAGCAGGGCGTCAAAAGACTCCTCCCTCCCTAGGACAATAAAAAGAGCCACACAACCCACAAAAAGACTTAATACTTCCCAGATCTGAAGCAGGGCATCAAAAGACTCCTCCCTCCCCAGGACAAGAAGATGGCCCAAAACTCCAAACAAAAACAAAAACAAATAAACCAAAATCAAAACCTATACTTAGGACCTGAAGCAGATTGATAAAACTCTTTCTCTCCCTAGGATGAGAGGATGAATTTCTGGTTGCCTCGAATCATTGCTTGCACCTTGTAGCCTCCTCGGCAATGATGCCAAAATTTTGGTGTTCAGGTAGGGATGATTTATCCACCCTAATCCGACATTAATCTTATCAATCTGGGAGTATATCCTTTCAAGGCTACATGCAAGGTATATGCAAGAACAAACACTCAATCCGTTCAGCCGAGGGTTTACAGTTAAAACTCAAAATGTTGCCGTGAAGTAAAGTTAATATAGAACATTCAAAAATCTTAATCAGCAAGAGATAAAAATAACAACCGTAGCACAACAGAAATTAATCCACACATATGATCAGAAGAGCGGGCCCAACTCTCTGATTAGGGCTTCGTTATTCACGAACTTATTTGGAATAGTAAAACCAGATGTATTTTATTGATATATGAAATGTGATTACAGTCTTCTCTTCGGAACCCCAAATTACAGGAACAATGTCCATTTTATACATAGTACAAGGGAATAACAGATTTCCCTAAAACATGATAATCGTGTGTTCAAAAATGGACTCTGGTTGAAACGACACGAACAACAGATTTTATGAATGGAGCAAACGGCCAAGAATAGGCCCAGGGAGTTGTGGTCTAGCTGCACGTTCTCCCTTTGGCTTGTCGTTACCGATTGAACTTGTTGCGATCTGCTGGAGCGATGGTTGCTATCTTCAATCTGTAGTCAAACACAAACCTTAGTGCCGCAATTAGGTAAAACCCCATAATTTTACTTCACTAATCAAAATATCCCAATCGGACAAGTCAGGGTATTTACCTCAAGAGTTTATCATGGAAAATGTGGGTAAATTAAGAAAAAAGGGTCAAAAAGGATAACAAAAGTGGGCAAAGAAATAGCTGAATTCTGTGCCCAACATAATACATGTGTGATGAGCAAGATTATAGAGAAAAAAATGAAGAAAAACTACTAATCAAGATGGAAAAAATGATGTACATGCTTGGAAAAAGAATAGAAAGGTATGAGGCTAATTTAAATATTGTTGATCTAGAACAGCCTATGCCTTTCCCTGATCAAACATTAGCTTAATCACCTCAAGACCTAGACAATGAGCAAGATATGTATGACGATCAAGACTTTTTGGAAGATGATGAGTAGGGTTACAAATAAATCAATGAAGAAGGTTGTCAGGAAACTCTTGTTGCCTCCCTATATCTTGTACTATGCTGATAAGAGAACTTCATGACCAAATTGTGAAAGATAATAGGGAAAACCACTTTGAGGAAACAAGTGATCACTTAGAAAACGCAGAATCTAATATGGAAGGAGAACCAACACATATAGGAACTCCCCCTTTATATTACAACTCATCTCATATTACACAAGAAGAGTGGCATCTTGATAATGAAGAAAAAACAACTCATCGACCTTGTATCAAAATTAAGTGTCATAGTAATCATGAGGAATTGTTTGAAACAGAAGAGGATCATGAAGAAATAGAAAATCCTCAAACTTTCCCTGTAAACTCAAGTGAAGATTCACGAAAAGAGTCTCAAGAAGACATCCATCCTCAAAATCAGTCAATATAAGAGAAAGAAGAATATTGTACTTTTTTCCAAAGAAAAAGAAAAATTCCCCTTTTGACAGAAAAATAAATTGACCAAATATTAAACAAACAACCAACCCTTCAATCTTCATCAGAACAAAACACCTCTACTCATCTACCTACTAATCCTTGTTGTCTTGAACTAGAAAATAAACTTGTAGAACAACTCTAAGAAAAACAAACTAATAACCCAATGTGTTTGATTGGTGAAATTGTTTATACTAATGATTTTTCAACTTTTGATCAGTCTGATGATGATGATGAGTTCCAAATAGAAACTAATCATGCAGGGTAACTAGCAATTGATTGGTGTCATGAATTTCATTATCATAAGCTTGGAAGAAGAAATCAGCCAATCCAATCCATCAGAAATAACTTTCACATAATTAGGAATCAAAAATCTATGAGTTGTAATGTTGAGATGGAAACAAAAGAGGAATTTCTTGAACAGGATGAATATAAGGAACCTTATCCTGAAAGGATTGAGGTAATAGAGGATACCCCTATTCAATAATATGATGATCTCTTCATAGAGTGCAATCCACTAAATCAGAGCTTACCAGGACTACAAGACGAAAACATTACCAAATATGATGAGTCCTCTAGTTTAGATGACAATGAAGATGATGAAGACTGTCTTCCTCAAAAGAATCTTTGCCTTGATCCAGTGTAGAAACAAGAGATGATCCTGGTTGAAACACATCTTCCAAATACTCTTAACCAGGCATTATTTCAAGATCCCTATGTTGATTTCCTGAAGACATCTGAAGAAGGGATAAAGTTTGTTAGGAGCAGTGTATTACCAAAAGAAAGAAGATTGTTTAGCATTGCTGCTAAGAAGCAAAAGAAATGGGAGTGGCCTTGTTTGTCCAGTATTCTCAAAGAGATGAGCAAAGAAAAGTCATGGAATCATCTGATTGACTCGATGTGTTGGAAAAGAGAGTTTGTAAGTTAAAAATGCAAATATTCCAAGTTAGAGTAGGTTAGTGTTGGAATATTGTCATTGATGGCAAAGGCATTGGCTACAAAGGAGCATTTGATTAAAAGAACAGAGGAAGTATTGGTCAAGGAACAAAAACAATAAAAAGAGGAGATATGTTGGAAAATTTCCTAGAACAATGAAACATGGTATGGAAATTGTACATTGGTGCTTGTGGAACCAGAATGGAGCATGAAGAGGCGGAACAATGAAACATGGTATGGCAACTATACATTAGTGCTTGTGGAACCAGAATGGAGCATGAAGAGGCAGAACGACGAATCAGGAACAAATTTAAGGGAATCTGGTGTGAATTTCTGGTGTTATATATTATGGATCTTACGAAGATTGCATAGAACTGATGTCAAGCCTAAATAAACAAAATGATGGGATAATCTGTTGATGAAGAGCGCAAGCGATGTCACAGTAAATAAGTCAAGTTATAATAATCAAGCAGTGGGAGTGGAACCTTGAGCAAAGAAGGCGGAACCTTGCGAAAGGAACAGTAACATCGGTTTCTGATTTTTATCGCATCGCTCTCGTCGGCCAAGTGGTATTTCCTGGTGAGGAGCAATTCCATAGAATGCTCGACACGCGTCCCTATACGACTTCACAAAACCACTTTTCACCGTGCGCCATCGCACGTTATAGTTCGACCCAGGACGCCCAGCGATATCATTGAGCACCGTTGATTTGGGAAGGGGTCATCAGACGGTTGTCATTTGTTGAAGGTGCGTGGATATTAACATAGGTACGGAGGGCCATCGCACGTTAATGATCGATATTGGAGGTTGAACGATATGCATATACGCCGTTGATCTAGAAGCTTGCTAATCTAACGGTGATCGAATGCTAGACTTGCGCAAAGTTTACCTATGGTACCATGCGCGTATTTCATTGGCTATTGACTATATTTGTGGGCTCGGGGTCAAAGGTTTACCATATTATTTGGAAGGATTAAAATGCGAAGGGTTAACTTTAATACTAAAGTTCTGTTCAAAATTATTTATTCATCAATTTCTTTAAATTGATAAATAAAATTAAAATAAAATATCAAAAGCCCCGTGGGATAAACTAAAAGGAATACTGTCAGCGGTTCGTGGTTTTAACTTATGGTTTTAATAAAGGGAAAACTATATAAGGATAAGAAAGATAAAGAACGGGGTGTGCATTGTAAGGGTTGTGAACGAACAATTTCTCCAAGGAATATTTGTATGGGCGAGCTCTGGTCTTAACTGATAAATCTGAAACTACGATGCACCCATGGATAGAATGATCTAACGATGATAAATCTCTGGTTTGTGTGAGTATATAGAAAATAAATAAATATGGTGACTGGCAATGTATGTCGTATGGAAACTGGTGGATCCAGTATGAAAATTTATGAAACGTGGTCCACAGTTGTGCTGACGGTCGAAGCCTTTAGAAAGGGGGTTGTAGCTCCCTTCCAGTGGTAGCTGTTAAATGAGAGAAGGTTGTAGCCTTCTGCAGGTGGGTGCCCGCGTGCTGGTATAATTCTGCACCAGCATATATTGAAAAATTGTTCAGCCCTAAATACTAATTCACCCCCCCTCTCAGTATTTTTCCCAACAATTGGTATAAGAGAAGGTCCTTCTAAAAAATCTTAGCCGCTAGAAGGAATATCAATCAAGATGAGAAATCAAGATGGAATAGCATCTATCAGGCCTCCGCTTTTTAACGAAAACAATTTAATCTTCTGGAAGACAAGGATGAGATCCTATCTTCAGTCTTTGGGAGCAGAGGTATGGGAAATTGTTTAACAAGGATATCAATACCCAGCTACAGTACCAACAGATCCGATGGAAAGAAATAACTATGAAACGAATGCAAAGGCGGTCAATGCTCTATTGGAAAGTCTAACTGAATCTTAATTTGTCAAATTCATGTAGCTGAATACAACCAAGACAATATGGGACAAAATCATTCTAAGTTATGAAGGTGATGCAAAGGTAAAAAGTGCTAAACTCCAAACTCTCAGAATTTAATATGAGAATCTAAAAATGGATAGTGAAGAAAGCATTTCCAATTTCTTTTTACGAATTGATGATATTGTAAATCGTATGAGAAATCTGGGAGAAACAATAATTGAATCCACCTTGGTTGAGAAAGTCTTAAGATCACTAACAACAAAATTTGAGTCAAAAGTTTCCGCCCTTGAAGAAAAGCAGGATCTTCAAAACCTTACCATGGTGCAACTTCATGGCATACTAGCTGCATATGAAATGAGAAGAGGAGGACCTTCTGAAGTCAAAGAAGCAGTCTTTAGAACTTCTACAAAAGGAAAGGAAGTACAAAAAATAGAAGGATCAGGATATATCTCAGAAGAAGATGAGATAAACTTTGTAAAGAAACTTCAACTTGGCACAGGCCAGTTCAGAGGTAAGCTTCCTTTCAAATTTTTTGATTGTGGAAGAGTTGGTCATTATGCTGCTAAGTGTCCTTATAAATAAACATATAAAAAAGGGAAGGAAGTAGCAAAAAGGAATAAGAATCATTTTAGCACTAGAAAGAGTTACTACACTCATGAAGATAGTGATGGGTTATCTGATAGTGAAGAAGAATGTGAACAAGATCTTAGACTTCTCATGGAATTTGAAAAAGAATCTAGAGAAGAAAAAGATACTTTTGTGGATGCTCTAGAAGACAGTGATTTTCTTGATGAAAACATTAAAATCAAGACTTGCTTAGAAGAAAGTAAAAAAATCATAGAAACTCTGAAAAATCAGCTTGAAGAAAAGGAGAAACACAATGAGAAATTAGAGTGTGAGGTAGTAAGTCTAAGAAAAGAACTTGAGAAAGTAAAAACTCTGAATCTTAGATTTGCTAAAGGATCTGAAACATTAGATGAGATTATCAAGGTACAATGTTCTCCTCTTATAAAGACAAGTATTGGATATATTGGAGAATCTTCTCAGGTTTCAACACCAAATTATCTAAAAGTAGTTACAAGTGGTCTACAACATGCTGCCACTTAGCAAGGGGATAAAGAATCTTTACAGATAAAGCATGATCATCTCAATTCAAAGAACACTAACAGGAATGTCTTTCAAAGAAACACTAATCAACAAGTAAATTCATATAGAAGATTTTATGATCGCAGAAATTTCTTCTTCAATGGACAATGTTTCTCATGTCACAATTTTGGTCATAAAGCTGTTCAATGTGTTGCATATAAATCCATCATGATAAGAGAAGCAAGGAAGAAAATGATTGATATTGAAACAAAGAAGAATAATTATAACAACTTTTCTCCTCTTCAAAATGAAGTTGAATGTGCTTATTGCAATAACTTTGGCCATGAAGAATCTGAATGCAGGAGCAAAGTTCAGCCAAAAGAACCTGTACCTTCAAGCTCCAAAATATGGAAAAAGAAGAAATTACAAGTTGAAAATTGTGGCATAGAGTTATTTGCAGAAGATGAAGAAAACCAATGGTACATTGATAGTGGATTCTCAAGACACATGACAGGTGATAAAGACAAAATTCTTGCATATAGTACTCTAGAAAAAGAAAAAAATGTTATGTTTGGGAATGATACTCCTGCGGTCATTAAGGGAAAAGGGTCTATTTTTCTAAAAGAAAAGGTGAAAGCTAATGAAGTTATGTATGTGGATGGATTAAAGCTTAACTTGTTAAGTGTAAGTCAAATGTGTGATCAAGGAACTGAAGTTGTCTTTAGTTCAAAATAATGTGTGGTACGTGATATTGATACAGGTAAAGCAATTATAAAAGGAAAAATAACTCCAAACAATCTGTATATATTGAAGAACCCCAAAGAACAATGTTATTTTAGTAAATCTTCAGAAAATTGGCTATGGCATAGAAGGTTGGGGCATCTGAGCTTCTCGCAAATCAACAAATCAAGCAGACTTAAAGATGTTCATGATCTTCCCAATATTACTCTACTTGAAAATATCATATGCAAATCTTGCCAATTCGGCAAGCAAACCAGAGTAAAATTTAATGCCAAGGAAGGATCATCAAGTAAGCCTCTTGAACTCATTCATACGGACATATGTGGACCTATGAGGAAAAAGTCACCACGTGGTGAAGAATACTATATCTTATTTATTGATGATTTCTCTAGAATATGTTGGATTGGGCTGCTTAAACACAAATATGAAGCATTTGAGAAATTTCATATCTTCAAAGCACTAGTTGAGAATGAATTAGATCTAAAAATCAAGTGTCTCAGGTCTGATCGAGGAGGAGAATATACATCCAATGAATTCCTTGAATTTTGTGAACAACATGGCATAAAACGATATTTTTCTGTGGCTGGCACTGCATAACAGAATGGCGTTGCAGAAAGAATGAATAGAACAGTTCAACAAATGGCTAGAGCTATGCTTGATGATTCCAGAACACCTGACACATTTTGGGGAGAAGAAGCAAATACAACAGTAAACATTCTCAACAAGGCACATGTTCATGTAAATAGTGATAAAAATCCATATGAACTTTGGTATGGTAATACTCCCATTATAAAGCATTTTAGAATTTTTGGAAGCAAATGCTTTATCAAGAATAATGATGAAAAACTTGGCAAGTTCGAACCCAGATCAGATGAAGGAATATTTCTTGGTTACTCCTCTAGGAGTAGGGCATATAAATGTTACAATAAAAGACTTCGGAAGATTGTTGAATGTATTTCTGTTGTTATTGATGAGTCTCCTACAACTCCAAAAGAAGAAAAGAAAAAAACAGATGAAGATGATGATGACACATATCCTTCTACATCAAATATTAATGATACAAACAGTGAACCCAATGAAGAACCCAAAGATGATTTGTCTGAAAAGGCTCCATCTAGATATGCTCAAAAGAATCATCCAGAATCTCAAATCTTGGGAGAAAAGGGATCAGGAGTACAAACAAGAAGGACTCTTGTGGGGTCTTCTAGCAATCTGACATTTCTATCAACTACTGAACCACACAATGTCAGTCAAGCCTGCAAAGATGATTGTTGGATTCAAGCCATGAATGAAGAGCTTGATCAAATTGAGAAGAATCAAACTTGGGAATTAGTACCAAGAACTCATGACAAAAATGTCATTGGAACTAAATGGGTATTCAAAACCAAGTTAAATGAGAATGGGGATGTTATAAGAAATAAAGCCAGACTTGTTTGCAAAGGGTATGCTCAACAAGAAGGTATAGACTTTGAAGAAACTTTTTCTCCTGTAGCCAGACTTGAAGCCATAAGAATGTTTCTTGCATTTTCAAGCTTCCAACAAATCAAAGTTTATCAAATGGATGTTATATCTTCTTTTCTCAATGATGATATAGAAGAAGAAGTTTATATAGAACAACCAGAAGGATTCATTTTGGGAGATGATGAAAAGCTTGTTTGTAAACTTAAAAAGGCTCTATATGGTCACAAACAAGCTCCAAGGGCATGGTACTATCGTCTTGACAAATATCTTCATCAGCAAGGATTTTTAAAAGGGTCTACTGACAGCAACTTATACACAAAAACTGAAAATGAAAAACTATTGATTGTGGTTGTATATGTTGATGATATCATTTTTGGAAGTAACAAAGAATCTATGAGTCAGAAATTTGCTTCTGATATGCAGCAATAATTTGAAATGTGTTTGCTTGGGGAACTAACATTCTTTCTTGGCTTACAAGTGCAACAAGCAACAGATGGCATATTCTTATCACAAGAAAAATACCTCAAGCAAATCCTGAAGAAGTATGGCATGGAAGATTGCAAACCTGTAAGTACACCAATGATAATCGGATGTAATCTCAGTTCTAATGATGATTCTCCCACGGTGAATCAACCTGAATACAGATCTATGATAGGAAGTCTACTTTATCTCACTAGGACAAGACTAGACATCATGCATGCAGTTGGGATTGTTGGACGATTCCAAGCTAATCCAAAAGAGTCTCATCTTCAGGCTGTGAAAAGAATATTCAAATATCTACAAGGAACTCAAGACTTTGGACTATGGTATCCAAAGAACGTTGATCTTACTCTTCATGCATACACTGGTACAGATTGGGCTGGAAGTGTTGATGATCGGAAAAGCACTAGTGGTGGTGCATTCTATATGGGGCCCCGGTTAGTATCTTGGTTTAGCAAGAAGCAAAGCTCTATTGCCTTATCTACAGCAGAAGCAGAATATGTGGCCGCAACATCATCTTGCACTCAACTTCTCTGGATGATACAAACCCTACAAGACTTTCAAATCAAATTTTCACCTCCTATCTCCATTATGTGTGATAATTCAAGTTCCATCAGTATCTCAAAGAATCCTGTTATGCATTCCAAGACCAAGCACATTCCTATCAAATATCACTTCTTACATGAACAAGTGGTTGAAAAAAAGGTGAAATTGGAGTATGTTTCCTCCAAAGAACAAGTGGCTGATATATTTACCAAACCTCTACCCAGGGAAGCATTCGAATATCTCAGACAGAAACTGGGAGTATTCTTTGCCATGCAGAGGATCAGGTCTACTTAAATACAAAAGATTAAATTGGGTATGAGGTGTTGATTGGGCATCTCTGAATGCACAGGCTAAGGGGGAGCATTGGTCATAAGACAAAGATGCATTGTTGGCATTTATAAGTCATCTTGTTATATTATGAAGATGCAGCATGATCTCAGGGGTAGCATGATATTGTCGGTACAAAGGATCTCGATCAACCCTTTGCCATTGATTTCAAAGGGGGAGGAAAAGAAAAGAAGGGCTCCTATAAGATAAATAGAGAAAGATTATTACGGAGGAAGCATATTGCCATCAATGCCAAAGGGGGAGATTGTTGGAATATTGTCATTGATGGAAAAGGCATTGGCTACAAAGGAGAATCTAATTAAAAGAACAGAGGAAGTATTGGTCAAGGAAAAGAAACAAGAAAAAGAGGAGATATGTTGGAAAATTGCCTGGAACAATGAAACATGGTATGGAAACTATACATTGGTGCTTGTGGAACCAGAATGGAGCATGAAGAGGCAGAACGACGAATCAGGAATGAATTTAAGGGAATCTGGTGTGAATTTCTGGTGTTATATATTATGGATGTTACAAAGATTGCATCGAACTGGTGTCAAGCCTCAATAAACAAAATGATGGGATAATCTGTTGATGAAGAGCACAAGCGATGTCACAGTAAATAAGTCAAGTTACAATAATCAAGCAGGGGGAGTGGAACCTTGAGTGAAGAAGGCGAAACCTTGCGAAAGGAACAGTAACAACGGTTTCCAGTTCTTATCGCACCGATCTCATCGAGCAAGTGGTATTTCCTGGTGAGGAGCGATTCCATAGAATGCTCGACACGCGTCCCTATATGACTTCACAAAACCACTTTTCACCGTGTGCCATCGCGCATTATACTTCGACCCATGATGCCCAGCGATATCGTTGAGTGTCGTTGATCTGGGAAGGGGTCATCGGACGGTCATCATTTGTTGAAGGTGCATGGATATTAACACATGTACGGTGGGCCATCGCACGTTAACGATCGGTATTGGAGGTCGAACGATATGCATATACGCCGTTGATCTGGAAGCTTGCTAATCTAACGGTGATCGAATGCTGGAATTGCACAAAGTTTACCTATGGTACCATGTGCGTACTTGATTGGCTATTGACTATATTTGTGGGCCCGGGGTCAAAGGTTTACCATATTATTTGGAAGGATTAAAATGCGAAGGGTTAAATTTAATACTAAAGTTCTGTTCAAAATTATTTATTCATAAATTTCTTTAAATTGATAAATAAAATTAAAATAAAAGATCAAAAGCCCCGTGGGATAAACTAAAAGGAATACTGTCAGCGGTTCGTGGTTTTAACCCATGGTTTTAATAAAGGGAAAACTATATAAGGAGAAGAAAGATAAAGAACGGGGTGTGCATTGTAAGGGTTGTGAACGAACACTTTCTCCAAGGAATATTTGTATGGGCAAGCTCTGGTCTTAACTGATAAATCTAAAACTAAGATGCACCCATGGATAGAATGATCTAACAATGATAAATCTCTGGTTTGTGTGAGTATATAGAAAATAAATAAATCTGGTGACTGGCAATGTATGTCGTATGGAAACTGGTGGATCCAGCATGAAAATTGATGAAACGTGGTCCACAGTTGTGCTGAGGGTCGAAGCCTTCAGAAAGGGGGTTGTAGCTCCCTTCCAGTGGTAGCTGGTAAACGAGAGAAGGTTGTAGCCTTCTGCAGGTGGGTGCCTGCGTGATGGTATAAGTCTGCACCAACATATATTGTAAAATTTTTTCTCTATAATAAATTTTGAAGACTGAGATTACAGCAGCGGTGGTTTTATCCCGAATTGGGTTTCCACCTTAAATCCTGGTGTTCATATGTGTTTTTTACGTTTGATGATTTTTTCTGTTATTTCTATTCATGCTTAATTCTTATCTAATGCAATTCTCTAAGTAAAGACATAATAAGATATCAGGTCATACCTTTTGGATGCAGTACTGTAACATATGTTTTAAAGAGAAAGAAAAGAAAAATTGTTCAGCCCTAAATACTGATTCACCCCCCTCTCAGTATTTTTCCCAACAGTTAGATAGGAATGTCAATAAAGCTCAGCTTTGAGCATTTAGTTAGTTGTTTACTTTTGTCTTCAAAGAAGGAAAAAGAAAAAAAATACAAAAACAATAGAAAAGATAAAAGAGGGCATAATGAAAACAAGAAAGGTATAGCCCCATAAAAAAAAAGAGAAACAAGGTCTGAAAGTGTGCAAGCTCAAATGCCACTCCTAAAAACACACTTCTAGTTAGTCATATAGCCTAATCATGACTAATTAGCTTTTCAATTTACTCCTGATAGGTTAGTGAATTAGATTAGCCAAACAACATAATCTTGGCTTATCAATAAGGTGGATTAGGATAGAAAAAAAAGGTTCAAACAAGCTCAAAATATAAACCTATGAATCTCAAAAGAATAATGGCTCTAATTAGATCAAATCTTGAGCCAAATATAGAAAACAAACTGGTTCCAATATACTCAAAACTTGAAGCAAGAAAGAAAGAGGAAAAAGCTCAAACAAATTAAAAATAGAGCTGAAGAAATAATGAAGGATGTTTTAGTTTTCAGATCTTTAGCCTTCAAATTTTTGCTTTATTTTTTTGCAAATAAAAATCTATGTGTAGCTTGGTTTTATGCCATAGATCAGCAGCAAGTCAAACTGTTTAATCTTGGCTTGACTACATTTGAATTTTCTGTCTTAGAATTTAGAGAATAAAAGTATGTCAGACAGTCTAATCTTGATAGATTGTAGTTAAGTAGAGAAATTTATGAACTCAACTGTTTAAACTGAGTTCATGGAGGAATAAGAGTAGAAATAGATTATTTTCCTATTTTCAAAAAGAATAAAATTTTGATGAAAAGGTTTGCAAGTCCAAATGCACCTTCAGAAGAAAAAAATGTTAGGAGGTAGGTTGTATAGGTAGTTGTTGGGAAAAAATTATTTTGCTGGTATAATAAGTTTTGATCATCTTTCAAGTAGCTGATCAGAGAACAGGAAAAGGTTGTCAATATGCAAGATATTGATCTACATTCTAGAGATAGATTTCTGTGGTTCTTGACACCTCTACGGAGCTGCCATCCCAAGTTGGAGCCGTTGTTAGCCACCTATAAAATTTGTCATATCAAATGGTGGCTAAATCTCTTTTTTAGCCTTTAAGAAACAATTCATGTCCAAATTGTTATTTCTTAAAGTCTTATGAAGATATTTTCCCTTTGAATTAATCTTCGCTGCTGTTTCCCTCTTTATCCTAAAGAACAGGCTTCTATTTGCCAAGAGAAAGACTGCTTCAAGCTCCATTTTCCCTCATTTACACTTCTCCATTTTCCTTCTCCATTTCATCCACAAACCCTTTCATTTACCTCTCATTCCCTTGAATCATCCTTTAAAGCCTTATAAAATCTCTTTATAAGGTTTAAAACCCCATCTTTAACCCTATTGGAACCTCCAAAATCCTCTAAAAAAATCGTCATTTTGGCCTAAAAACCTTCATTTTTCTTTAAAAGCCTTAAGCCCCTTTCAGCCTTAAGCCCCAGCCATTTTACAAATATAACCCGCACTGTGACCGAGTGCAAAGCACTTAAATCGCATCACAAATATTTATTTCATCACAAGTATAAATCACATCGCAAATACTCACTTTACTCGTTTTACATGTTTAATTGTCTTCTTCCGAGGTGATCCCGCGATCAATTCTCTGCCGTTGATCTGATACACTATGCCTAGATCTAACGGCCCATATTGCTCCCCATTCCAAACCTGCCATTCCACCTTTTCCTTCATGATTAAATCCAAACCATCGGTCTAGTTTCCAGATCGATGGTCCTCGCGTCATCGCAAAATCAACAATCACATTTTCCCTTTGCACTTTCCTTTCTCTCTTCCGATGTCGATCCCATAATTCAATCTCAGTCATTGAATCCACAAGAACCAATGGCCCATATTTAATCATGCTCCTCCCTTCGCCTTCTCCTGATGCCTTCTTCCAAGTAAATCTCCACCATTGATCTCTCATCCCGATCCAACGGCCAACGCTTAATCGCGCATCTCAAAAAAAAAAACCCGGTGTTTTGGCATCTTTATTTTTCTCCGATGCAATCTAATATCAGCATTTGAATCCACAAGAACCAACAGCCTAGATTCAATCACGCTCTGCTCATAAGCCCTCTGACATCAACCCGCCGAATGAATCCTGACTGTTGATCTACAAATATGAAAGGCCATCAGGCCCCATTCTTTCACCCGTTCCATTTCCCTTCATTTCTTCGTATTTTCTCCTTCCTGTAATTGTAGCCATTCATCAAAGAAAACCTACGATCAAGACTTAACCTGATAGCCTTTTTTCTAGTCCATTGTGCCAATTTTGCTGACGTCACCTTGGACCCTGCATACACTTTACGCTATAGCTCTTTATCCATCGTGCTCAACCCGCACCGTTGGATCTGGAACTTCCAATCCAACGGACCAGAATCCATATCGCATAATTTTTGGCCCATTTCCACAATGTGCTACTCTTTCATGAAAAAATTGGTTTTATAAATCCATGTGTCGAATGCTGACCTATATCTCATTCCAAAGGGAAATATCACCTTCCATCATTTTATTTTTTGAAAAATGCTGTCGATTTTTTGCCATACCGCTGCCCCCCTTAATGTCATTTTCGCATTTAATCCCAGCTGTCGATCTCTGAGATCTGACGGTCCCGATTTAATCTTGCCCCCATTTTTTTTCCCTTCGTTTATTCTCCCAAACGATTTCATCAGACGATCTCCACCGTTGATTATCCTAATCCAACTATTCCTATTTTTTGTCGCGCCAAAACTCCATTTTCACCTGGTTAGATGTTTTCCCAGGATTTTCCTCCATTTTTCCCACTACATCCACATTCTTCCTCACTGCTCGTCTACCCTCATGAGCCTCTGAAGTAGTCTATACCACATCCGCAGGTTTTCTTAACAGTTTGTTGTGTTTTTTATAGGATTTAATGGTGGTTGCTCTGTGTTTTTCCACAATCATAGACAGGTGAAAAAGAGGCTCGGAATGACGATTCTGTGGCTTAAAATCAAAGAAGAAAGGATCTGCAGGTTCTCAAATCCAATCTTAAATAAATTGGATCACCATCTAGGGTTTAACAGAGACCCTCCTATGACGGACAACCACCTGTATAAAAAAATAACAGTAAAGTGTATCAGACAATGAACACCCGAAGAATGAAGATCAAGGCTTAATTAAGCCTAAACACAGATCGGAGGAAAAATCACTATGTTTATAAAAATAGAGAGTTATATTAGTCAAAGAGAGCCTCCACTGCCACATCAGAGGCTAAAATATCCTTTCAGCTACCAAAAGCGCCACCTATAACTTAAATTAATCAAAAGAAGGCATAGTTATTGCCTTAGTTAGTGATGTTTTGTTTAAAATAGCCAGAGTTATTGCCAGCCTGCCTAAAGAGTTTTTAAGTCAAAAAAATATGCTAAGCAGCTAAATACTTAATGAAAACCAATTAATACTGAGCAAATATCAGAAAAATTCTCTATTGAGCCCCTCAAAGGCCGAGAAGCTTGAACTTGTATTAATTGAACTAGAGATCTTTTATTTTATCCCACCTCCTCTTTCTTCTACAAAACTTCTGAAGAAGATGGGATAATGTTGGTTATTGGATTTTTGATGTAATAGTTGCTGTATTCGAATTATTTTTTGACGTAAATAAATTATGAATCTCTAAAGCTCTGTTAATTTATTGAAGAAGTGAGGCTGAGAAGAGAATTTTTTGCTGTGATGAAACATTGGGCTTGAAATATGTAACTAGATTGACAATCAATATACAAGCTAATTTTTGGGATCCTGGTCTATATCATTTGTGAAGTACCTCTTATTGTTATTGTTTTCCTTTCATGTATGCCATTTTTTCACTTTTCTCTAATAAAGAACAACAACTATAGAGCTAGGATTTACTGTTAAAAGTACCCTACTCTCACCGATAAGCTTTATCTATAAGTTTTCTTCTATTTATGTATTTAAGAATGACTTAATTTAAGTGTAAACATTATCAAGGAATATTGGTTAGTCCATGTCTTGATGTGAAAAACTTGAAAGGAAGTTCTTGAATTATATTTTCAATGCATAATAAGTAGAGTTAAACTAGAAAGGTTTATGGTTTTCCCTGTCTTCTAGTTCTTTCCCCAAAGGTTGTTTCGAAGTTTCCCTAACAGTATGCTGAAAGCAAGTCTAGATTTCAATGATATCTTACTTTACCTTAAGCTGCACTTTGTTTTCTTATTTGTTTTTATCCCTTCTAAAATTAGTCTAGTGATATTACTGGATTGTTGTCCGATAAGTTAGCTTTCATACAAGCTTGTCCAAAGAAGTTTATGGTTAGCCCTGTTCTTTGGTTGGTTTCAAACAGTTGCTTAAAAAGGCTTTTCTTGTATGGAAATTTGATAAATCCTTGTTGAAATTATTAGCTTTTTCCACTTTCTCAACACTTTTAATGTCCCATTCCATCATTTAATCTAAAGGATCTTTTGATATAGATGACTTTCCCCTTGGACCACTCTTGAAATAGTTACACAATTAAACCCTTTTGTGACTCCATTGCCTAATGGTTTAAGCTCCCTCATACTAATCCTATCTGCTGACCACTTCTCAATATACTTGCATCTTTTTCTTTTGAACTCTTTCATTTTGTTATATTCCATCCTATTAAAGATCATGCCTGACCAACCAAACAAACAAAAAACCCTTGTTCTTAATAACTGGCCTAATATCACATTTCAAGCCTTAAAGATAAATCAATATTTTTGCTTATAGAGAGATCCCTCTCTGGATTCAGGAGGGCTAGATCTTAGAATCCCAAAGTGGTTCATATGTAGGCTTTGCAGTTTGTATTTTCCAATCTTACAAATTACAGAGACCCTAACAAACCCAACTGACAGTTGTTCCACCTACAGTAAATACATATCCTGTAGTGCTCCTACTCTTATCTCCGTCACTCGCCATATCTGCACAACATATCCCTGTAGAGAAATTTTTGAACCACCAAAGCATAATGCTTGATTTGTGGTACCTCTCAAATATTTGAGAATCCATTTTACTGCCATCCAATTTTATTTTCCTGGATTGTTCGTGTACCTTCTTACAACTCCCACTATATGTGAAATATTTGGCCTTGTAGGACCACTGCATACATTAAGCTTCCAATTTCTGATGCATATGGAACTTTGGACATATAGTCCATCTCTTCTTGGGTCTTGGGGAACATCTCCTTACTAAGTTTTAAATGGCTAGCAAAAGGTGTACTAACTGGTTTTACATTCTACATATTAAATATTTTCAACACCTTTTGTATGTACTCATTCTGAGACAGTGTTAATTTGCGATTTTTCCTATCTCTAGTTATTCTCATACCAAGGATTTGTTTTGCACCTCCCAAATCCTTCATTGCAAATGATTTTTCCAATTTTCTTTTGATCACATTTATTTCTTGCATGTTAGACCCTGCAAAAAGCATGTCATCTACATATAATAACAATATAATATAGCTTCCATCATTTTTCCTTTTCAGATAAACACAATGATCAGAGTGACATCTAGTATAACCTTGTTCAGACATAAACTTGTCAAATTTTAGATACCACTTCCTTGGAGCTTGTTTTAAGCCATACAAGCTCTTCTTTAACCTGAAAAATAATTTTTTCTTTCCCTTTGACCTCATATCCTTCTGGTTTCTCCATATAGATCTCTTCCTCCAAATCTCCATGGAGAAGAGATATCTTTACATCTAACTGTTCAAGATGTAAATATTTCGCTACTACAAGGCTTAAAATATTCTGATTGAAGCCATCTTAAGAACAGGAGAAAATATTTCATCAAAATCAATAACTTCCTTTTGTACAAACCCCTTCACCGCAAGTCTTCATTTGTACCTCTGTTTTCCTCAATATTCTTCCTTCAGCCTGTAAACCCATTTATTCTACAATTTAGTTTTACGTGTAGGAAACCTGACTAAGTTCCAAGTCTGGTTATGAATTAAGGTGTCCATCTCTTCTTCCATGGCTAGCTCCCACTTCTTCCTGGTTTCAACCTGCATTGCTTCTACATAACATTTAGGTTCACTAGAATCAGTCAAAAATAAATAATATAATGATGGAGAGTATCATTCAGGGGGTCTACTTATCATGGTAGATCTTCTAACACCACTTTTAGGTGTTTAAGGTGCCTGTTGCTGTTGTGGTGGTTAGTTTTTGTGGTTTTTATTATTATTATTTTTAGGCACCTTCACTTTTTCTGTGATCTCATCAAGAATTGTGTATTCTTTGTTTTCCTTTCCCTGTTTCTTTTCCTGCAATTGATTCTTATACAAGGCCTTTTCATTGAATATTACATCTCTGCTCCTAATGATTTTGTGATTTTCATAATCATATAAGCAATAACCAAAATCATTAACACCATATCCAATAAAGGTACATTTCTTTGATTTTTCCTCAAGCTTTATTCTATTTTCTTTATTAATATGGACAAAGGCCTCACAACCAAAAGGCTTTTAAAAAGAGTAGTTTACCTTTGTACCTGTCCATGCTTCCTCTGGAATACCACCATCCAAGGAACTTGAAGTCCCTCTATTTATTAGATAAACAACAGTATCTACAGCATCTGCCAAAAATTTTAATGGCAATCCTACATGCAATCTCATGTACCTTGCACACTCCATGATTTTTCTATTCATCCTTTCCGACACACCATTTTCTTGTGGTGTTCTTGGAACTGTATTCTCTCTGCAAATTCCATGCTCTGAACAGTACCTATCAAACTCTTTGCTGCAATATTCACCTCCATTGTCTGATCTGATACACTTCAACTTATTTCATGTCTCAATATCAACCAAATATTTCCATTTCCTGAAAGTATCAAATACATCAGATTTATTCTGAATACAATAAATCCAAGTTTTTCTAGTTGCATCATAAATAAAAGTAACATAATAACAAGAGCCATCGAGAGATGATACCTGAGCAGGTCCCCATACATCTGTATGCACAAGCTCTAATTTTTAGCTCTCCTTTTCTTTCCTAACTCTGAGAAATCTACTCTCTTTTGTTTTCCATAAATGCAATTCTCACAGAAATCCAAATCAACATTCTTCAAACCTGGCAAAAAAATTCTTGAGTGAAGACCCTTCATCCCCTTCTCACTTATGTGTCCGAGCCTATGATGCCATAATGCTGCATCTGCTCCTTTGGAATTTAAATCATTAACAGAGTTAGAAATAGCATTGCATAAATACAATGTACCAACCTTTTTTCCTTTTGCTATTACAAGGGCTCCTTTAGTGACCTTCCAAGTTTTATCTGTGAAAGTTGTCACACGACCTTCACTGCCTAACTACCCTATTGAAATCAGTTTTTTCTTCAGATATGGAACATGCCTTACCTCCTTTAATAGCCATTGGTTTCCATTCTATTTTTTTACAAGAAATTTATCCATTCCAACAATTTTATAGGGTTTATCATCACCGAAACGGACTTGTCAAAAATCTCCTTGAACATAATCATAAAAATATTTCTTATCAGGTGTGGCATGGAATGAAGCCCCTGAATATACAACCCAAGAAGCAATAAAATTTTCGAAAGAAAGAATCAAAGAAACTTGTAACACATCACCTGTTACATTTGCTTCATGATTGTTTTCTTGCTGTGCGCCTACTTCGTTTCCCTTCCAAGATCTACAGTCTTTCTTTAGGTGTCCTTTCTTTCCACATTTCCAAGACACTATCCCTGATCTAGACTTAGATCTGTCTTTCCTTGATTTACTGCGATATCTTGAGCTCTTTTCTCTTTCCTTTCTTCTTCCCCTAGACTCTTCACTCAAAGCATTACCTGATGTTTCACTGGAGCTTTTCCATCACATTTCCTCACTAAGGATAGCACTGAAAACATCATCAAAATTTAAAGTAATAGATCCAGAGACAGAGTTACTAATGGCCATAAATAAACCATTCCAACTTTCTGGCAATGAGCACAAAAACAACAGAGCTCTAACTTCATCATCAAAGTTTACCCCTACAGAACTTAACTAACTAGTAACTGTATTAAAATCATTTAAACTGTCTACAATAGATCCAGCTTCCGACATCTTCATATTAAATAAAGTTTCATAAGAAATACCTTGTTTGAGGCCGAGGGTTTTTCATATAGTTTCGCCAACGCCTTAATCAAACCCTATGTTTTTGTTTCCTTTGAAATATTGAAGGCTACCAATGCCGAAAGGTACAACCATACTGTTCTGAGTGCCTTTCTATCAAGAATATCTCATTCTGCATCTATCATAGTCATCGACTTCTTCTTTTTTTCCGCTCAATGGTAGGTATAGATCTTTCTGATACAAATAATCTTCCATCTGCATCTTCCACAGTGGGAAGTTTTGGTCGTTAAATTTCTCAACCCTAAATTTACCATCTTCTTCCATTGCTCCCACTTGAACTAGGAACCCTTCTTTCCTACGATTTTATCAGCCAAATAGACCTTTGGCTATGATACTAGTTGTTAGAAAATTATATATTACAAAGCAATGAAAAACATAAAATATGTGGAAAACACAAGCACACAAAACACATAAAACAAGAGAGACATAGATATATGTGGTTGACCTAGTTTGGGCTATGTCCACCCCAAAAATCCAATCCTTCCTTTCTGTTATCCAACAAAATGAAGAGACACAACCTACAACAGATCCATTGTAATATCCTTTCATAGTCTACCTATTTGTTTCTCGCTCTGAGAATACACATATGATACATGGACACAATACAATACCATCATACAAAGCAAGGGGTTTCCTTCTAGGGAAAAAAATGATAAACTAAACATAAATTTTACCATCACATCATCCGCCTAATGAACGGCCCAGATTGACTAGAAATTACTATACTTTTACAAGGAAATTTTGAATCTATTTTTAACTTCGGGGGCGCTGCCTCTGAAATCCCCCACTAGGGGGTGTGGGGCTCCATAAAGTCGTAATTGCCTCCCCTCGACCCCCTAGGAAACGTTTAATTATGGGTGGCATTGTCGCCCCATTAAGGTACAAGGGTCCAAAGTTGTGATACAAAATAAATAAGATAATCAGGCTCCACACCCAACAATCCAAAGTCAGAGAGAAGTCTCTTTAGCGACATTGCTTGACAAGATGTTCAATTCGCTGCAACATACTCGGCCTCTGTTGAAGATAACACAACTATGGGCTACTTTTTAGATGACCACGCGATCAAGTTTCTGAAAAATAGAAAAGCATAGCCAGAAGTTCTTTTCTGATCATCAATACAACCTGCATAATCACTATCTGTATATCCAACAAGTTTACTATCTGCAAAGGCTGCATACAATAAACCATAAGTAGATGTACCTGCAATGTATCTTAACACCCTTTTTCCAGCCTTCGAATGACAGTCTTTAGGAGATTTCGTAAACCTGGAAATATAACTAGCTACAAATGCTATATTAGGTCTAGTAGTCGTAAGATACATAATACTACCAAAAAGTTTCTTATAGAAAGTCGCATTAACAATAGTACCCACATCATCTTTACTCAACTTTGTACAAAATTTAATAGGAGTATCCACCAATTTACACCTGTCCATCTTAAAATTTTTCAAAATTTTAGTAGCATACTTCTATGGACTCATAAACATACCATCATGTGTTTTTTTTACTTTGATACCTAAAATGTATCTCATTAATCCAAGATCTATCATTTCAAATCCATTTTTCATTGCAGCTTTAAATTCATCTAACTGCATGTTACCTGTATCAATTATGTCATCAACATAAAGACACAGTATCAAAATATTACCTTGATGATCATTCTTGATATATAAATTGGGCTCGTGGTTGCTCCTTCTGAAACCATTATTTAGCAAGTAATGGTCTATTCGGCTATACCAGGCTCTTGGAGCTTTCTTGAAGCCATAAAATGCTTTCTTTAGCCTGTACGCTTTATGTTTTTTATTTTGATTTTTTATTTAGAAACTAGGTGATTGTTCAACATACACTTCTTCATTCAAAACACTGTTAAAAAAAGCAGATTTTATGTCCATTTGGTAAATAGGCCACTTGTTTTGTGCTGCAACAGCTAATACAAATCGAACTATATCAGTTCTTGCTACAGGTGAAAATTTTTCACCATAATCTATGCCCGGTTGCTGTGAAAAACCTTTGGAAACTAATCTTTCTTTGTGCTTATCAACTTCACCTCTGTCATTTAATTTTTTTTTAAAAGCCCATTTGACACCTATATAATTTCTATCATCAGGTAAATCAACCAAATCCCAAGTTTGATTTCTTTCAATAGCATCGATTCCATTATTCATATCATCTACCCATTCCTTGTCCTTTATAGCCTCTTCAAAACATGTAGGTTGAAATGAAATAAATGCCAAATTTACAATGTCATCAACATCATCTTGTGAATAAATATCACTTAAGTTTCTTATTTTAGGATTATTAGAATCACACTCAAAATATGATGAACTGCTATTGCTTGATGAACTACTATTGGTTTTTTTTTGAACTTGTAATCTTAGAATGCTTGATGTAGGTGCTTGATGTTCATCTAACAGAATAAAAGGATTAGGACAACTATTGCTCTCTATTTCATTCCAAGACTTGTTTTCTAGAAATTTCACATCTTGACTTACGACAAACTTCTTAGTTATATGATTTAACAATATGTATGCCTTAGATTGACCACTATATCATATAAAAATATACTTTTTTCTCCTATCATCAAGTTTCTTTCTTAATTTTTTTCAAACATGAGTGAAAGCAATACAACCAAATACGTGAAAGTGTGAAACAATTACTTTTTGCACTCCATGCTTCTTCAAGTAAAAAAATTTGAACATTAGAAGTTGGCGATATATTCAAAATATATACCTAACATGCAACTGCTTCAGCCCATAAATCTTTAGACAAATTTCGTGTTTTGAGCAAACTTCAAGCCATATTCATAATTGTTTGATTCTTTCTTACCGCGACTCCATTCTGCTGTGAAGTATAACTAGTTATTGTTTGCTTTTTAATACCATGTTGTTCACAAAAATCAATTATTTCCTTAGATTCATACTCACCTCCTTTATCATACCTCAGAACTTTAATAAAATTTCCACTATGTTTTTTAGCCTCAGCTTTGAACTCCTTAAACTTGGAAAATGTTTCCAATTTCTATTTGATGAAATACACCCAAATTTTCCTGCTAAAATCATCAATGAAAGTAAGAAAATAGAGACTGCCAGCAACTGATTTTTCTTGCATTGTGTTATCACTCTAATAATTATTAAGTTGTGGTATTTTTTTATTTAAAGTCTAAGAACATTACAGGTAACCACAGACCAACTTTTAAAATCTAGGATCTAGCCTTCCTAGGGTTCAGAAAGGGCTCTCTCTTTAAGATTTAACTTTGTTTTAATTATAAGATATTAGGCTAGTTATGATTGTACAAATTGGTTTTTATTTGGTTTGGTTTGGTGGGAAAAATCAATTAATAAGATGGATAGTGGGAGATCTGTTTGTCCATTGGGCTAAGGAGTCAAAAGTCAAGTAGACAGAACTATGATCAAGGTCAGAAATTCAAATGTTTTGAGGGAAAGATAGACAAGTCTTTGAAGATCTTGGAAGGCCGATTTGGTGAAGTGGTTTGATCAGGATAAAGGGAAATGAATGATTATTTAATCCAGATAAGGAAGGAGTAGTCAGATCTGATTCGAAAGAGGGAGAAATTAAGGGTTCCCTACTCTGGAAACAGGGATAATTTTAAGGATGGAAATTTATCTTGAAGTTTTAAAAAATGGGGAATCTCACTAGTCCCTAATATGCAATCTATAAAATTTGTATTGATGTATTTGTAAAATTATTCAAATTTATAATGATATTATATATATTGTATATATAATGTTGGCAATTTTTAACGTAAAATAATTTTATATTGTAAAATTTGGGCGAATCATTTTTATAAGAAAATGGAAATTGGCGAATATTTTTTTTGGAAAAACCATGGAAAATTAGCTCACCTGCGAATATTAGCCCCTAAAATTTTCCATGTCTGGAAATCAGCAGAAAACATAGAAATGATAAACAATAAAGACAATGTGCTTTAAAAAATACTGAAATAATACTCCTATTTTATCATTCAAATTTAGAATACATAATGGATTCATGAAAACATGAGAATATAAAAAATGACAAGTAGAAAGTACTTCAATTCAATAGCTCATCACATGAATCTTGAAATATGATGCTAGATGATTTAATCTAGTCTTCTACTTGAACATTGCAACAAAAGCCTTCAAGTACAACAAAAATGACTATAGAAATCTTCAACAATTTATTCCACGCTAATACTTGAAAAGATGAAGTATATACACAAAATGTTTACAAAATATCCTAGAAAAATCATAGGCTTTTTATAAGGAAATAAAATATCTTTTACAACAAAATAGTGAAATCTACTTAACAAATCAGTAAGTCGTCCTATTTATCCAAATAAAATAGAAAATTGTTTTGGAATGGATGCAGCTGGTTGCCTTGTTGTCCTCTTTGTTGACATAGATATTTCAAATCTGTTTTGAAATATTATCTTCTTTATCTTATTTTATTTAATCTTATACTCTTTATCTCTAATACTCTTTAATCATTTATACTCCTTAACTTCTATAAAAACTGCCTTACTGCTACAAAAATTTTGTTTTGACTGTGAAAAAATCAACAAATTGTTTTAGCCTTTTATCTGCAATTTGACTTTTTACAGTAAGTCAGTGAGTGATTTCCAAGCCTCATCAACAGGAATTTTTTATCTTTTTTCAGCTTCCTAAAGTTCTCATCTGCCTCAGTATATCTATCAAATGTTAGTTTTATAACAAAAAGGTGTTTTATCTCATGTTGAAGATAAAAAAAAGTCTTCAAAACTTGTGTAACACCTTCCCTGTAGGAATTCGTTGCCCTTCTATTTTGTTAACTTTTTCTTTTGCATAATCTCTAATATTTTTGTTGTAGTCCTCCTGTGGCATCAGTTTATCATTAATGACCATAATGTTAGGTAAACCTCTTTGCCTCAAGTTTTCAAACTTAACCATAGACATGGTTATGGCTATGTTCATGTTTTCACATTTTTCCTCTAACTACTTCATTAAATTATTCTTTGAAATTAATTTCCTTATTTCAAGGGTTGTCTCTATTCTATTAGTATTTTCTATCTCTTCAAGTTCTTTCTCCTTCTTGTTGTTGAGAAATTTGATTAATTCTATGGCTTTCTTAGGTTTGTCACCTAGCTCATCTTTTGTTTTCTGAATCTCTGATTTTGCTGCCTTTAGTATATCCCTCTACTCATATATTACCTAGATTGATGGCCAAACATCATTGATGGCTTCAATGATTTTACTCCATAACTGATTCTTCACATAAGATATTGGATCTTTCAAGGTTAAATCATTTTGTAGCTTCTTCAATTCAATATTTAAAATGTCATCCCTTTATTCATGAGTTTTTGCATTGATTTGGGATAGCTTCTTAGTATCTTCAGGATTTCCAATCACTTTCTTCAATCTGTTGATCTCATTGGTTTGAAGTGACATTTCCTCCATGGCTTTAACTAATTTACTAGCCTCATCATAATGTTGAGTTGCTCTGGTAGAGGATTCTATGGCTGAAGTAGTGGATGAGGCTACTGCCACTTCAGTAGCCAGTGGTACTTTTGGTGCCAAATCTTCTGCCAGAGTTGAAGGCACAACTATAGTAACCATGGGAATTACTGTAGGAGTTTCTTATGCTTTTGTAATTTGTTTTTCATGGACAAGCTTGTCCATTTGGATCTCCATCTCTTTTATCTTTTTGGTTAATTGTAGAATCAATTTCATCATATTATCTATCTGCTTTTCCTCTTGAACTATTTCTTTGGCTTGTGGATGTTCAGTTGGTGGAAGCTTGAGCTGTTTCCTCAATGCTGCAATATCATCATTGTTTTTCTTTACTAACTCTTCTACATCTTTGACATTGGCAGGATCATATCCTACTTGAATAATAAACTCTTCTAAAGACTTTATCCTAAGATCTTTAGCATATGAAGAAGCCTTGTCTATTGTAATTTGATCTCTCATGTTTATTATTGTATTCTGGAGCTTGCTGACACTCATAGCCTTGGTATCTATGGTAGAATATAACATCTTAGAAGTTTGCCTATGAAATTCAATTTGATCTAGTGCATGAATTCTTTCTATTGGCACTTCAAGATCAACTTTCATGTAATCTACCACTTTCTTGGGAGTCCTAACTATTGGTTGAAGCAGTGACATAATCAACTTCTTGTTTGAATAATCAAAAGTAGAAAGAAGTATGTTTTGGATACCTGGTGTTTTCTTCAAATATTGAGAATAAATCTCATTTTTTATTTCTTCATTATTTGTCTTAATCTTCTTATATTTTTCTCTAATGTCAAGATATTTTTCTTCTACTGTTTGTGAGGAGGATGCTTCCATATTGTGTTGTTTCTCTATGACCTGAGTGTTTGAATTATCAGTATTTCCTACATTTAAAATCTCTGTGACTGGTTCATTTGTAATGACTATAGCATCATCTGTATTTGTAACTAGAACATCTGTGTCTTCTACTTCTATGGTCAGTTTTCCTTTATCAACTGAATTGACTTTAGAATTTTTATTGTATCTAAGTTTAAAACTTGTCTCAGTTTTTGTCTTAGAAGTGTATGTACCTTCTTCTCTGACTCTCTTGGTAGCTTTTTCTCCTTGTTTGCAGTTTGCAAGGTGTGACTAGTATCACCCTATCTAACTGCATCTACCAACGTATTTTCTAGCCACTCCATTTGATCGACATATTGTTAAATCTCTGGTTTTTTCTCATGAATATAGGGTGTTATTTTGCAATTCACCACCATTTTTCTCAATATTCCTTGTGGATCAGAATTCCGTGAGAATATTTATTCAAATCTGTACTCAAGTAATTGTTTTATTTCTTCTTGTTCTACATCTCTGTGATTACAAATAAATGGTCCCACCTGATTCCTCAACTTAAATTGGGTCTTCTTTTTGGCTACTAGGAAGTTGATTGAATTTGAGTTTAATATTTTCCTGATATACTCCAAGGAAAAAAATATCATTGGCACATATTTAGGAGGTTTATAGGGTAACATATTAGACCCAAAAACAATGATTTATGAATGTTTTTGATATATGTACCAATCTCCAGTTCTAGTGTGCCCTGATAGCTGTAGAAATTTCTTCATTTCATCACTGATTCTTCGTTGTTCTGTATTTTTTAACTTGTTTATTAGTGGAAGAATAAATTAATCTGTAAATTCTTCATAACTGAACTTTGTGGACTCTTTTTTTATCAAAGAAGTCCAAAAGATGACTGAAAGTGGATTTTCTTCAATATCAATATTTTGAAGTGTAATTGGGAACTTTTCTGCTTTGAAATATAAGAAGATATGGAAAAGGAAGGGTGCATACCTAAATACTCCCTCAGTTAGCAGTTTGGCAAGCTGATCATGGATATTATTAGCTATTTATTCAACATAATTGAAAATGACAGAAGGAGGCTGTCCTGGTACAAAGGTAGATAGGAAACCTAGGATTGACTCATCTGTATGCTCATCTATAAAATACCCTAGCATAAATGACCGCATGGATATGACATGCCTTGACCCTTCTAGAATTTGAAAGTAGAATATGGAGGGTTGATTTGTGGAATTTCAACATGTAATGGCATGAACACTTGGAAAATATGAAACCTTTTGGGAAATTCTAGACCAATGTACAACTTTGTGAGTGCTTCTATTGACAAAGGAACGGCTTTGGGATCAGGTTTAAGTTGTAGCATCTGGTTTATTGACTCAACAGTAATTGTGAAAAATACTTCTTTATTTGAATTTACAATTTCTCTATGTTCAAGAGAATAATGGGTCTGAAATAACCTAATAACCTCTCGGCATTGATGGGTAAGTGGGACAACATATTTGGGTAGGTTTGAATCCCACATTTGGACTTCTTCAACTTTATTCAATGAATTTTCATAACTCCAGCAGTGGAGACCTAACAAATTAAATTCAACAACTGGATCTACTATTTTATAATCCACATCTCCTAAAGGTGTATGTTCAATGTCTACAACAGGAGGTTGTAAAGGATTCACAATAATTGCAGTATTGGAGGACATGTTTGGATTTGATTTTTCATTTTTAGGTTTTCTAGATAACTAGAACTTTGTATTTACGCTTTCTATATTCTTCTATAAGATTAAATGGTTTACAGAAGTGTTTTTTACTTTAACAGAGGTTCTTGGATGAAAATAGGCAGAACTTGGTTTTCTTTTGAATTTCAACCTTTAAATTTGGCTTTCAACTGTTCTTCAGACTTTCACAGGTTTAGAAAATGATAAAACAGGGGTTTTATCTGATTTTTGGATAATTTTGGACTGAAACTGGTTAAAATTGGGCATTGAAAGGTTGAGGATAGCTTAAAAGGATTTCTGGGAAAATTTCAAGTTTTATAAGGTCTGCAAGGACTAAAAGTATTCAATTTTAACTTAAAACCAGTTTACAATATTGAAAACAGGGTTTTATCAAATTTTTCACAGTGTATTTTGTTCTTTTTGGGAAACTAAAGGGTTTTACTATGGGTAATTATGTTTTACTGGGCTTAACTCCTCAGAAATATCCTTTTCAAATGACAACATGTTGTTTTTTGTGAGGAATACCTATTTTTGCAGGTATTTGGGTCTTTAACTGGTTTTCAAGGTGATAAACAGGTTTCTGGTAGCTTTATAAGGTCTCTGGAAACAATCTGGAACTTTCAACAGTCTTTGACAACAAATGCAGGGGCTTTCTCTGATTTTCTGGGCCCAAAACAGTATTTCAACTTCATTTTCATAAGTCATGAGGATGAATACATACAAATAACGCAAAAAAATGGTTTAGTGGGCGTAGTATGAGGTTTATATAACGTTTTAGGTCAAAAAAATTTGGCATTGAATGCATGTCATCTCGAAATAGAGGACGGTTTTGGTCTTCAAAAGGCGGAAAATTGGAGGCAGTTATCGCACGGGAAATGGGCATCAAGTTGTTTTGGTTAGATTGAATGCGATCTAATAAGATTTGGCAATGTGGAGGAGAGATAAGGGTGGAAAACCACCCATTTCACAAATGTCGAAATGGGTTATTGTCGCGCAGTTTAAAATGCGATATGGATTTCTGGCCGCGGATCTAGGGATTGGGATGCGAATAGATGTGATTGAGTTTTGGAACTACTTGGCAGTGGGACATGGGGCCCGAGTCTTTTATATGGTGGGGTTGGTTTTAAAAGTTAAAAATATATGTTTATAACTTTAAAAAAATTGTATTATTTGATTGGCAGGGTATATAATAACATAGCGTATAAAACATTTAACAAGTGTTTTATAACTATTGGGAGTGGAATTAATTTATAAGATATGTTTAAATCTATGGGGAATATGGCAGGGTTTTTATTTAACATGTGGGATAAATAAACCATAGGTTTAATGTTAATAAATGGGTTTTGGGATATTGGTATAAAGAAATTAGTTAATACACGAGAGGAGATAGTTTAAAGGGATTTACATACTTTAATTTAGAAATTAATATCAAATGAGATGAAATGAATCAAAATACATAGAATTTAAACTAAGTAAAGTGTAAAATGGAATTTTAGCATAAAATTATTATGTTTTGATTTTTACACACAAACTTAGGATAAAATGTATTTTGTAAGTTTTTTGAGTGTTTATGGATGAAAATGAAATTAATTAAGTAGGGATTTTACTTTTACTAAGAAAAAAAGGCGTTTTAATTAGGAAAAGGGTTTGCATTTTTGGAAAAGGGTGAATATACTGATGAAATGGGTTTTTATGTAGGGAATTCAATATTTTTAACAAATCGGTTACTAAGCCTTGGGTCCAGTCGCACCAGAAGTGAGAGAAATGCTCTGAGCCTTTTTTAACTAAATTTTTAGAATACTGGATCATTGTGGGGAAGGGGAGATTAATAATTTTGCTCGATGATGCTTTATTACATGCCTTTCACAACTGTTTTATACCTACCCATATTTATTCTAACATTTTTTACTTCATTTTCATGGTTGCATTTAAACTTTCAGCCTTAAATCCATTTTTCTTTTAAAGCATAAATCTATCTAATTCTAACCTTATTTCATGAGAGGGCTCAGATTAAACTGTTGAGCTCCTCATTCATTCTCTAACTATCTACTAATTTTTCAAGTTTAAATTGTTTTACATATCTTTATTCTCTATCTAAAACATTAAATTAAAAGCATGAAAAGTTAAGATTAAACTATTTAACTAATCATGGATTATGGCATTTTGAACAATCTGCACATAATGATTACTCTTGTAGTAAAAGTAAATAGTAGTGGCATTTTGACTTGCTCACTTTCATGTCTTATTTTATCTCTTTTTTTCTTTTAGGGTCTATTATTTTCTAAGTCCTTTGATATTTATTTTAGGAATTTTACCCTCTTTTTATTTTTTTTATTATTTTCAAATATGGGAAAACAATTTGCAGAAAGAAAGGTATTTAGATATTTACAAGACTATAAAATTAAATTCAAAAATTATGAACCCTATTATTATAGGACCCTAACACATTGGACCGCACAAATCTATATGCAATAACTCTAGTTGTTCTGGGGCTCTATTATAGGTTGAAGCTAAACTATCTCACTTATGTTTACCCATTATACAACTTGTACAGGAAGATATATGATCAGACAAAGCAGGAAAACCTTTCACCATAGTTTGTCTTTGCAAAAAACTCATACTTTTGATAGGTAAATGACCATATAGAAAATGCCATAGATCAGATTCAGTTGGCATTGAAATATTATGTGCATACAACTTCTCACTTTTCAATTGTAATTGATACAACCTATTCTTTTTCATAGGAATCTTTGCAACAAGAGACTTATGTTTATCAGAGATCGTTCAAGTAGTGTTGTGAAAGCTAACATCATAACCATGTGCATCTAACTGACCAACACATAACAAATTATGCTTGAAATTGGGTACATAATAAACATCATAGATATTATTCACAATTTTTTTTTTGGTTAAGATAGTTATAACACCCTTTCCGGAAGCTTTAACATGGCGATCATCACCAAAAGCAATAGAGGAACTAAAAGATGTATCAAGATGAGAAAAAAATCACTATGACTAGTCATATGATTACTACATCCGTTTTCTACCAACCAAACATTTTTATTAGGTACTTGCACAGTCACTTGGCATGCCTAAAAAAGTATCTGATGTTTCACATTCAGTGTTCGTGACATTGGCTTTGTTTTTACTTAAAACATACTGTAATTTTCGACATTCAGACTTATAATGACCATGTTTTTTGCAATAGTGACATTCAATTTTTTATTTATATTTCCACCTACGACCATGATCATTTTGAGACTACTCTGAATGTGCTTGAGTTACTTGTGATCTATCATCACACTGAGACTGTCCTCTACCTTTTCCTCTCCTGCCACGAAAACCTCTACCTCTACCTCTATCCATAGAAGCTTTAGATTTGAAAGCATGCTCTAAATTACTGAAATCTAAATTAATTCTTGCTTCATGCGCCAACAAAGAACTAGTTAATTCTTCCATAGATAATTTTGTTAATTCTTTCGATTCAAAAATGGTAACAATCATGTCAAATTTTTTAGGCAAACATCTAATAACTTTTTCAATAATTATTTGGTCTTCTATCTCTTCACCATTCATCCAAAGCTAATTAAAAACACCCATAACTTTAGTCATAAACTAATAAATGGTTTCTGATTCAGTCATTTTGAGTGTTTCAAACTGTGTTCTGAGATTCTGTAATCTTAAAATTTTTACTTTATCATTTCCTTGATAAGAAACCTTAAGGATATCCCAAATTGATTTAGCAGTTTTAGTAACAGTGATTTTAGGAAAAATAGATTCATCTAATAAATTTAAAATGCATGACTTTTCTCTACCTTATTTCTGCTTAGTTTCATCAATTTGTTTTCTTTGAGCAACATTCATTCCAGCAATTGTATTTTTGTCAGGTTCTGTGAACTGCAATTCTACTGATTCCCAACAACCTAAGCCTTATAAGCATACTTGAATTTTAAGGCTCCAAAAATCATAGTTCTTTCCACTAAATAATGGTGCAGGAATGAAAAACTGACTTGTCCAAGCCATTTAAAAATAGTCAGAAATCGGATACTTTCGTAAAAGAAAAATAGTCCAAACAAGAATATTTGTCCAACTACAATTAAATTTGAGCAGTGGGGCCACAAATCCAAGAAATCCAAACAAAAAAAATGCCTTCTCATGAGTCAATATAAAAACATCAAAAAAACTGACTTCTGTAATTATTGTATCACCCTGCAACCCCTCGGCGTTTCATGGAGAATTATAAAGTTTGTACAAAATAGCCAAGTACCATATTCATCCTCCACTAATTTGTTACAAGAAAAAAAATTGAAAAAACATAGAACATAGAGTTAGGTTGCAGGAGCTTAAGAACGAGTTTAGGATAACGAATATTTTGCTCTGTGACTCACAAACAATCAGCTATATTTTCCTTTGACCATGTGATTACAGTTTCTTAGCATCATAGGCAACAAGGGCTAGGATTTTCACTCTCTGAGATATAAGATATATGTTGAAATGTTTACAGAAAAATATCATAGTAAGTGTCACCTTCTGTTGGGATTCTCAGCATCAAGTTGCAAGGGATCTCAAAACTTCTCTTTGATGACAGTAAGATCTGCATGCTTTTATCCTATGACAAAAAATAGGAACAATCTCTGGTGGCAGCAAATAGAACGACAAACTTCTGTACCCTTCTATGTGGCGACAACAAACAGAAACAGTCTCTAGTGGAAACAAGTAGAAACCGACAAACTTCTCTTTAGCAGTAGACGGGTTCAAGCTCAGGTCGAACACAACAGCTTAACGAAAGCTAAACACAACAACGTCACACAAGTGGCGATGGCATTGATAAGAGGGAAGAAGCAACAAGGAAAGAGAATCTTTGTAGAGCACCCACTCTCAAGAAACTGAAACCCAAACTTGGGTTGTAGAGCTATCTGCTCCGATACCATGACATATTTAAGAGAGGAAATAAGTAGGACACACCAGAACACGAAAGCAATGATTTTCATTAAGGGAGGAAATATATAAATATATATATATATATATATATATATACATTCAGAAACAGTTAAACTTGAAACTAATTCCTAACTAATTTCAGGAACTGATTCTTCAATGGAAAATGATTTGTTATGTAGATTAATCTCTAACACCATCATGGTGCTTTTCTTTGACCCTGTAAGCCGATTCTGAATTTATGTCGTTCTCATTATTGGGGTTTTTGTCAAATGTTTGTCGAACAACCTATAATTCCTCTTTGAATTTTTCCCAATCAAGCCCAAAGACCATCAATCATGACCTGCAAATTCTTTAAACTCTGCAAGATATCCTTGAAGGCATCTTCTCTAGAAATTAGAGATATTTCAATTATTTCCACCATACACTATTTTTGTCATGGCAGGGAACCTATAAATTTTACCCAATTCAAACTCAATGTTCAAACTGGGCTTTAATATCACTCTATAATGTCCCCAAACAGTGTTCAAAATTCAACACGTCAGAGCCATTCAAAGGGCTTCTGGCACGTTGAAGAAGTAGGGATAGAAATTTACAAGTCAAAAAAAAATTTAATTTAGATTTTTAGTAGTTTAAAAAAAAAATATTATAAAATGTCACGAGAAGTGCTGTAGCTTGTGAGAGCCAGTCACATTTTTTAAAATTATTACTATTTTTTAAAATTATTAAGTATAGTAAGTATATTTACTAACTGGACTTAGGTTGTTACATGCTGCAACATTGAAGGAGATTAATGGCAAGTTGCAAATGCAAAGGAAAGGTTGTTGAGTTTCCAAATTCTATTAAGTGCAAGCAGTGTTCAAAATTGAACACGTCAAATCCCTTCAAAGGGCTTCTGGCACATCGAAGAATTAGGGATACAAATTTACAAGTCAAAAAAAAATTTAATTTAGATTTTTACTAGATAAAAAGAAAAAAACAATAATATTATAAAATGTCACTGGAAGTGCTGTAGCTTGTGAGAGCCAGTCACATTTTTTAAAATTATTACTATTTTTTAAAATTATTAAGTATAGTAAGTATAGTTACTGACTGGACTTAGGTTGTTGCATGCTGCAACTTTGAAGGAGATTAATGGCAAGTTGCAGTTGAGATTAATGGCAAGTTGCAAATGCAGAGGAGAGCTTGTTGAGTTTCCAAATTCTATTAAGTGCAAGTTTTCATTGTGCATCTGCATAACTAATTAATAACTTATTAATTGATATTTTTCCTGGACTCAAGCTTTAGCTTTGCAATTGCAACTTGCAGCTAAAGAGCCATTCCTCAAATCCCAAATCCCCCTATTCGGATCAAGTGTGGTTACATCTATTGACGTGGGTACAGAATAATACTCTATTCTGAAATGTCAAGACCTAAATTGAGTGTGATTACATCTATTTTCTTGGGAAAAGAAGACTACTCTACTCTGAAGCTTCGAACCCGGATCAGGCAGAATTTTCCAGGTATTTTAACTCTCCATATAATTTCTTGATGTTCGAATAATACTTTCATTGATTTTCATGCTCTGTATATGTTTTTAAAAGAAAGTATTTGGCACCAGACCAGATTCATCTCAACTTAGCTTGGATGGTCTTTTAGGGAATGGCAGAGTTCATTTACATTTTCCCCCTTAAATTTTTCTGAGTGTAGTGTTTTGTTTTTTTTGATAGAATTCTTCTTTGATGAAATTCTGTTTTTACTGTGATTCAGTGGAAATTTTATAAGAAATGTGGTTGGACAGAAAACTTCCTTGAAACCCTAATATATTACTATAAAGTCCGTATTTTGGATTCTTAATTGGTTTTGGTACATAACAAGGTGTGATAGACAAAAATGGAATTATAATTTATCTCTATCATTCATATCTTTCATGCATTCACTCTCATAGACATCACTTCCCTATTTTCATTTCATCTTAAGTTCGCTCATTTAAATACAAAAAAAAGATAATTTTGGGACTGTTTTAACATATTTGACATAATATTAGTCACTGTTGTCCTACACGTTTAATTATTTCTCATTGAAACTTAAGTTACATAAATTATTTGAGTTATATGATAGCATACTGTGGAAATTATTGCTAGCTTTGGTGACATTGGATTTTGAATTAAATTTACAATTGGATTAATTTTTACATTCGTCCTTTTGTTCAAGAGATCTAACATTGTGTTTTCTTGTGAGTTACATATTCCCGAGGTTAATAATATTTCACTTAATAATATAACTCACATAAGTTCATAAACCTAATATCTAATATCTTGTCACTTTGTTAACATTTCTCAAATTCGTAATTCAAGAAGTGTTTTCTTGTGAGTTACATATTCCCGAGGTTCATAATATTTCGCTTAATAATATAACTCACATGAGTTCATAAACCTAATATCTAATATCTTGTCACTTGGTTAACATTTCTCAAATTCGTAATTCAAGAAGTTATTTGTAATTACTTGCAACTAGGAGAGAATGCCTTCTTCCAATGAGCAACTAGAATAATTTCACTAGGAATTTCAATGTTTTCACATATTTTTTGTAATTTTTTGTTTTAATGTATATATATATATATATATAAACATTTTTAACATTATTGTTATTATTATTATTATTATTATTGTTTTTATTTTTATTATTATATATTACTATTTTTTTTTAATTCTTTTCTTCAAAAAAATATTTCACATTTAACCACAATATTTTTCTATGTAGCATTATAGTAACATTTTCATAGAATTTTTTCATATATATATATATATATTCAAAATTTACATTTCACCCTATATTTTATAAATCACTTAAATTCTCCAATTTATATAGTTTATTTGCATTTATCTACAATATTTTTTGTTTTTTTTGGAAAATATAAAAATGTTTACATCGACCAATTATTATTTTATTTCTGTTTCTTTTATCTATATAATTTATTTACATATAATCACAATGTTTTATTTCTCCCTTAAATTATATATATATATATATATATATACACGTATCATTTCGTCTATTAATAGTTTTCAATTTTGTACATTTTACTTTAATAATTATATATAAGCAATGTAGAAATATATATTGTACATTTACAAGGTACACAATGACCTTGTATTTTTAATAACACATTTTACTTTATGCCATCTGAATAACACATGAAAGAAATGTTTTCCTTTATGCCTACAATGACCTACATTAGCTTCAAAGAGATGATGCCGAGTGTAAGTCTCTTGCAATTTTGGCAGAATTGTTACTCCTCGGGCCTAGCACACAAACCCATAGGAAGTTTGCGCTATGTGGGGCAGCCCCCTGGGTCCATGTTTCTTGAAGCACTTCCACCAAAATTTAGATTGGCGCAGCTATACACATTTTTTATTTTATTTATTTATTTATTTATTTTTTGTTTTTTTCTTATCGCGATATGATTCTTTGCAAGATTGTAACTTTTCATTATTTAAATTTCTTGTAGGAAGGTATAAATACATTCAGCTTTCTAAAAACTTCTTGGGGCACTAGGTCTTTGTAGATTAGATGGTTCAAACTCACAATTCCAACAAATCCTTACTAGATTTTGGGCAAAATTGACAGGGATGCTTAGAAATAAACCAAAATGTTGAATAGTTAGACTATGCATAACACCGGGACAGAGATGTCCTGCCTTATGCTAAGAAGCCCAGGTGCACACAAGCATTACATGGTGTGTGAGTGCATTTGCAACCAACTCCTTTCCTTAATTACAACTCTTAATTTCTATAACATGATAATTGCAAATACATTCAACACACAATCCTATCAATTCTCCTAATAAGGTTGCATCTAGGATTATTCATCCCAGCTCTATCCCCTTTTCTTGAATATTGACAAGGCTAACACAACCATCCACACTTTTATTGTATATAAATGCATATTTGCAGGACAAGTGGTCTTGTTGAAATGAATCATGCTTTCTAGTGTCTTTTCTGTTGTAGTTGTGGATTGTTTTGCGTCAGAGTGAGCCCATTATGATGAATCCAATTCTGTTTCAATAGCTATAATTGATCCACCAATATTTCAATTATTTTTTCTTCTGTGTGTTCTTTACCAATATAGTCATAATTGATTCACCAATATTTCAATTTCTGTGTTTTCTTTAGAAATGATCTTTATGATTTGCTTACATATAATTGACTGAGGATAAGGGGCAGTAGTTTTACCCACATGGAGAAGCCTTGGAACTTCAATTGATGTACTAATAAAAAGAAGAAATCAATTTCTTGAACATTTCTGTGAAGCGGTGAGTCAAACTGAAAAGGAGTAAACTATGCTTGAATTATTTATGTGTCTCTTTCAATGGTCAAACAGAAAAGGAGTTGATGACAACAATATACAAATTTGAACTCAAATCAGGATTAAGTAAAATTAAAAAAAAAAAAAAACTCACTGTGTAAAAATTCCAATTAAAAACAAGTAATATACAACAAAGTATATGCGTATCTTTAGTAAAGTATCTGTGAATTTTATCTATAATATATACAGTAATGAAATTAAGGTAGGGAATATAATGATCAAGCTCTGATGAAGGACAGAAAAATTATTTTAGTTTTGGTTTATTGTCTTTAATTCCTAACAGAATGTACTTGGTCCTAACAATATATGAAATTCAATAACAGACTGGATAACTTTTAGGTTTGAAAAACAAGCTTATCTTTCCCTTTTTCCTCTTTTCAAGACATGAATATCAATGTTAGTTTTAATTTCAATGATCAGCAAACCTTTGTGTGTGAGATCTATTTGTTTCTTTTCATTTTATTAGTTTTCATATGAAGTTTTTTATCTACTGTCTTGTTTTCGAAGAATATATGTGTTTTAATATTAATCTGTTTTTTTATATTTCTTGTTTTGTTGATTAATTATGATTTACAGGTATAAAATGCCACCTCTTGGTCACCCAAAAAAGGATCTGAAATAATGTTCACTTGCTGATGCATTTGGTATCTCTCAATGCTCTAATCAACTGCACATTTCTGAAAATGAAGTATATGATCATGTAGATGAGGACCATGAATCAGATAGTGCAGAACGTATTGAAGAGAAATCGACATCCAAGAGGTACAAAAGAACATTGAAGTCCAAATGGAAGATGATATTTCCATGGGCTTATGCTGTAAAAGATTGTAATGGTGTTGAAAGGATAAAATGTCCATGGTGTGTAAAATTTAAAAGGGAAACTCCATTTGCTAAAGATGGAAGCACAACCCTTCAAGTTAGTGCTTTAAACAGCCATGCAACATCAGAGGCTCATAAATATTCTTTGCAACTTTTAAAGAGAGAAAAAAAACAGAGAACTCTTCCAATTAAAAAACATGTAGAGCTAATGGTTGATGCTCAGAAAGAGAGAATTATATCAGTTATTGAGAACATGTATTTTGTTGCAATAAATGATTTACCTTTGGAGGTATATAAGTCAATTTGTGACTCTAACAGGTATAAAAACACTCCTCACATGCCTTTAACAGATGAATACTTAGCATATACAAATACAACATCTGGAAAAGAATTTTTAGAAGATGCTAAGGAGGTATATTGGAGAAAATTAAAAGATGAGATTTTACAAAGCCCATATTACTCAATTTTAGTTGATGAAAGCACTGATTGGACTATGGTGCAACATTTGATTGTTCATATTACATATTTGACAAATGAAAGAAGAGGTCCATGTGCTACAAAAATTCATACACTTGCTACAGATTAAGGATGGAACATCACATTCTATGTATGATGTTGTGACATCTCTTTTAGCAGACATGAATCTATCCATGGAAAAGTTAGTTGGATTTGGATCTGATGGAGCATCATCCATGAGGAGTATTCGTGATGGTTTATCTACTAAGCTTTATTGACATGCCCCTCATTTATTAGATATCCATTGTATCGCTCATCAAGAAGAATTAGTAGCAAATGATGATTCATCATATTTTGAAGAGTTGCAAGCTATTAATAAGTTTGCAAACAAGATCTATTCATGGTTAGGGAAATCTACTAAAATACATGGAGAATTGAAAGAGCTAATGTAGTCAATTTCAAATCACAAAGCTAGAAGTGTTACAGATTCATCATATTAGATGGCTTTCTAGAGGAAAATTCATGGAAAGACTCATTAAGCTCATGCCTGCTTTGTTAAGAGACTGGGAGTTAGTGGAGAAAAAAATGTATGAGATGGCTACAATATTTCAAGTTCAAATTTTCATCCACTTACTTGAAGATGTGATTATTGAGTTAAAGAAGCTGAATCAAAAGTTTCAAGAGGATCATGTTGACATTACGTCTATTGGAACAACTTTGGATATCACTATCAGCTTGCTTCAAAAGCAATTTCTAAGAGGCACATTTGGGGCAGGTGCAATGCACACATCATTTTTTTTTAATAAAACACAACAAGGAACTCTTGAGTTTGTAGATTTCACAGACATAATACATGTACATGAATTAAGGTTTGAGAGTTTTCCGAGGTCACAAAGATCAGGGACACTTAGATGCCTACATTATGCTGAGAAAAGGTTTTCTAATGAAGGTGATTAACTCTCTAAATGAAAGGTTCACAGATTTGCCTATTTTTAATGCAGCTAAGTTTTTTATTCCTCATAATTATTATGAGGATATGGATGATAGAGATCAAACAAGAAGATGGTTGACATTTTCATGTGAAGAATTTAGTGTTGGAGGCTTGCTTGTTGTGGAAAACATTAAATGTATGGGTGAAATGGATGAATTTATATGTACTATTTATAAATCTTACCCAAAAAAACATATGTTTGGAGTATGGGATCTATGTGGAGGTGAAATTGAATGGTTTGAAAGATTTCCATGCTTAATGCAGCTATGGCAAGCAATTCTTGTTATTCTAGCTAGTACAGTAGTATGTGAAAAAGGATTTTCAAAATTAAATAGAATTAAAAATGATGATAGATCAGAACTTTCTTTAAAAACATTGGATATGTTAATGTTTCTCTCTCTCAGTGCACCTCATTCTCTAAATGAGGTATATTGGAATGTTATTTATGATGAATGGAAGGAGATTAAAACTCGAAAACCTCTTCCAATATGAGAATAGATTGAAAGAACTAGTAAGTTTCAATGTTTATTACCATTAGTGTAAGTAAATTTTTTTAGTTTTATACCATTTGACTTTTACTTTCTGTTTTATAATATATTTCAATTTTTATTATGTTTTTTTATTAACATATTGAATTTAATAATTGCAGGATATCACACAAGATATGTTAAGCTAGAGAACCACAACTGTCCAAGGTTTATAATTGGAAGAAAATGCTACCTTGGATCAATTTTGCAGCCAAGTCAAGGGACTATTGTTCCAATTATTTGAGATGTGCAATTATTGGATGTCTCAACATTCCAAGAGAGTTTTAATAGACAATAGAGCAATGATTTGATCAAACCTGAAATTTATAAGCTATTATTAATTTTATAAATAAGACCTTTCATATACTTTTAATATAAGTATTTCTATTTTGTCATATTTGTTTCTTATTTCAATTTCATTAAGATGTAGTGATTTTGATATGTTTATTTTGGTTCGTATTTTAAATTCATAAGAGCGAAAAAATATTATGGAATGTGATTATATTTTAGAAATATTTTTGAGCTAAAATGACCCATTAGATCTTTCGATAAGCTCAAGTTATCTTGATATTGATTCTCCAAATTTGCGTCCACTTTTGGAGTCTCATTGTATCCTCACTTAAATATTAAATGCCAAACTTACAGTATCATGGTTTGGCATCATGAGCTTGACTAATTTTCCACCATGCCCATAATTTCATTGTTGTATTCATATCTGTAAACAACATTTCAAATAAAAAAAAGGTTCTATAAGAAAAATCCAGGCCGTTGCTTCTTGTCAAACAAAGTCAAAATTGCATTACACAATCTTACACATCAGAATCTCCTATATCCCGATGGTATCCATCCAAATTCTTATAATAGTGTCTTCAAGACTTATGTTGGCATTGCCAATGAGAGATTTAAGCAGTGCAAGATGGAGCTTCCTTCATTGTTGTATATGTAACGGTCATTTATTAACATAAAGATTGATGGTTTTTTCTTTCTGAAAATAAAATATAAAAATAATATATTGTGGTCAATTAAAATGTTTTTTTTAAGCTTTTCATCATAGAAGGGGGACATAAATATATGCCCTTCTAATTGAAATTCGGACCTGCCCTTCACATTTAATCACGGTCCCAACTACCATTTCGGAAACACCACATCTTAAGTCAGATCCGTGAAACGGGGTTAGGTATGCTTCTTTTCAAAGTATATGCGGTCAAAGGCTTATTATTAAAGACGAGGCCAAGCTGCGTTGAGATAAAATGCTATCAATTAGGATTGCTTGTATGAATTAGCAACTGGATATAGTCCATATCTACCCAATTGTATTACCTTTCAAATGTATTTACTAAATTGTGTTAGGTTGCAAATGTGTTTATGAAGTATACGTAGTAAGAAAAAGGGGAAAATTTATAAAGAATACGAAAAAATTTCAAATTCATATTGGATCTATGAATCGGATGATAATCTATAGCTTCGATTTTTCGGATTCCAATCTAAGATTTGAAACAACTAAATCCATATTAGAGTTTGAAGATTTTTGTGTTGTTGAATTTCGTTTCGAGGAGTCAGAAATATAGTTCCACAGTAGTCCATTTTACTGCGGACGTTTCTAGTCAGGATGTTTCTAGTCTAAATCCACAAGGCATATTATCTTATCAAGTAGGGGTTTCTCTTTTAAAAATTTGAAATAAAAAATGACTGCGTTGGGGACCTGGCAATATTAGTTGTGATAGTTGTGATTAATTTGAGAGGATCAAATTAGAAAGGTTGCAAGGCCATGTCTATGGTGTCAATTTTCAGTTTTCGGTGATCTTATTGTGGAAATAGTCTTCATATAAAAAATCATAGGAACCCTAATCTAGAAACAATGTAATAAGATGGGGATCGGTGACTATACAACTTTGTATGAGACAGTTAGGGTTTGACTGAGTTCAATTTTCTTGCACGATTATATAAGCCTTCAATCTTTAGCGATGGGTTGAATATATGTGGAGATTTGATGCCTTTATGTAAATCAAAGACTCGTGAGCTTTCTAATCCATTATGGGGGCTAACGTGATGCTATCACTTATGCTTTGTCACTTTTAGTTTTCAGAGTTCGTATATTTTTGTAGTAAACGAAACTGTAAGCAATATGGGAGAAGTACCGAAAGTTAATTTGATATCTGAGAATGAAATTGTTCAAATAAACAGGAGTTTGAAATCTGAAAGAATTTTTTTTATGAATGAATAAAAACTTGAACTTTGAAAACGAAATGTATAAATAATGTATAAATAATGTATAAATACCAGCAACTTTTGGTACAGGATTGTTTATTTTAAACCTAAAGCCTTCAATAGGCTTCACGGAACTGCTATAGATATAACAAAAATATAATTGGATTTAATACTTTAATATATATATTTTTTTTTTATGAAATAATAAATTTGGAAAGAAATAGTAAAATTGACCCAGTACAATTCAATTATTTTGTATTTTTGAACAGATAGAATAAAATTAATTAGCTCATGACTACTTTGAGATTCAGCAGGGCTTCAATGGTGACGTGATGTTAACTCTACATTTAATTCGGGATTATATTTTTCTAATAATGTTGAGCTTTAATAGGGCGAAATTATATTATTGTAAACTGATGAATAATAATAAATTAAATTATGGTAATGAGATTGACGAAACAGAAACGTCTTAATTCTTTCCTTTAAAAATTAACTTATTAATATAAAGAGATGATAAGATTCAAACTTCTAGATACGTTTTCAATTTATTTTAAATTATTATTATTATTATTAATTATATATTTATATATATAAAAGATTATTAATTATAGAGATTTTTAATGTGTAAATATTGTTAAATTTAAGATATTTTTGATTTCAAATTTAGATAAATGTTTTTCTAATTAATCACATTATAATGATTTGGTTTAAATTTAGAATAATTTAATGTGGTTTATTCTCAGGGAAACTAACTATTAAAAATTAGTCGTTATTAGTTAGTTACTTATTACGGAGTAAAAAAGAAAAAAAATATTATGTATTAAATTTTTTTTTTAAATATTAATTTGTACAATGTCATGGTCCAATACCAAGACTTCCTAATTTAATATCTTCAAATGAAAATAATATTACATTTTTTTATTTAATAAACTTAAATAAAAGGCAAAAAAAACATAAATACTTCTAAGATAATTTTAAGACCCTATTTCCCTTATTTCTTTCTACTCTTGATGTTATATTTTTCCAATTGGTAGTTATTTTTGACTTAGTCTATGTGTTGTAGGTTTTGAAAGGTTTTCCACTATACTTTTTAGTCTAGTTTTCTTAGAATCATGTAGGGATTTGTTGGAATCACAAGTTTGAGTTATGAACTCTCTAAAGCTTGAGTTTCTCAAGATTTTTTCAAGGTGTTAAATCTATATATGTAGTCAAAATCTTATTTTAAACAACAAATATTAATATTTGACCAAACAAAAATGTGCAAAGTGGTTGTCTTTTACCTTCTGTATTTCAATCTATGTTACTTTTCACAAATGTTGTTATCATTTTGTGTTACTTAAATATTTTTCATGGTCAAAAGATTTGGGTTCCCTTGAGGGAGATTGTAATTGGATATAGCATGAAAATTCACATCTTTTGTTATTATATGAAGTCATTTTGATGGAATACACCTTAAATTTACAAAATAAATTATTGATAATTAAATTAAAACTCTAAAAACTCTATTCCAAAATAATACTTACTAACTATTGATAAAACCATTGAAACCATAAATTATAAACAACATCAAATTCAAAAATATATTATAATACTTACTAACTATCGATAAGACCATTGAAACCATAAATTATAAACAACATCAAATTCAAAAATATATTAAAATCAAGGATGGATTAGGATAAATGATCTAAAAAATGTTTAGCTTTTGGTTGTTATCGTTTTTTAACCTTTACCACCATACTATTAAATTTAATGCTTAATTGGATACCGTGAACCAAAATAGGGGCATCATTCAATGTGGACTTTAACTAATGTTCATTATATTAAAAAAAATTAATGGGCATTACAAGAAAGAGAATGGTGTTCCAAAATTTGAGTAGTTGGTAAGTAGCAAGTCCATGTCAATGAGTGAATGAGTTGTCGTATCCACTTGCTTGCATAATGTGGATCTGCTAAGTTCTTGTTTATTACATTCTTTAACATCTTTCATATAAAATATTGTTATTGATATTTGGTTAAAAGTTAGACACCGGGGGATCCTACACGCCCTTAAAACCAAGAGTTTCCTTTTAAGATCCATTGCTTCTCTACATCACTAGGGAACTACTTTGATAACTCCACCTTTACTTTCAATGAGTTATGAGGAGTAAAAATAAAAAATTGTAAACATCATTATTTGGTCTCTAGCTTATGAAAAATCCACATCAAAGAAATGATACATTACCTTTTACAACCTATTAAAAAATATCTCAAAATAGAGATCAACATTTTGGAATATATATATATATATTTTTTCTCACCAAAGATGTTTCCAAAATCTATGATAGACATGCCTCTCCCTACAAGCTGAAAACCTTTCCCAAGCTCATGGCACTCTTCAAGTGCTCTCAAATTTTCATGGATTTCAAATAAATAGTAGACTTAGAGAAAATGAAGAATTGAAATAACGAAAGGTACCCGTAACTTTTAAAACTACACTCACAAGTTCTACATAAATTAGTCATTCCAATCAATTGAAATATGATCGTAGTCTTTCCAAAAACATGCCATTACTTCTCCCTAGTTAATATATAACATTTCTGAAGACAAATATTGGTTTCGATTGGTTACCAATGATATGTGCATAATAAAATAATAAAAATTGATGAGTTAGAGTGATCTTCCAAATTTGAAGCCAAATTGAAGGTATAATTGTGCTAAAATTTTGTATGGCATGGCAACAGATAAACATGGAAAACATCAAGAAACATCATAATAGACAATTAACCTGAGGGAATAAATTCTATTGAATGCTAATCTTCCTTAGACTTATAATATGCATCCATGCACAATTGGTTAACTAAAAATATCTACTTTCATTCACAATATCTTAATTAATGGAAACCACTTTTGGAATAAAGAAAAAAAATGAATTGGAAGAGTGCTCACAGAATCCTCTTCTTAAATATGTGATTTATCATGATAAAATAAGTAAGCATATACTTGTTTGAATTCTCTTCCAGTTAGAAATACAAAGCGCAGGGGAGTGAATAATTATTTCATGTCAAATAAAGATTTACATATTTTTCATTATTCTTTATAATGTTAGTTGAATCATTATTTAAATATAAGCACATTATGATACAAGCCTATACCTAAGCAGTTCATACATGTAGACCATGAACATCATAAAGCCAAGTGAACCATAAGAACATATCACATGAATAACTTAACATTATCATTTTCATCATCATCATAGAGACATTATATATTAGGTAGACAACCAAACTCATAAAAACCAATGTTGTTGTTGTATTTTCCTTCCTTTATTAATATTCAAAAATCATCTTTTACATCTTTCACTGGCACAATATTTTACCAGTGTGGAGGCTCTTACCTATTGGAGGTTACCACTCCCTAATCAATTTCTTCATCCAACATCGGAAGGAAGCTAAGACTCCCTCACTAAAGGCTCTAACGCTTAGACCATTTGTGGACTTCACCTCAAAATCTTTCACATTAGATCCAACTACAACAAACTTAAATCAGGTATACCACATTTAATCCAAGTTTGAAACTGGTTCCATATATAAAATTGTGCTCATAAATCCATCTCATACAAAAATAAATAACAAATACAATTTTGTCCTCAATATATAATTGCATGCATCATCAATCAATTAGGAAAAACCATCAAATTCACTATATCAATCTCTACATTTTCTCAACATGAATCCAATAGAAAACCCTAATGTTATCTCATTAATGATGGCATAAATCATAGTAGCATCAATTTCTCTCTGAAAAATCCAATCTCGACAATGATGAACATCCCAAACTTAATGTAACATAAATTCCCATGTAAATCAATATTCGTCTAATCAAACTATGACTCTTCACTCAACCATAACAAAAATGCAAGACCAAACACTAATTGTATCTTATGACATTACCACAATGCACTAGACATATGGCAATACATCTATGTATAAAACAACAACAATATTATTTTTTCTCTTCTCAAGCATCAAATCTAACCTCATTGTCGTACACATCTGAGACAAACAACATGTAATATGAATGGAAATAATATAAATAATGCAATTCATGGTTATAAACCACATTTTTGAAAATATGCATTCTCATCAATACGTGCCCAATATCTATCATCTATTAACTCACCATATAAAAAATAACTTCCCTCATACAACATACATCATACTCTAAATCTGCATACATAAAACCATATACAATTCTTTTCCTCATACATTACATATCATTTTACCAACAAATAAAATAACCTTTTATCCTTGTAATCAATTACCTACCACAATCTCCAGCAGGAGAAATGTAGCATATGTAAACCCATGCCACTCAAAAGACCTAAATATAATATATGCTCTCAACATCTTGAAATTGATACTAACTCGTAAAAAAAAAATCCCAAATACAAATCATAATCAACTTTTATCTACCCAGAAACAATATACATAAAAAATGCATTGGTCATTAACTTAATATTCAACCTCTTTGCAACTCAACATTCAAACTCTATGAAACTTCTCAGATCTTTTCTCATACAACTCATACATTATGCATAAAACACATCAGAAACTAGTATATCCTAATGAGTAAGGCACCTCAGAAAGATTCATCTCGAAGAAATTTGTTCTAAAATGCCATTTTGGTCTAGTAACTCATCACCATAACATAGATTAAGTAGCTATGATTAATACAACCAATTGAGTAACTATCTCTCACCCATTCCAAGCAGTAGCAAATATAAATACCTTGACCAACAACTCAATAAAACTCATATCATTAATTTTTATTTCCCTAATAAGATTCAACCATATAAAAATACAAAATGCAATATATATATTTTATAAACTATGAAAAATAATTTGTTAATAATGAAACAATGACACTTCCATTGACCTCTACATTGGATCATGCAATTATGCGAGATGAGGTCCGTTTTCACAATACGTCACTAATCTAGAGAGAAATCAGCATGTTCAAATGCAAGTTTCACCATATTGACAACTAGTATATGATAGTGATTACCTTCAATGTGATCTATACAACTCATAATGTTATGAAACTAGCTCCAAAAATAGAAGAAAAGAGAGATCAACGCCTTATAAATAAGCCACTTCGAGGGGGAAACCTCCAATACATTACATAAATGACCAATTCTTGGATGACACAAATGAAAAATCCTCCTTTATATATATAGGAGTCCATGGGTCCACAATGTAATCTTAGCCAACCTAAGAATAATAATGTAATGGCACAATAATAACAATATGGGGGTTATAGAGGTACAAAAATAACAATAAGGGGGTTACACTAACAACAATAAGGGACTATACTAGTAATATAGGGACCTAACATGCTCCTCTCCTTCAAAAAAGTGTTGTTCTCAATGCCTTAGTAGCTCCAGGTGCTTCTGTATAAAATTCTCATCCTCCCATGTATAATCTTCAGTGGGTAAGTTCTTCCATTTAATGAGATAATTTGAAATTGATTGATTTCGTAATGGTCGAGTTCTTGTTTCTATGACTACTTCAAGTTCCAATATGGTTTTTCCTTCCTCATCAAGTTTTGTAAATATAGTTTGAATTGGAAATTTGTGCCCTATAACCTTCTTTAAGCATGAAACATGGAAAACTGGATGCACTCACGAAGAAGCAGGAACCTGCAATTTGTATGCCATCGTACCAATCTTTTGTAATACCTTGTAAGGACCATAGTACTTTGGCAATAATTTATTATTCTTCTTAGATTTCATGAGGGAAATTTGTTTATATGGTTGTAGCCATAAAAATACAGAGTCTCCTACATCTAAACTTCTCTCACTGCAATGTTTATCTGCCTGTTATTTCATTCGATTTTTTTCCAAATTTAGGTTATCCTTTAAGAGTTGGAAAACCTCTTGTTGATGCTGGATGTGATATTCCACTACTTCAACCCTAGAATTTTCCCTTAAATAAGATGCGATGGAAGGTGGATGATATCCATAAAGTGCCATAAATGGGGTCATTTTTGCTGCAATATGGAAGGAAGTGTTATACCACCATTCAACGAGAGGTAACCACTTGACCTATTGTGCTTTCTTATCAGATACAAAACAATGAATATATCCTTCCAAAAATTTATTCACTATCTCTGTTTGACCATCGTGTTGAGGATGATAAGATGAGCTATGAGCTAGTTGTGTACCAAAACAAGAAAATAATTTTCAACAAAAATTTCCTGTAAAAATGGGATCTCTATCACTTATAATAATCTTCGGGTTTCCATTTAGCTTTTGAATTGTTTCCATAAATGTAGTTGCAATTGTACTTTCTTTAAATGGATGAGATAATGCACAAAAGTGTGCATACATGGTAATTCTATTAACTACCACCATGACGACACTCCTTCCTTCAGACTTAGGTAAACTAGTGATAAAATCCATTGAAATCTCCTCCCAATGTTGACTTCCAATGGATAAAGGTTGTAGAATACTTGGGGTCTTAATTGTCTCAACTTTATTTTGCTGGAAAACCAAACATTCCGCCACAATATTTTGAATATGAGATTTAAGGCCATCTCAAAAAAATTCTTTCTTCACCCTGTGGTAAGCTTTTAAAAATCCCGAGTGTCGTCCTGAAGGAGAAGTGTGCAATTCCAAAAAAATATTTTGTTTTAGTTGGGAATTCTTGCAAATATATAAGCGATATTTGTACCATAAGGAATCATTTTTCCAACTAAATGTATCAGATGTACTAGGATCTTGCTGCAACGTTTGAATGAGTGTCCAAAATTATTCTTCCTTCTTCCATTCATCCCTTGCTTCTGTTATCCAATCTTCTTGGATAATAGAAATGACACAAAGCAATGCTTCCACCTCTTCATCCTTTTTTGAGAGTGCATCTGCGAAAATATTTAGCTTCCCTTCTTTGTAGATTATTTCGAAGTCATAACCCAACATCTTTCTGACCCATTTTTGGTTCTCTTTTGAAGATAGTCTTTCTTCCAAAATATGTTTAAGACTATCATGATCAATTTTTACGTTGAAGTGTCTTCCCATTAGGTAAGGTCTCCATTTCTTTAGTGCATGTAGTATTTCCAACATTTCCTTCTCATAGACTTTGATAATACTTTCTTTTGATTGGATGAATTTCAAAAGTAATGGGTCTTCTTTCTTTCATTAAAACAACACCAATTCCATATCCTGAGGCATAACATTCCACAATAAAGGTTTTTCTGAATTATGGCATAGCTAAGATTGGTGCTAGGTACATTCTGTCTTTAAGATGTTCAAAGGCCTTAGTAGCTTCATGAGTCCATGAAAATGAATGTTTCTTCAATAATGTTGCTAGAGGGGCTACTATTCTCCCATAATTCTTAACAAACTTGCATTAATACCTATAAACACGAGAAATCCGCGCAACTGCTTTATGCTTGTGGGGAATTTCTATTCCTTAATGGCTTTAATTTTGTTAGGCTCTACCTTAACACCTTCATGAGATACAATATGACCCAGATATTCCACCTCTCATACTCCAAAGAAACATTTGGATGTTTTTCCATCTAATTATGTCTCCTCCAATAGTTTGAGCACCCTGTCAACATGTTGAACATGATCCTTCCAAGACCTGCTGTAGATTAGTATATCTTCAAAAAATACTAGCACAAATTTTCTAACGAAGGGTTTGAAAATGGAATTCATCAACCCTTGAAATGTATAAGGTTCATTAGTGAGGCCAAAAGGCATGACCAAAAATTCATAATGACCCTCATGAGTTTGAAATGTTGTTTTCGGAATATCTTCAGTTTTCATTCTAATTTGATGATCTCTTGAACGAAGATCCAACTTGGTAAAATAAATTTCTCCATGTAATTCGTCCAACAATTCATCAATAATAGGAATGGTAAATTTATCTTTAATAGTGAGTTTATTGAGCTCCCTATAATCTAGACACATGCACCATGATCCATCCTTCTTGTGCACCAATACTACTGGAGTAGACAAATAACTTTGAATAGGTTGAATTATACCAGCCTCTAACATTTATGCAATCATACGTTAAATTTCGCTCTTTTGGACATAAGGATATCTATAAGACCTGATGTTTGCAAGAACACTTCCTGGAGTCAAATGACTAGCATGATCATGATTACGAATAGCTGGGAGTCCTTTGGGAGTTTCAAACACCTTAGAATGATTGTGAGAGACTTTTTGGAGATCTAGAGAAATAGATGATTTTGATGTTGGAAATTCTAGTGAGCATAATTGTGTAATTACGCCTCATTGTTTTTTTCAGAATCTTTATCATGAAATTAGAGCTTATTATCTTTCTTGGCTTCCCTGCGATGCCCCATAATTCGATTTTCTTTCCTTTCGAAAAAAATTTCAAGAAAAGTTCTTGAAAATTAAAATCTACCGTCCCCAAAGATTGTAACCGTTGTACTCCTAATATAACATTAGCACCTCCCATTGAGATGGAAATAATTAGACTATTCAATACATACTCCCCCATGGCTAGCTTGATATTATGGAAATTTGTAGAGAAATTTATATTTCCTCTAGTTGCAACCATCACTTGACATTCTGGTGTTGGGTATAGGAAACAATTCAATTCCTTGGCTACCTTCCAATGAATAAAATTATGGGTAAAAATTGAATCAATCAACACTATTACCTTTTTCGTCTTCATATGTCCTTCTATCTTGAGAGTTTTAGGAGTGGTAATTCCTATCAATGCATTACACAATATGGTCAGACTCATTTCTTCTTCTTCTAGGGTTGGTTTCTTGTGTATATCCTCTTCTTTTGAAGTTCCTTGTTCATTTTCTTCCTCCTCTTTACAATCTATGTAAAATAATTTCTTCTCAATGCACTTATGACATTTAGTGATTTTCTATCACAACTGTAGCAAAACCATTTTTATATTTTTTCTTCCAATTATTGTGGTGTCAACCTTGTAGGTTGTCGAAGTCTAGGAGTAGCAACACTTCCATCTTTATAGATGTGAGTGGTAGGCTTCCTTGTCACCATAATTTTACATTCAATTTTTCTTGCCAACCTGAATGCCTTCTCCAATGAAGTAGGTTCCCAAACACAAAAATCATGTTGGATTTTATCCTTTAAAGTCCCTATGAGGACATCAATCCTGTGTTCCTTTGGAATATCAGTTACCCTTATATTCAATTTTTGGAAATCCTCAATGTGCTCCACCATTGAAACCTTTTGTTTGAGATTTATCAATTGATAAAGAAGGTGTTTCTCTATGTATCCTCATCATGTGCTAGCATTTCCTCTGTAAAAATTGACCAAGTGACAATTTTTTTACAGGAGAAAAGCCATCGATACCATACAAATTTATTTTTTTCGAAATGTAAAGTTGCAATGTGTACCTTTTGTATGTTTTTCACATTATGGAGATAAAAATATTTATCCATTTATAGTATCCATGTTATGGGGTCCTTGCCATAAAACTTCCTCATATCGATATTTTGAATATGGTGGGTCTTTAATCCAATGTTAGATTCTTTGAAATCATGATTAATGTTTTTTTTTTCCTCATCATGAGTTTCCTCAACTACCTTTTCTCCATTAGGAATATTTTCTTCTACCAACTTTGTCAAAACTTCCTTCAAACCTTCAAAATTTTCTTTTCTACCATCAATCTTAGCTTCCAAAAATTCCATATTAGGTTCCATTCTTCAAACCCTCCATCGTAGCTTCCATGCCATTATTCAAACCATCCATCTGAGCTTGTGTTACATATTTTGGGGTCGAAATTTGTTGCACCTGGGATCGTAATTTTGATATATCATGTTTCATTTCTTCCACTTCTTTATGTGTCATAGTAGAGCTTTCGAGTTGCTTACTAGGTGTTTCCATTTATTCCTTTGGAGGATCAATTAATGGTGTTTATGATTCATTATTCCCTTTGAATCACTTCAAACTAATTTTTTTCAAAAACAATTATGCAAATTTTAAAATATGCACACCTTTTCCTTCATTTTGAGGAACTCGATATTGAACCTGATGTATCCCTGTGATTTAGGATCGCCAAGATTTGAACTTTGGTTCTATAGTAGCCGTTTTAGTTTTCTTTCCAATGAAATAATTCAGACCTAATTTCCACTCTGCAAGATAAAATTATGCCCTATATTCCACAATGACATAATTATGGACTGGTTCAATAGAGTGAACTTGTATGGTGTTCCACATGTCACTGTTTCAACCTTTCGCCTTGAAATTGATACAGAAGAAACTGAAATATGTTCTCTTTTAGCCCCTTTTTAAAGAATTAAATTCATACACCTAAAATGAAATTATGGTGATGTTTCCTCAGCTGCTTGTTTGAGACAGAATTCGGGAGCCTGCAAAAACCCTAACTTCCTCAAATCATATCTCCAAAAATAGAGTGAACCAAGGTCTAAAATTTGTACACGAGGTTCTCCAATATTTCGACTACATGTGGTTTTATTTTCAACTTTTGAAGCTTCATAGAAACAAATTTATAGCTACAATTCTAGGATGACCTATTTGAAGAAGTGAAACCCTTGAATCCAAAGCTCTAATACCAAACATTATGCAACTAGATCACAAAATAAAATAAAATATAGATAAATGACTTATAAAAAAGCCTCGTCAAGGGGGAATCCTCCTTTACATTACATAAATGAACAATTTTTGGATGCATACAATTGAAAAACCTTAATTTCTATATATATGATTCTAAGGGGTCATAATATAATCAGAGCCTACATAACAATAATAATGTAACATCACAACAATAACAATAGTGGGCTTCTATGAGGTACAACAATAATAATATGGGGACTAAATGGACACAAAAATAACAATAAGGGGGCTACAGTAATAATAAAAATAAGGGCTACACTACTATTATAGGGAGCTAACATATCAAAAAATAAGCATTTTATACTTAGCACACCATGCACAAACTCTCCCACACTCCAAAAGATCCAACCCAACAACAACATAGATTCCTCCTATTTGTAATTTTCTGAGATATTTAAATCGATAAATGCATAGGGTGATGGAGCACTCAACAACTCTTTTCATACCATAGAGTTGTTTAAGATCATTCTCCTTCACTTGATCTTACCACTAACTTCAATTAAGGATATGTATTCTTAATTTTAGCCACCTTATAGAATTTAGTTAAAAAATTTCAACCTTTTACTAAAAATTATTGAATTAAAACCATTATAAAAAAAAAAACAAAAACACCTAAGCTACAGGGAAAATTTTAAGGATGAAAAATTATATTGAAGTTTAAAAATATTAGTGAATCTCACTAGTCCCTAATATGAAAACTATAAAATATTTATTGATGTATTTGTAAAATTAATCAAATTTATAATTATATTTTATATACTCTCTTTAAACTGTTGGTGATTTTTAAGGTAAAATTATTTTGTATTGTAAAATTTGGACGAATAATTTTTATAAAAAATGGAAATTGTCGAATATTTTTTTGGAAAAACTATGGAAAATTATCCCACTTATGAATATTATCCCCTAAAGTTTTATATGCTAAGGTGTGCACATAATCATGATAAAAACACCTAGAAAGGGTAACATGTCCTTTTCTTTGGTCTCCTATGTTATAATGGAAGTTCCTAAGCCAAAACGAGCATTAGTAACACCCTGTATCCACTTCTAACATGTGTTAGTATTATTGAGGCCTTCTCCCTCAAATGTTTTGACAACCCAACTTCAGGAGTGTGTTTCAGACATCATAACCACCTTCCAGAAGAAAATATACAACATTAAAACATGCATATAGATCATTAAAAAGCATCAAACTCATGCATACATGGCATACGCTAGATGACCTCCATCTTGTAGCTCAGCTTCGGGAATGAACATGAGACATAATGCAACTTTCTTCAAGAAATTTAACACCATGAAAACCTTTTGAAACACCATTAAAACCTTCTGAATAAAAAGGCAACAAGGCATACACTAGGAATGAATAAATACAAAACATATAAATTCAAGGCATACATTAGGTGAAATAAATGACAACACCAACATGTCAATACTAGGTTATGATTATTTTGGTGGCTTGACCTTATCTTTACAAGTTAATTTGAGAATGTATATGTAATTTTTCCAAGAAATAGAGGTATTGAATTCAAGTAAAATAATTTTCTAATAGTTCCATTCATACAATTTGTGTATCATCTTTGAATTAAAGGGCTCACTGGGATGTGGGTACCAGAATAGGAAAAATATTATTCTCGTTCTGTATAGAGAACAAATGTATATAATATTTTTGTAATTGTCAACTTTTTTTAAGAATGAAGGAATATAAGTTTATAAACATGCACTATTTTCTCTCGGATTTATAACTTATCATTCATTTTTACCAACTAGTAATCTCTATGAGAAATGCTCACTCAAGCGAAATCTTCCCAAATTTAATTTTAAGATATTATAAGGTTTTATGTTGAAAATAAGTTCGAAAACACTTTCATTGTAATCATTTTACCATGATACAAGTTTCCAACTACCTTTTTATAGTACCATTTTATCTTTCTCATATAGATAAAAATGGCTTGGATAGTCCAAATGATACCCTACACAGAAAGATTCCTTTCATTCACACCATGTTAGTTGTCTTTGTTCTTGAAATTTTGTGTACTATCTATAGATTCCTACCATGCAGATAAATTTATAGAAAATGGTTCCCATATTTAAATAATGTATGCGAAGTCCAAATATATATGAAATAGCTTTGTATGTGTATTTCCTTTCGGATAACTACACAACAATGCATATCAAATTAAGATTCATTACCTTATAGAAAACTTTTTTGATGCCTTTTTGAATATCTTTTGGGTGTAATTTCTCATTTATGATGCATGAAAGACACATGTATGTTGTTTGAGACTCTAGGTTTCGCATATATTTTCTTCCCCTTTTGGTGGATTTAACTCATGTAAAGAAAATACAAATGGATAAGTGCATGAATTAATTCTAAAGCCAAGCATGGCCATATAAGTGTGCAACACAGTCCTAAACTCTAATACAATTTATTATGAGTTCCTTATGAAATCTCTGCTTCTTGTAATTACTATTTATTTAATGTCAATATCATGTGTAATTGTGCCATGGTAATTTTTTTTTTTTAAATAATAAATAAATGGTTGCACATACCAATTATTTGTATATTTTATTCCTTAATAATTGAAGAAATTTACATGTATATTTGACCAATTATTAAATTTACATGTAGATTTGATCGGTCATTACTAGTCTCATCTTATTTAGCTACCATTTGCATCAAAAAATAATTTAACTTATATTTTTTAACTCTATGCTTTACTTATAACAACCATTTCTTTACTCGTACTTATATGATAGGTGGGAAACAATCCATCCCAATTTGAAAATATTTCAAGCTATGAAATTCCTATGCCTAGTTAGAGAATGGAGCATATATTGGTTTTTTCACTATCTTTTTCAATTATAGTTAGCCGTGATAATAAATAAACAACAATAATTAACCATGGTCAATAATTTTTAATGATAATCTACTATAGTAAATGGTAAATCGTGTTCAAAATATTTAGACCATGTTACCATGGTAATCATGCTAAACCATTATTCCTTCATCTGTACCTTTCATCAACCATGAAAATCATAACCAACCATAATCAACCAAGGTCAACCTCGGTTAAAAATTATACCTCCATTAATTATCAACTAGCTCAATCAATGTTGGTCAACACTCTTTAGCCACATGAAACCTTGTCAACCCTCCTTAACATACAATGAACCATTTTGGTAACAATGATGTAACATCAACATAATTTTAAATTCAACCATGGTCAGCTTTAATGTGATAATATAGAAATTGACAACATCAATGTTACATTATTAGGTTAATGTAAGATAAATACATTGTTATATTTATAGTTGACTATGATTAAACTTAGTCAATGGCGTTCCACAGTGAACAATCTTCATCCTTGGTCAAACATGTCAACCATAGTAATCCAAGGTCATCTATAATTTCCCTTTAATCCCTAGTCAACCAGGGTAATCATTTTTTTATCATGGTCAACTCGGGTCAGCTATGGTAATTAATATTAATCATGGTCAACTCAATCCAATCATGGTAATAATTATGAATCGTGGTCTACTCAGGTCAACCATGGTAATCAATATCAATCATGGTCAACTCAAGGCAACAATGGTAATAATTATCAATCATGGTCAACTCAGGTCAACCAAGGTATCAAATCTTGTTTGCATACTATTTCTGTATTATTTGATTTTTTTCTTGCTAATATTGTTAAATTTATTTTCCCATTATTTTACTTACATGCATTTCACCATGTTATTTTGAATGACTATCTTTTAAAAAAAGAAATGGAAGAAGAAAATGAAATAAAAAAAGGCATTTTCATCTTCTTTGTTGTCCTTCAATTATCATTTTAGGTTTTCCTATTTTATTCTCCCCAGATTATAAACATGCATAAGAGTTGCTTGGGTGTTGGTCTAGCTACCCTATTACTCTATTGTTAATTTTTTACATCCTCCATTAAATGCCAGGTTTGATTTTAGAATATCACTCAATGTTGGCTCAATTTCTATTTTTCAACACAATTTTCCATCACGTTCACATTATCATTCTCAATTTGTGGTCATCATTATGTGGATTGTGTGAATACCTATAAATTATAGATACAACCTTCCAATGAAGATAATTCATACAACAATGCATTCATATTTATTTATCGTTTAGATAACATGAAACCATCCCAAAACAAATAAAAGCACCTAATAAAAACATTGTAAAAAAAATAAATAGTAGATACGAACTAATTTGTATGCAAATTTTATTCATGCACATGCATAGCACTAAAATGTCATATTATTTGCATTTCATATTGTTTTTCCATGTTTATTTTCACTTTCCTTTTGGTTGAAATGTATATGAGAAAGTCATGATTCATGATTCTGCAAACATTAGCCAATATTAGTTTTAAAAATGTACCCATGGAAACTAGTTGTGGCTTCCATTGTTTCTAATAAATTAGTAGTTTCAAAGGTAGAAGATCATATGGCATCTTCGTTTTTTAAGACGTATTTTACAAATACGTGAAATATATAACGTTTCCTTTCTTACTTCTTGCGTTGTATTGTCATGCTATTATTGTCTCATTGAAAATACATTTTTTTTTTCATATATCCCATCTTGTAAGAGAAAGATAATTGCATTTAGGAAATAAATTGCAATAGAAACCTTCACCAAAAAAAATACAAAGATGGTTGAAATAAATAATGTTAATAATTATTAATGGAAAGAAAAATGGAATATTGGTGCTACCATTGATAATGTTTTGAAAACCAACAAAATTTTTAGTTTTCAAGCGTTTGCATATACTCCAAGTGATTATATTTTCAATGCAATTGAATTTATTTTGTATTTTCATTATTTTTATATTGAATTTTGAAATTCCGTGATATTCCACTTTTTAATGTCCCTACACCAAGGTCACTTAGAGGTAATATAATCATTTGAATATGAGTTAGCACTTGATTTTCTATATCTAATTCATGGAATTCATGACATTGAACCATATTTCTATAGAATGTGTGTTTTTTCTTCAAATAATCTTAGCGGAGATGACATAGGGCTATGTGGAGATACGTTTTGCATATGTTGGCTTACCGAACAGTTAAATGTGCCAATATGAATCTAGTTAGTCACAAAGAAAACAAGGTATTTTTTATACAATTCAAATGAAATAACAAATCCATTTCATATATTGTTTCATGTTGAGAACGATTTAAATGGAAACTATGAACCATTATTGCACAACAAAACACCCCAATCCATTGCAACATGCAATGAAAAGTTCTCATCATTTTGCAAATATCTAAAAAACTATTGGAAATAAATACATGATAAAATGCAAGTCCATGGATTGCATAAAGGAACAAATACAATATCCACTTGTGGGGATATCATGTTTACTACACTCTATCATTTTATAGAACCTAAATTTGATGTACACCCTTTAAGGATTTAAATTGTGCAACCCTTTTGAAATGTGATCATGTGTAGTTCTAAAGACACATCACATTTTTTACAAAAACATATATAAAATGATGTCATAAAAACTCAAATAATGGTTGTGAATTGGCAAGGATGTCGTATTAATATGGGAAATATGAGGTTTAAGGTGGGTCATTTTGTCTATAATGGGTAGTAATCATAGTGAAAGTAAACATACAGTAATGGTCTTTTGCATGAAATATCATTGTCAATTATTTCTCATGCAATACTAATTCAAATCAAGTATATAATATAGTTTCATTTGAAATTGGCTCACTACACCCATTATGCACCCTTTCCTATGGATTCACATATCAATGGGGGAAATATAGAATGAAATATGATGCCATTAGAAACAATCTCCTTACACTCTCGATACAAACCTTTGTTAATAAATGTGCATGCTCATGAGGACAATTTACGCTTTAATAGGGTTCCAATGAAAAAAGGTAAAACTAATAGGATCAATGTCCATAGATTAAAAGAAGAATTGCATTAAGAAATATAAAACAACAAGAAAACATGTAAACACAAGTTTCAAACTCATCAGCCTTACTTACCCAAGAACAATCCAACAAAAGTTTAGCTAGACATGATTCAAGACACGCTTGAGAAGAAATTTTCAATATGTAAACAATTGCAATTTCAAATAAATATGAAAATCATTGGAGAATAATTAGAACAAATATATGCAAAATTACCTAAAAAACGCGTAAGTCTACCCAAGAAAGGTATATGAAAAGTTGCTAAAAGAGCACTTTATAATTGAAACTTTCCACAATTTGATAGGCCAGAGAAAATTAGATGCAACAGACCATTGCAAATTGTAGTCACACTCTCAAAAAGTGAAGAATTCCTTGTAAAATTAAGTATTTATTTTTCACAAAGAATAAAATGGGGGCATAGGCAATCAAAAATGGGATTAACTCAATCAATTGTCAATATTCTCATTTAGATAGACATTGTTCAAATTTCATTGCTACAATGTATGGAAGACACAACAACAATTTGTGTTACATTGAAAACATAACTTGAATATGAAATGTATTTCAAACAAGAAAATTTCATGCCAACAATGTTAGTAAAAAATTAAAAGAACTATGTTATTAACATAATTATACAATTGAAAACATATGGATAAATAGAAACTGGGATAACATCCAACAATCATTTTTCTTGAAAACTCCAATTCAAAATGTCAGTATTGAGCACAATAGTGAAATAAGTAGTGATTTAGACAATGAAACTAAAACTGAAAAAATGGTGCACTGATTCATAGGGTATTTTACCTTTTTCAATAAAGTGAATGTGACACATGTCAAGACTCTTTGAATAAGATGATTTGTTGGGGATGGTCACTCCTAATAGGTTTTAAGGCTCTGTTGGAATAAATGTCTCTTCCTCTTTTGAAGGAAAAGATAAGGGGAATCCTAAATATATAAAAGTATTATATGTACATATTTAACTAAAGATACAAATTCAACTAACTAATATAAGGTATAATGTTAAATATTCACATATATAAAAGAAAGAATGACTGGGAACTTTAGGTAACTTGTAATGATGCAAAGGAATAGTTTCGTTCCCTTGGAGGAGACTTTTTTTATTTTTTAGTTGAGTATGTAAGATGATTTAGGCTTAAACACAAAAGAAAATAAAATAAAAAACTAATCTAAATGTGATATGATAACTATAACCGAACAACTACTAAATCATGAGCAAAGAAAGTGAAAACCCTATCCTATAGGATCAAAATGATCTAAAATGGATTTAAATTATGTGAATGAATAAATGATAAAAACATAGAATTAGTTATACCTTAAAATCATTGAAGCTTTTGCATATGAATGATATATATATTATGATAATAACAAGATACCTTTTATCTTGCATAAACTAAATCGATTCATAGTAAATAGATCATAATAACAGGTAAGAGAATAATTCCACAAATTATCATCAAGCTTAAATGAATAAATGAAGCAAAGTTACAGACTTAATTAAAACTTATACAAGAAAAAAAATAATATGTAAATTTGAAAATGACTTTATTCTATGTAGAAATAGTTCATACAAATATTTGAGGGAAATCCTCAAGATATTTTCATAACTGCTTCATTAAAAATGTTGATCTATTGACTGTTGATAGAGTCCCTATTCTCATTCCTCTAGAAAAACAAACTTAAAAAAAAATAACAAAGTAGAGAATATTTAAAACTCTTTACCTGAGTGAGACCCTCCTCCTTTCCATTTACATTCATACTTTTCTTTCATAATGATAAAATATGTGAAGATGGTTCTTATGAGATTTTTTCAACCTCTTCTTCTAACGAAATAAATTTGAATCCCTTTTGAAAATCGATTTCAATAGGCTTTAGAAAAATTCAGTTTTAATTCCAATCGAGGGTTCCATTCATGTTTCAAGAAGCTAATTAAAAACAATGGTTGACTAAATCATTTCACTCCTGTTGTTAGAGTCCTATATTATAGGAATAATTGGAATTTCATTCATTCTGTTAATTTGAGGTTTGTAGTTGTCTTAAGTTAGTTTACATGTCGAATCATGAATGGTCATTTTTATCACTTCGAAATTTCCAAAAGTTGTGCTTGTATTAAAAAGAAATATCAGAGGTAATAGAAACCAATTTTGGAGCTTAGGATGTAGCCTTCCTAAACTTGGAAAAGGCTCTCTCTATATGATTTAACTGTGTTTAATCAATGGATATTAGGCTACTTATGTATGATTGATTGGATTGGTTTTTGGATTCGGTTTGGTTGGTTGGTGGAATTAATGATTTATATGAATAGGTGCTTATCAAATTTCCATTGGGCTATGCAGTCAATGTGCTTTGAAACAAAACTGAATCAAATTATAAGGAAAGTTTTACAAGGCAAGATAGGTGAGCAATATCAAATCTCAAGGCTGAATGGTGAAGTGATTTTTCAAACAGGATCAAGGAGAAATTAAGAATTCCTTAAACTGATAATGTAAAAGGGTGAAGAATTCAATCAGGATCAGATGACAATTAAGAACTCTCTAAACCAGATATCATAAGAAAGTTCCAATATTTAATATTTAAGCAAATTCTATAGTAATATTTAAGCAAATTCTGCACTAAAATTCCTATTATAACATTCAAATTTAGAGCACATAAAATTTTATGGAATACTTAGAAAAGAACATGAAAAATTGAAATTTTATACATCGCTATGATAGCTCAACCCTTGAATCTTGTAAAGAAGTTTCTTTATAGCTTGTTCAATGTGTTGACTAGAAATTGGTACAATAACCCTCTGGCAAGAGATCAGTCAACTACTAAAATATTCGGAAATCCACACTTGACCAAACATTGATACTTCAAATGATGAAGTATTTATACAACATAATACAAAAATATCCTCTTAACTCACTAGGATTTATTCTAGGAAACTAAAATATCTTTATGCAAAAAGATAGTGACACCTTTCAACTAACTTATATCTGGCCCTGATTCTTTGCTTACTATTATATGTTTGTTTCTTTCATATGTCTTTATTCACCTGTATATTATTTCACCTGTGATTTTTAATTTTAATATCCTGTGATAAAATTTATATGAGCTTCGTTGTTGCTGGTGTAGATACTAGTATTTCGGATTCCGTTAATCACCTTCAACATAAAAGAACCTGTGAATTTAAGAATTGGGGGGGGGGGGGGGGGGGTAATGAGGTTTCAGTCTCTCCACAAGTCTAAACAGGTAGGGGAATAATGGAATAGTGAGGAGGTTTTATATTTTTGAAAACTGGGGTTTATCGCATGGCGTGGGGGTTTTATTATTTTAAAAAGTGGTGGTTTATCGCATGCCAAAAGGTGATTTGGTGGTTTGGGAAGGAGGGGGTGTGAGTGCACCAAGACATGCCACGTGGTAGAGAAGCAGGTCGGGAAAACCACTTATTTCACACCCCCCATCTTGGTTTTAAAGTTTGGAATGTTAGGAGTGCAAAAATTATCGCGAGACGTCCAATCTTCCCAATGATGATCGAACGGTAGGAGGAGTTGGGATTTTTCAAAGGAGGTGGGGTCGGGAAAAAGATTAGCGGAGGGTTAAGTTAAAGTGGGTCGGGAAATATATATGCAGAGTTTGTGAAATATATTAGGTGGGAGGCTAAAATGAAAGTGGGTTTATTAAACATATTAAGTGGGGGGGCTAAGTCGAAGTGGGTCTCGATTATTATTTCGTGTGTTTAAACTATTCAAAAGTGGGTTTTCATGTTTTTATGGAAACATAAAGTTTAATCAAGGGGAAGGGGGTTTTTAAAGGGAAAGGGGGATTTTCAAAGAGGAAAAGGGTTTTTAGAAAGGGAAAGGGGTAAGAAAGATATTTTTTATAAGCACAATGATGCTTACATAACTTTTAAAAAATATTCTACCTACCCATTTATTTATCCTAACATTTTTTATTTCCTTTATTGGGTGCATTTGAGCTTGCTAACCCTTTTATTTTATTTTCATTAAAAAAATAACTTATTTCTAACCTTATATATTCCAATGGCTCAGATTAAAATTATGAGCTCATTTTTATTCTCTACCTAACTACTAATCTGCAAAGATTAAATGGTTTGGTTAGATATTTATTCACTAACTATCATGACATAAAATTTAAAGGCATGAATGATCAAAATTAGACTGCATGATCATCATGAGTTGTGGCATTTTGAACAAGCTGCATACAATTTATTTGCAGAAGTAAACTTAAACTAAGAGTAGTGGCATTTGAATATGAAACACTTTCAGAATTTATCTTGCTTCTTTTTATGGGGTTAACATTCTATATCTTTTTTTATCTTTCTTTCTTTTGTTCCTTTGATTATTCTTTTATGACATACCCTCTTTTCATTTTTTTTCATATGGAAAACATTTGCAGAAATGCGAAGGCATGTAGAATATTACAAGACTTAACATATCCAATTCAAAATTATGATCCCTATTATTATAGAACCCTACCAGTCATGACATCAGCAACAAGACAACCATCAAGAGTATAATTGATGTGCTTTTACCAAGTGCCGCGCTCTGGTATTTTAAGTTCAAACCATAATAATTACCATCAAAATTCACTCTTACCCACACTAGGAGGTTATTTTCATGTTTTTCTTCATCCAGTACCTCCCAGCTCTCCATTTCATACATCAGAAGCTTAGTGTGTGGTCATTCTTATTCGTTGTGCATACGAGGGAGCGGAGGCGTTGCGATTTTGATTTGAGGAATAAGTTTGAATAATGGATGTTTGTGGCTGGAGTAGAATTCTTCTGATAGGTTTATAATGTTGTGTTAGTCATTTTATATCTTCCCATTACATTCAAAATTTCAGAGGATGACCATGAGTATAAGTAATTTTGGGTGATGCACTTTTACCAAGGCAACTAATTTTTATGAATAAATCATGGTTGTTGTCCTTTGGTCCTTGAATAAGAACATGTAGGAGGTTTTGTGTGAATATCTGAATCTTCTCCATGTAATTTTTCTTAGTCAGAAGATCAATGTTGGGTCATTTCATGTGGATGGAGGTGCGTTGCACAACTATGTTGTGTTCTTTATCTAAGAAGAAGGTTTGGTGTTTGAGGGTTTAAATTTAGCTTAACAACATTCTCACATGTTTAAAAATTTGAATGGATCATTCCACATAAACCCAATACCCTCAGCATGTTAGATGGTGGTTGGAGGTAGTTTAATCTTGGACTGTTGAGCTTTCACATGGTCACCGTATTTTCATCATATCTCTTAAATAATTTACTTGTCTGCCACGAAATTTTTACAGGAAAGGTATGTAGGTAGATGAATAAAACCAATTCATTTCAAGTCAAAATGCTTCATTTTTTTTAGAAATGAGATACCACCATCTTCAACCATTTTTTTATTGGCTCGAGATGTGTGAGTCGTGTTTGGCTCAATTGTTTTCTAGAGAAGGGTTGTGATGATATTAACGTTATGTCAAAAAATTAGCTCAATTTGTCTTACCATTTAGGATATATTGAAAAAATAGATTTGTTTCATTTTTGTGCTTTTTTGAAATAGGAGGTTGTGCAGCATTGGCGGTGTGCTTTGACACAGTCAACTTAAAGAGTCGTTTCAAACCAACTGGAGAAGAATTTCGAAAAAAAATACAAAACGGTTTTTTTTCAATCATGGGACAAATTAAAAAATAAATTCTATCAAATTTTAAAAAACTATCATGGTTTGGGAGATATGCAACTATATTTGAAGCCTATTTTTCAAAAAATGAAATTTTATATAAGTTTCTTTCAGTTTTAGACATTGTTTTTTGGCACTCTTTTCTAAAAGATGGAAAGGAATTTTGAAAACTAAAAGAGGTTTTTGTCAAAATGGGGGGGGGGGGGGGGGGGAATATTTCATTTTTCTACAGGTGTTATGGTTTCAAAATTACATGTGCCACTTTGAGACCCATTTTCACAATTTCGCCAAGCCAGATTTGTTGATAAAGTTATAGAATTTTTTTAAATTCAACTCAGTGGGCCTCCAACTTGGCATAATTGATTACAAGATGATTTGTATGATGAATTTTGAATATTTTTCTACCAAATGCCATGATTTTATCTTCATTTATCATACTTTTTGTTAGTAAAAACCCAAATCCTAGATAGTAGTATATGGGAAAAATTTCCAAATATTTTACTCTTAAAGAATTGTAACCTCTTCCTACCTTTGGGAAAAGGATGAATTTCGACCCACTTTGAATTATGAAAATAATATTTTATATAATTCATGAATATGAATGTATAAAGGGTTGGTTGGTCAGATTGGAGAGAAATATATGTTGTGTGCATTGTATTTCTGAATATTTTTGTTAGTGAATGAAAGACAAAAGGTTATTTGTAGGGATTCATGTGTGAGATCTTGATGGTTTTGTTCTTATTTCTAGTTGTAAGTTTGTCTTATGTTTTTACATCTCTCAAATGTATGTATTCATGCTTGGAAAAATAAAATTTTTAACTCAAAGTTCATCCGAAAGATGCTATGATTTAGTTTTTCAAAGTGATCTATGTTTCCATGTTAAAGGAATAGATGGAATTTATCTGGAGTTTGTTACTCTTTGTGTTTTTTCCATATTTTCTCACACTAACCCTCTTAAAATAAATTAATTCCACCACCAAGACTATATACCTTTCCCCTGTGGAGAAACCCTTTCTCTTTTCATCATATCACTCGACAAATAATCAATTTGACATGACTCCATGCCCAGAGGATTTGTATCCTCTCTTATCAACAAAACTTTGAAAACCATACCTTATTTAGCACTATACCTAGTGTAATATCATATTAGTTTAGAGACATAAGTGAGATAACCCTCTCCAAGGTTAGAAGGGCTAGATTCTAGCCTAAAATTGGTTTTGTGGTAACTTTCGAAATTTCTCTTTCCAACCTAAGGAAATATAATATAAGTTTAAGATATGATATTTGATGCTGGAAAGTAGTCATACACATGAAGGTCATAATATTCACCTCATGAGTCCAGTAAAGTGTCAACATGATCCAAATATTCCATTGGCATTAGGATCCAAAAATCAAAATTTTACTTGGAACTCTATTGGCCAAAAATTAATTTAGCTGTTAGGTATGCGCTTATGGATCGTGCTCATATACCTATATTTACAAATCATATGCCTTTTATATATTGGAAACCATATTTTCCAAAGTTCAAATATGAAAATGGTGATGTTCATTTACATCTTATCAAATTTCAAATGCATTCATGGAGGCTTAAAGTTGAATAGCATGAAGATTGTCTTATGAATGCTTTCATGGCTACTTTGGAAGGAAAGGCAAAGTCATGGTATGAAAAATTACTAGATGTATTGTATGTTCTTTAACGCATTTTCATACAATATTTTTTGAAAGATATAAAAAATCTTATCCATCTTTACTACTAGTTTAAAATTGTTGTGATCATTTTGAGAATTTCATTGAGCATTTGGAAATGTTGTATGGAAATGATGAGTTTATGGATGATGAGATTATAGAGGCCTTTCATGAGAATAATTTTCAAAATCAGGACGAAATATTAGAGGAAAATTGCTATGATATTCAAATGGATTTCCAAACGGAAATAGTTTCTCCAAGGCCTGAAAATGAAGTAGATCAATATTCTAACGAAGAAAAACCTGATTCACTTACTAAGTTCAATAATAATGTACAACATGTCTTTTACATTTAACTTGATGAAAATGTTTAGTAGTTTTCAAATGACGAAGAAAGAGAGGAGGATAGTAGATCACTTTTTTCTTCATGACATTCATCTTCTCAGATTTGTCTCCTGAAAAAACTATGAAATTCATATCTATGAAACTACATGCATAACACATTTAGAAAACCCAATCATTTATGATGATAACTACCCAAAGTTGCAAGAAAATAATGAAGAAGAGCATGTTTTTTTAGATCTGTGGAATGATGCAAAATTTTTTGATGATTTTTCATCTTTGGAATTGACAAGTTAAGAGATTTTTAAAGTTCAAGATAATACTCTAGTTGAAGTATATGAAAACTCATTTCTGAATATTCCTGTCATACAAGATGTTTCTATTTCAATTGAATGTTTTCAAATCCATACAAATATTGTTTCTAATGAGGATCATAAGAAGATTCAACAGAATGTTGTTTCTTCATATAAGAATGGTGTTGAGTTTCAGAACACCAAATAAGACACAGTTGGAAATGTAGAATGTCCTTTTTGTTTGGGTTATAAAGAAAAGATAGTTTTTTTATGTTCTTGAAAATTAGTTTTCCAGTTTACTGGAAACATGAGTGCAAGCACATTTTTTTTTCTCTACGGACCACAAGATTTAGTTTCAGTTGGATTTTGAGTGGCCATTTCTTAAAGTTTTATGTTTTATTAAGGAAAGTGTGAGAAAATTTAGAGTAGGAAGCCATTTGATTTCATGGTTATCCTAGAAATTTTGTATCACTTTATTTAGCAAATGTTTCAACAACTTAGAGTAAGATGGTTTATTTTTAAATAAGCTCATAGATTCGAGCATCATTTTTAGCAGTGTGTAGTTTTGGTTTTGAGAAGTGAGGTTGTGAAAATTGTTTTCAGTTTGTACAATAAGTTAGTTGTAAGAACAAGTATATTCTTAAAAATAGGTTGCAGGTTTTAAAGATTAGGAGTAGCCCAATGGATCAGGCATATGGTCTACGATGTTCTTGGCACCTTACATGGAGGATTCAATCCCCATTGTATCCAATGTTAGAGTCTTATATTAGAGGAATATTTGTCATTTTAGTATTTATATTAATTTTATTTTTGTATTTGTCTTAAGTCATTTTAAAATTCAAATAATGAATAGTCATGACATGAACAACACAACAACAGTCAAGAGGACAATTGTTGCACTTTTTTAAAGTGTTGCACAATGGTCTTTCAAGTTCAAAACTGTAATCATCGCCATCAAAATCTCCTGTCAAGCATAGTGGGAGATTATTTGCATGTGTTTATTCATCGAATATCTCCCCTATCTCCATTTATTCCATAAGAAGCTCTATGTGTGGTCATTCTTGTTTGTTGCACAAAGGAGGCAGGGGAGCCATTATGCTTATGATGTGAGGAATAATTTTTAATAATGGAGGTTTTTGTATGGAAAAGAAGTCTTCTAATAGGTTTACAATGTTGTCTGAGTCATTTTATATCTTCCCACTACCTTCAAAATTTCATAGGATGTTCAGAAGCATAATAACTTTGGGGTGTTGTGCTTTCACGAAGGAAACTCATTTTGATGAAGAAATCATGGTTTTTTGCATTTCGTCCTTGAATGAAGACATGTAGGAGGTTTTTTATGAATATTTTAATCATCTTCAATTTATTTTTATCATTGAAAGGATCAATATTGGGTCATGTCATGTGGATGGAGGTGTGATGCACAACTGCACTATTATTTTTCTCCAAGAGGAAAGTTTGGGGTTTGAAGGTTTAAATTTGGCCTAGGGGAATTCTCGAAGGCTTAAAACATTAAATTGGTCATCCAATGCATTTTCACATGATCATCGCATTTTCACCATATCTCTTAAACCCTATAATTTTTTTCCCTGAAATATTTACAAGAAATGTATGTAGGTACAATGAATCAATCCACTTAATTTCAGGTAAAAATGCTTCACATTTTTTGAGAAATGAGCCATTATCATCTACATCGATTTTTGGATTTTCTCGAGATCCGTGAGTCATGTTTGGCTCAAATGTTTTGTACATAAGGGTTGTAGCGATATTAAATTTCTATCAAAAATTCAATTCAATCATGCTTACCATTTTTGATATATTGAAAAAATACAGTCATTGTGTTTTTGTGGCATTCACACAGTCAACTTCAAGAGTCATTTCATTCCAAATGGAGATGAATTTTAGAAAAAATAAATAAATTGTCAAGAATGTGACAAATAAAAAAAATCTCTCTCATGTTTTACACAGCTATCATGGTTCATGAGCTATGAAACTATCATTGAGCCCTATTTAAAAAAAAAAAAAAAAAACTGTATTTTTCTTCCTATTTTAGCCAATTTTTTTTGGTGCACTTTTCTAACAGATGGAAAAGAATTTTTGAAAACTAAATTAGTTTTTTTGTCAAACATGGGCCAAATAACAAAATACTCTTTCTTTTTTTTCTATAAGTGTTACGGTTTGGGAATTACATGTGTCCCTTTGAGACCCATTTTTCACAATTTCTCCAAGTCAGATTTGCTAGCTTAGTTTTAGAAAATTTTGAAATTTGACTTGGTGGACCTCCAGCTTCACATAATTAATTCCAAGCTGATTTGGGTGATGAATTTTGAATGTTTTTCTACCCAATTCCAAGATTTTCTATTCAGTTAGCATATTTTTGGTTAGTCAAAAACCAAACCCTAGATAGTAGGATATGGACATGTTTTACCAATATTTTATTCCTAAATCATTGTAACCTTTTCCTATATTTGGGAAAATGATGGATTTTGACCCCCATTCACTTAGGAAAATAATTTTCTATAATAATTGAACTTTATTTTAGAAAGAGTTGGTTGGTGAGATTGGAGAGAAGGAGACTTTGTGTACATTGTATTGGTGAATATTTTTGCGAGTGAATGAATGAGAGAAAGTGATTAGCAGGGATTCATGTGTCAAATCTTGATGGTGTTGTGATTCCATCTATTTTTAAGTTTGTCTAATGTTTTTACATATCTTGAATGTAATTCTTCATGCTTGGAAAAGCTAGATGTTTAACCCAGAATTCATTCAAAAGATGCTCTGATTTAGATTTTACAAGTGATCTGTGTTTTCGCCTTAAAGAAAAATTCAAAACGTACCTACAATTTAACACTCTTTGTGTTGTTTCATTGTGGAGAAACCCTTTCTCTCTTCATCATATCACTCGAAAAATAATCAATTTGACATGATTCCATTCCCAATGGATCTCTCTCCTCTCTTACCTACAAACATTTGAAAATCATACCTTATTGAGCACTATACCTAGCCTAATTTCATATTAGTTGAGAAACCTAAGTGGGATAGCCCTCTCTAAGCCTAGAAGAGCTAGATTCTAGCTTAAAAGTGGTTTTGTGATTACCCCTAAAATTTCTCTTTCAATGTAGAGAAATTTACGGAGTACTAACACCTCCCACAGAAGAAAAAAAGTCATTGTCTTCCACAATGACTTATCACACAAAATTTCGTTTCTTATGTGCATTGTTTCCCCAATATTGAAAGCATGATTTGTTGAATAAAACATGCGCAATATAATAAACCATTAAGATCCATTTTCAATTATCAAAATCTAAAATGCGGATCAAACTTTCTAAATCGAAGTATTGAAGAATGAAGACCTCTATCGAGAATCTTGATAATAAAATAAATTATCAAAAAATTTCTCAATAGTGCTCGCATGACTCTTGAAAACAAAAGAGATATAATAAGAATCGCCATCTAGTGATTGTGTAATAATAAATTTGGATGAGTAACCAAATTTTTTTTGTTAAAAAATATTTGAAACTATTTTAAAACTATAACGTATTAATTAAAATTTACTGTGGAAAAACTGCATTGAATCTATTATGCATATTTTGCGTTAACTAAAAACTGTGTAAATAGTTTTGCAGTGTCACTTGATTGAGGATACATGGCAATGTTGCCCAGAAAATAGATATGGGTGGTGGATCATAACACAAATCGTGGTAGCTAAAATTACAGATGGAGTGCCAATGGTTCATGTGGTGGAAGTGGGGGTTGGTCAATTGCAACAAATCTGGGCATTAAAAATAAACAATGGACCATTATTGTTAGATGTGGAATGCATCATTAAGGTGTGTCAAAAAGGCCATAATGAACACATTGGACTCCAACGTGGGAATTAATGTGAAACTTAACAATCTCTCTTCCGACAATTAAAAAAAAACATGGAGCTTGGATTATTGGCTCTTTGGAATTGGATGGAAGATGTGACTGTTGTCTGAATGCTTCTGAAAGTTCAAGTAAGTAATGAAAATAGTGTTTCATGTGATGGATTGAATTCCTACGGGGCTTTGAATGGGTTTAATGGTAGTTTAGTGTTTGTAAAATGGATGTTTTCAGTCTAGTTTGTGTAGGCTAGAAATGGGATTGTTTGGAAGAGAGAGGATGGGTAGAGAGCAGCACAATATGATTTAGGTAAGTGTCTAATTTGAAACTGATACAAACTGCTGTCAGAATCCATAGGGTGTAAAATTTCTGGATGTAAATATGTTGAAGTATTCTTGTGTGAACTAGTTAGAAGCTTTTGTATTTTATGAGCCTTTTAGTATGTCTATGAATGTTTACTCTTGTGTAATGGCTCAGAGGGGAACATAATTTCAATATAAGTTGGTCCTATTGCTGCCATGGATGGATAAATTATTATGGTTTTCAATCATGAGATATGGTAAAGGATTGGATATATGGTGTTTTCTATGTAGTAAAAAGGGTGGTTGATGAGATTTGGTAGTCCAAAACATGTCATCTGATATTTATGTGGTAGCTTAGATTATATCCTTGGGAGTCATTCCTCTCATTATTCTGCATGGAATATATACATCGCATATGAGGTACTTGTTGAAGGTGACCAATGAAAAATAGAGGGAATAGGCTTCCTTATCATGAGATCTCTAAAGCTGCGGAGACTCTTATATCATCATTTCAATCAAAATGGTATATTCTATGGCAGAAATGGATGAATTCTTTCATCATTTCTCAACCCTGTAAATATTTTGGGTTTCAGTTCTACTTTTAGTGGTGGCATTTTGCGGGATGCTATTTTTGCTGCTGCTGCCATGTATGAATGGCTGGTTTGAATGCTTTTCTCGTGTTTTTCTGATGTAGCTAACTTCCTCCGACCATATTTCTAGTAACAGGGGATTTTTTATGGTGACTGGGATTGATTCAAATATTTATATTATGAATGACCATTACTGCTTTGAAGATCTTCGATTTAATAAAGATGTATTTCTTCCCATGTTTCATTACTCTATCTATTGATAGATGTGGTACATTGGAATATTTTATGAATGTAGTGGTATTAATTGTACTCCTCTCAAGGCTCCTTTCAGCATAGTCTTATGCTATCTAAGGTGGCATCTTGGTCAAGATAGCGATCTCTCTTTATGGGAAAAAATTCCATTTCTGACATAATCTCTGCAATCGCCATATTTGGTATTATTTGTACTTCTCCCAAGGCTCATTTGAACAAAAAAAAAATCTATCTTGGGTGTCATCACGATCGGGTAGGTGATCTCCCTTAATGGAACTAATTCCATTCTAACATAATCTCTGCATTCACCATATTTGGAAATCAATATGTGATAGAAGTTATTAAACTAGTTTGGTGGGAAGTGTGTATTATATTAGTATTTTTCAAGGGGTGAATAATTAGGTGGGTGCCTGACATATTCCTTCATTCTTGAATTTCCTCATTAGGGTGCCGACTAAATTTCATAGTCTTGGATCAATATCAGACTCATTTTCTGAGTTGGACCACTAACTTGGATTTAATTTAACCATTAAAATTGTGGGGTTAGGGTTACTTTTAGTCTTTTTGTATTATGGCGGAAGCATTCGACATACTATCTTCTAACACATCAGCACATGAGGAACTCATTGTTGCCACGTTGGTAGCAGAGAAGGAACATGTGGCCGTGAAGTAAAGTATGCAGATGCATGATCTAGATGAACATATTATTGCACAGTCTTTTTATCGGGCTCAAAATATTGTTTCTGAAAGGGCTGTGCATCCTTGTTCTAGTTTTCGTGATGATGTGCACTAAAAGTGTACCTGGGGTCACACAAGAAGCTATGGACAGTCCAGGGAATCATGCTACAAAACAACCGTGGTGGTGAAGCAAGTAATTCTAGAATATGAGGAATTATGGAGCCGACTATATACCCTTAAAAAAAGGGCTCTCATTGGGCGGTGGCTCTTCTCTAATATGGGGGAAGTTGATATGATCAAATGGGTTAAGATCTTATGGATTCCATTGCTAGGTTACATTCCAAAAGTTAGTAAGATTATGGGTAATTGGTTCAGTGTACACTTCATGTGGAAGGATGACCTCAAAAAAATCCTTTGTCGCACTGGGATAAGAGGGTGAAGTTTTATGCAGCTCTTGCCTCGGTTCCTTGGTTTTAACCCGGTTATTGAAGCCCAAAATATCAAACTAGTGTGGGTAAAATTGTTGAGTCTACCACTTGAATTCAGAACTATCAAAGCTCTAAGTGCCATTGGGAATTCTATTGGTCGTACGAAGCAAATTGACCCTCAAATTCTTAGCACATCTAATAAACGCATTGCTTGGATACTTGTGAAAGTTTCTTTTGCTGGGGGGTTTCCAGGTGATATCGACTTGGTATGGGGGCATCATAAACACTGGTAGAGGGTGGATTATTGGGGGGTGCCTTTTCAGGGCTTAATACGTCATCATACTAGACACCTACACAATAGATATCCTTTAAGGCATAAAAATATGGGGCGGCATGGGAAAATATTCCATGGTAGCAATAGAGGAAAGGCATCTATTGAGTCTCATGGTATAGAACTTTCGAGTAATTAAATTTCTCCCTCATCTGATAGTGAAAGATCTATTCTCTATGATAATATTAATGACCAAAATATTTCGTCATATTGTCATGTTATTTCTAACAATGTTTTAGAGCCTCGTACTGATGCCAAAATCACTCTGCCATTGACTAAACCATTATCTCCACTTCTTGATGGCCCATTTAATGAAAATACTATCATATGTCAAGCTAATATTCATGTTGAACCACCTTATATACCACATTGAACCGCTATCCATCTCTCCCTCGATGCCCCCACTTGAATGAGCATTTCCGCACTCCTCACATGATCCTGAGTATATGGACATCCCAAAATCTCTAAAAAATACTATTTGAAGGTACTTAGAGTCCTTATTAGGAAATCCAAAACTTGATCTGGCGGCATTAAATTTATTTGAAAAGGCTCTTCTGGACCCACAACCTTCCATTTCTCCTGCATCGGCCTATAACATCACAGTAAGGAAAAAATCCAAGTTGGGATCTAGAGATTTTAGGGGTCACCTAAAGACGAAATATTTATTTCAAGGGGACCTGCATGATTTTCGGGATGTTCCTATTTCCTCCATTGAAGATTTTCGGGTCGTTAGAGCAAGCAGCCCTGAATGTGTGCCCAAATGAACTCCATAATATCCCTTAAGATAAGGGGGATGGGTGACCCCTTAAAGCAATTGCACCTCCATGATTTGTTTTCAGAGATTCAACACTGTCTGGCTTTGGTTCAAGAAACCCCTTGTGCTCGTTCTCATGCCCTCAATATTCTATTAAGAATTAGACCAGGCTGGCATGCTGCTGGAGTGGATGCCATTGGTAGGGCAGGCGACATCCTGGTAATATGGAATCCATTGCTAGTAAAGTTGAAGGCATATAATTTTTTTGGCAGAATAATGTTATATCGCTCCCTTAGAGGTTTTTCTGAACATATTTATCTTATTAATATATATGCACCATGTCATAATCAGGCTTCTTTCTGCGACCGTATGAAATCTTCTGGGATCTCAAAAATAGGTAATCTTATTTTCATTGGTGATTTTAACTCAACTAAGTCTGCTAATAAATCTTGGGGGCTGAAATCACGTTTGGACCAAATTTTTGATAAAATTGGATGAATGTTCTATGATTTTGGTATGATGGATGTTTTGCCCTCCCCATTGGTTCCGACTTGGACAAATAGATTCCAGGATAATGATTTCATTGGAAAGCGTTTATATCATGCTATGATTAAGGTGTCTCTTCTACAGCTCTTGGGAAATATTAGGTCTCAGGTGATGTCCTCATATTTATTGAATCATATGTCTCTGGTTTTATCCTGGCATAGAGAACCAAAGAGAGTCAGGATTACTTTTAAGTTCAGTCGCATTTGGTTGGATGATCCCTAATTTAATAAAATTGTTGTTAATTTTTGGAGAAAGGATGATTGAAATGGAGGATTATTAGGATGGGAAATTTTTTTTGATAAGCTCAGAAGGTTAAAATCCATTGTGAAGCAGTGGGAAAGGAAAAAAGCAGAGTCTTTAAGGTGAAAATTGAATGATATTGAAGAAAACGTCTCTCAGATATATAATGATATGATGCTCGTTCCACTAGATCTGAATGTATACAACATCCTTGATGGTCTTGAAAATCACAAATTGAAAATCCTGAAGATTCCAGACACAACTTGGAAGCTCAAAAGAAGAATCCAATGGCTAAAGGAGGGAGACTCAAATACCAAATTCTTTCAAATACCAGATTCTTTCATCAATGTGCTAATGGTTGTAGAAACAAAAAATATATTTGGCATATTGAGACATCGAATGGATCTAAGAAACATACAAATGAAGAAATCTGGCAAGAGGATTATAAACACGTTTTGGAATTATAGAAGGCAGATATAGAGATTGACCATCGATGCCTCTCATGTTTGATCATGCTGCAAATGATATTTTGGAGAAAGATGTTGCAAAAGGGGAGATAGAATTCGTATTAAAATCATTTTCTCATGATAAAATCTAGGGCCCAGATCGTTGTCCAGCAAAATGTTTCATTTATTTTTTTTAATTCATGGAGGATGAGCTACTTTCAGTTGTTGAATAGGTTTGAATTTTCGGATTTGACCCCGAGGATATGAACTCCACATTCCTATCCCTTATTCCTAAATCATCTACTCCAAAAACCCTTGCAGATTTTAGGACAATTGCATTATGCAATGTGGTATATAATATTTCATCTAAAATTATAGAAAATAGGATCTGTGGGGTTTTGTCATCATGAATATCTGAAGAGAAATATGGGTTCTTAAAAGGAAGATCAATACACGATATTTTCACCACTGCGCAAGAGGTGATGCACTCGATACATGTGAAGAAAAGTGAAGCGATTATAATGAAGATTTATATTCATAAGACATATGACGCTGTTGATTCGTCTTATATTAGGCTTATTCTTCTCAAGGTCGGTCTATCAATGCCTAATATTAGATGGATTATGGCTTGTATATCTACAGTAAGATATGTTGTCTTAATCAATGGTCATCCGTCAAATTTCTTCACTGCCTAAAGGGGTCTCAAATGGGCCTATGCACTATCCCCTCTCATTTTCATCCTTATTATGGATGGCTTCAACAATTTATTGAATATGGCCAAACATGCCAAGTATTTTGAAGGGCTAGCTTTCTCTCCCACGGTTTGCATTACTCACTCCTTATTTTTGATGATTTACTTGTACTTGGCAGGCTTCATAGGAATCATTATTTTTATCTTCATTGTATGCTTATCCATTTTGGAGCTGCTACTGGCCTTAGCATCAATAAAGAAAAATCCTTTTTAATTTATGAATATAAAGATATTGATGAAATAAATTATATAGCTGAGTTTATGGGTGTTCAAAAGAATAATTTAATGATGGGGTTCACTTATCTAGGCTTTATATTAAAACCATGTGTTTATAGGGTCATGGATTGGACATGGTTGGTTGACAAATTCAAGAACAAAATTATGAAGCGGAAAAGCAAGTGGTTGTCACTTGGGGGTAGATACATTATGGTTCAAGCTTTATTATCATAGTTTTTTGTCTATTGGACACATATATATTATCTCCCTAAATCTACGGTTGAAAAAATTAATTCCATAATATTGCATTTCATATGGTCTGGTTCTCAAAATGTTAAAAAAATACATCTTTGTAGATTGGAATTTCTCACAATTTCGAAGAATTATGGAGGCTGGGGACCCTTAAACATCCACATTTTTAAAAAAACACTTCTCATCAAGTCCCTATGGCGGGCCTCAAAGGGCAATAATGTATGGTCTCATATTATTGGTTGAAATACATTGTGGGTGATCTGGTTGTCTCTTTGTATCGTGGCTAACACTATTTGCAAATCCAACATCTCAAATATGGAGGATTTTCATTAAAATCATGCATTTCTTGGATCAAAGGTTAGTGTGGCACTTTGGAAATGGCCAAAAAATTAAATTGTGTTTTGATAGGATTATGGGAATGGATGTTGGAGTCTGCATTGATCCACGGTTAATTGATAGACTTAGTCACCATGAAATTTTTTCTTTATCACAACTTATCATGTGTTGGAACCTTTGATCACCGATTTGGAAATCGGCAGATATGTTTGGACTACATTGAAGGGATACAATTGAATGGAAAAAAGTGGTTCATACGCTATAGGATGTGCGCATGAATTTTCATGGGGACGGGGATAAACTAATTTGGGATGGATATAGTTTGGGTGATGGTTTACAAGTAAAGGATATATATCTCAACAACATTATCAAATTGCTTCTGAAATTCTCTCCTTCACGTTTCCATCAATCTTGGCATTGGAATATTCCTTCCAAGATATTATTATTTCTTTGGTTGTTTTGGAAATGAAAAATACTGACATGGAATTGTCTCAAAAAATGTGGGTTCCATGGGCCGGGGAGGTGCCCTTTCTGTCTTATTGAAGAGGAATCTGCATCACAATTTTTCCTTTTCTGCTCTTTTACTCTCAATATATGGTCATTGTTTACACGTTATCTTTTGGATCCTTCTTCAAGACTAGTTGATGGCATTAATACCATTATGGTATGGGGGGGTACCAATGTAAAATTTAAAACGCCATGAAATCGTCTTATATTTGAGGGAATTCCTGCTAATACATTATAAATTCATGGATCTATTATGAAGTGGTTGGGTGGTCGACCATCTCCTCAGGTGACCCCAGTGGATTTATCTTTACACAATAGGCCTCATCCAATTGCTATCCATTAGGGGAATTTTGAGGTCTAAAATGGGCCTCCTAAGGAAATTATAAAATAATAGTGGAAATAATAAAATAATATTTGATTACATCATCAAATTTTAGAGGGAAAAAAGAAAAAAATATTTTTTCAACTCGTATTTTCAACTTATCTCCCAAATTTTTTACTCAAATTTCAAGTAGGAGTACTTATTGGATGCAAAATTTAATTTCTCATCCAAGGGTTACCCATGTTGCTTACTTCCAATGGATCTCGCTACACAAAAAATGAGAAAGACATGAAAAACATGATTGCAATCATGTTTTTTCATATATTTCTCATTTTTCGTGTAGCAGGGTCCATCAAAAGTATGCAACATGGGTACTCCTTAGATGGAGAATTAAATTTTTCATCCAATGATTACTCCTACTAGAAATTTGAGTAAAAAATTTGGGATATAAGTTGAAAATATGAGTTGAAAAAGTAGTTTAAGTATTTTATTATTTTTTCATCTTCTTACCCTTTTACTTAAAAATTAGTGAATCATGCCCCATGGTTGACATCATCATCTTGAATCCTATTGGTTCTGATAAAGTTTATTTTTGTTGTACATTTTTCTTAGGAGGCCCATTTTAGACCCCAAAATTCCCCTAATGCCTGACGATATATTTTGATGGGGCACAACAAGGGGGAGTATGTGGCTGTGGGGCTTGGATTAAGCTCTTGGAGGTGGAAATGTATCTTATTTTCACGAATGGAGGGTATGGTTCGAACGACAAGGAAAAGCTTATGGCCCTATGGAGTGGGCTCATAGTTGCATAAAATTTAAATTTGACTATTGTTAATGTCTATGCTGATTCAAAAATTATTATTGATGGAATTTTCGGTGATTCTACTCTACGTATTCATATTCTACATGGGTGGATTGACCAGGTCAAATATTTACTGTCGAAGTTTTAAGACTCATCTATGCATCATGTATGTAGAGAGAATAACACACGTGTGGATACTTTTTCCAAGAATGGCCTTAATCTATCTTTTAACAACAAACAGATTTCACATTATAAGGACTCCTGGTTGATTAGGAATTTTGATTTCCCTATAGCTTAGTATTTTTTTGGATATTCTACAAGCGAGCCTAATGATCAAGCGTGCCGACATCTACTTCTACTTTTCTTGTCTTGGTTTTGGTTTACTTCCCGACATACCTTGATCCTTTTGATGATCCTTTCAGTTTCTCTTGGATCACTGACTTGGCTTTTTTTCTTACCCAGATTTACAGGATGATGCACCCTTCTACTCTCGATTCCTAATATGGAAAGGGTGATAGCATTGGGTTTTTTTATTTCTGCTTGATCCTACTAGAATGGTTTATGATATTATTAGGAAAATAAGACTGTACATATCCTTTTAAAAGGCTTTATGCTGAAATTGTATCTCTTTTTTTAGATGTTATTCTATGTGCCTTCCTCCCGCAGGAGGCATACTCAGAATGATAGTGTAATTACACATCATATGGATATGATATGGATAAATTATGGTATCTAGACAATGAATTTATTGAATATGTACTATTTTTATAATAAAAACAACATTTTTTCATTTTTTGGGAAAAAAAAAACAATCAACGCTCTTCCCTGACTAATTGACTACAGAGTATATACCTTTGATTGGTTTACCTTCCTTGTTGGATCAATGACATGGTTGGCATAACTATAGTTCTTCTTGTATGGAATAAGTAGCCTTTCAATAAAAACAGAAGAAATTTGCAAACCACACCAATTTCTACCAAGTCAAGATTTTTTTTCACCATGTAAAACACCTAGAGTTATGCTAAATTTATCTTTATTGTGTTACTCCCTTTGCATCATATTTGAACCATTACACTCAAAGTCACACACACCTTTTCATTTGGGCTTTATATTTACTTGTTTGCAACCGATTGGAAGAATGGTAGTTAATATAGTCAAATATTACATCTATTGGTTTGTTGTTTCATTTATTTAGATGTGCTTTGTGTATACATTTATGTCCAAGCTCACCTTGTTTTTTTAATTTTAGAAAAAAATTTAATGACCGTCTCTCTCATCAATCATGAAAAACATTGGTCATGTTTTAATAGAAGGTAACCTTATTATGTTTACAATAATGTAATTGACATAGTATTTTACACCATAAAAATTCATTAATTTATCCATATAAAGAAACAAATTATTGCAATTTGTGTTTATTTTTATTTTATTTCTTTTTTATTTTTTCCTTTTTTATTATTTTTCTGTTTCCTATTTACAATATCATGTACAAGTTGAATAGACTATTTGTGTTTTATTTATATGATTTTGTCATATAAATACAAATAATAATAGATATTATGTTTATAAATAATAATGTGGATATAATATATTATGTTATATATAATATATGGAAATATATCAAGTATGTAACAATAAGGTTTTATCCATATATTAACTTTATATATATTGTTAATGAATAACATGTAATATTATGTTTTTACAAATTATATATATATATATATATATATATATATATATATATATATATATATATATATATATATATATATATATATATATATATATATATATATATGAATGTTTATTTAAATTTTTTTGAAGGGTGGTTTCAAATTTAGATTTATTAGAAAAATCATCGAACTAATCACATTAAATAACAAGTCAGAGATTTTTGAAAGTCAAATGACCTTTACACAATCAAAATTGTTGTGGGAAAGGTGAATCCAATCATCATACACCTAGATCTAGAAAGACAGTGTGGAAAGCCACCCAAGACCAAGCGACCAAAGTGACAAATCTAGGGACTAAAACAAGAGAATCTGACCACAAGATCATGTTAACACTCGAAGAGCATGAAGGAAAAAAATCAAATAATGAGAATACGTTAACTTTCAACTAGCCAAATGCAAATAAAAAGAGTTATTCTCCAACATTTTAAGTGGGGGCCCCTTCATTTGGTCAAAGTGTAGGGTTGTTTTTGGCAGGCCAACATTATCCCAACACAGCCATGATTTGCAATATAATATTATTGAACTTCTTCCAAATAGATGGCTATGGCCCCTTGTTATTTTCAAATACAAATATGTAGAGAAAATGAATTTCCCAACCCTTTTCTTTGGAAATCCACATGATAATGATATTATAGAAAGGTTTCCCTACCTAAAAATAGTCCACTGGGAGTTAATGCACAATAGTGGTAACTTTTCTTACCATGTAACCAATTTTTTCTTCAAAACATTGTGAATTATAATGAAAATGTCCTTACTTTCATTTCAATCAGAATCAGAAAATGGAAGTTCAATGAAAGAAATCTATTGGACAAATATGTTAAATATAATACAAACTTGCGAAAACTACTTAAAATTGGCATTGGTTACATAGATTTCAAGCACATAATGGTTTCCGCTAATTTCATATAATAATTGAAAAGAAAAATATGATATGTCAACAAAGATTTCCAGCTTTCTTCATCACATTTACAAGTGCAGAGAATCGATGGACTCCAATAGTCAACACATTAACTAAATTGCATTAAAAGGGGAAAAAAATAAAATCTTTTGAAACAATATCGAAATATAACATTAACTATCTCATTACAATGGATCCATTAACTTGTGCTCATTACAATAACCATAGGATTAATTCTCTAAAGCAATTGATATCTCAAGAAGAAACAATATTTGGGAAAATAGTGGATTTCTACATTGTAATTGAATTCCAAAATAAAGGAAGTGAACATGAATATGAGTTCTTATGGGTGGAAAATGCAAAAATATGTGGAATAAATAGTAACTTTTATATTTAAAAATTCATTGAAAAATATTTAACTAGTAATGTATACCATCTTGATTCACAAATTGCAAAAATAATTGAGAACCGCCATAAAAAATGTTGTAAAAACTAAAAGGGTCACATTGTAGATACAATTTCCCAATGTAACCCATGTAAAGCACACAAATTATTGTACCAATTGACTTAGGATATGGCACATTAAATAAATAAAAAACAAAAGTATTGTATAGAACTCTGGAATAAAAACAATATTACGACAAAACCACTTTGGGAAAATTTTTGGAAGAATTATAGTTAACAAATATTGATTACATTCTAGAAATACGAAGTACATTTAAACAACCAATGGTTTTGTTGGAACAATAACCATCTCACACCTGGAAGAACAACTTTAAAAGGAATATTTTGCAGTTATGGAATACATATATTGATGCTTAATTTGTCATTGATGCATATGCAGTTGTATATTACTACACTTCTTACATGAACAAAGTTGACAAACCAATGAAAAATTCATATAAAAGGATTTGAAGAGAACATGAAAAAATAAAAATAAAAATTGCATTACATGTTGCAAAGGAAACACCATAAGGAAATAGCATACGAAAGACTAGTAGATAAAAATAATGATTTTTTAGTTATTCTAATTCGAACTTACGACAACATAGGAAAGAGTAGAAAATAAAAATTAATGATTTTTTACTTCTCCTAATTCAAATTTTGATCCTAAGTAGGAAAAAATATCATTAGTCGAATGTATTTCCAAGCTTCACAAGGTGCCTTCCAACTTATGTGACGAGATGTGACTGTGAGACCTTTTTCTTTTTTTCCCCATTGGATTTCATGTCTTGTTAGTAGTTATCTAGAATAGGTCGTATATTTAAAAAGTATAGTGTCTCCATTGTTGAACCGTGGAAAAATTCAAATAATTTCCAAAGGGTCCATGTATTTTTTTCCTTAACATGTCTATTCTTATCCTTCATTGTATTGAGAATAAAGTTGAGATCAACATTGACAAGAGTAAGCTTATCAGGTGATGGGCCCTCCAAAATTGATCCAAATGCATAATTATTTCCATCTCAACATCTCTAATCTAGCTTTGATATGTTTTCTACTACATATGACATTAGAAGGGGGACAATGTCATCTCCCACAGTTGTTGCAACAAGACGAAATCAAGCTCCTCCAACCAAGGAAAGATTCTATGCCCCTTCATCCTGATCTTCGTCCTCTTATTGTTTCAACAATGTCTCTAAAAACATTGGCAGAAGAGTAGGAAGTGATTGCTTAGTAAAATAAAAGCAAGGCACATTTGAATCATTCATTACGTCTCCTCCATATTCCTTTAGTATATAAATTTCTTTGTCACATATGTAGCTACAAAAATTGATAACACTAAGAGAAAATATCTCTTCATTTTTTTTGACAGCCTCGCTGTAAAAGAAAATATGTCTTGCATGTAAGGGAAATAATCTCATAATGTGTAGAGGATATGTCAAAATTAGCTTGTTCAAACATTACTTCTAGGGACACTTTTGCTTCAGACACTACTCTCATAATACAATGCTCAAGTAGTAGCAAGACTAACCTCATTGCTAATCTTAGATGAGTTCACTCCCTACACAACAATTGTAAGGATGGGATTCACCAGATCCTAGGAAAGAGTATCTACAAAAATCACCTCACAAAGATATGCAAGATTTGCTAGAGTGGTATGTTTGGGATGTGTGGGTGGTTCCATTTGTTGGCCACCCATGTTAAGTATTAATGTCATGATAACCTTTGGCCACTTGCCTTGAGGTAACTCAATGTCAACAATTTTTCTATATCTTGTGATGAAGTAGATTGAGCATCTAGAAGAGGTGAAGAAAGGGTTTGCAGTAAGAATCCCTTCATTTGATTCTTCATGGCTCCATCCAAGGAGATCCATCTATATAATGTGCATTGATCTCCCAGGATTTAGGCTCTCACATCTAAAATTAATATTTTCCTTCAAGGAATTGCTTCACATCTAGAATTCATCTTTTTCTTTATTTTTTTCAAAGTGACAGTAGAAGATAAAAACTCATAGTTAGTTCAAAACATAAAATTAAAATACCTCAACCATATTCCTTTCAAACACAGTCTTAAATACTGAACGGGCCTAAATTCAATAATGTTTTCATACATGTTACCTGGATTAAAACAATATCAAAGAGAAATTTAAAGTGAATGAATAGATATATATTTTGCAGCAAAATCATTTCCATTAAATTTCTAGTGGCAATGATTCCATATCAATTGAAATGGTTCATATTAAGCATGCATCAATTGCACAAATATCACTATACAAAGAAAAAGATATTATTTAGTACAATATGGACCTTCACCATGATAAAGAAGAAAATATAAAGACAACAGTTAAAATTGACCATAGTTCAAAACATAAAATTAAAATACCTTAACCATATTCATTTGAAACACATAGTCTTAAATACTGAAGGAGCCTAAATTTTCAATAATATTTTCATACATTTTACATGGATTAAAACAATATCAGAGAGAAATTTAAAGTGAATGAATATATGTATATTTTGCAACAAAATCATTTCCCTTAAATTTCCAGCTGCAATGATTCCATATCAATTGAAATGGCTCATATTAAGCATGAAGCATTTGCACAAATATCACTATACAAAGCAAAAATTATTATTTAGTACAAGATGGACATTCACCATGATAAAGAAAAAAATATAAAGACAACTCTTAAAATTGACCACGTGAAGGATAATTAATAGAAAAAATAATAACTACTACATTCCATTTGAATCAATGTAGATTGATTACATGCTTGGTAATAACTTCAACATAGGCCTCATGATTTTTAAGGCTCAAGGAAGCATTAAGATTTCACTATAACATGGTCCTTTTCTTTTCTTGATACAATTATTTCTTAAATTAATAATTACTTATTTAATATATTCAAATAAATTATTTTTTAATTTAAATTAACATATATAACAAGATTGTTAACCATGTATATTCACTCCTAGTTTAGCATATATTTTATTAACTTGTATATTGTTTTCTTTACAATATTATGAGCTAATACCATGACTTATGACATGCCCAAAAAACATTTCTTGTTTCACAATCAAAATATTTTATAATTTTTTGTTTAACTACATTTTTGAGCCATTTTAACTCGATCAACATAAGTAAAAATAAAAATAAATAAAATAAAATAATTAATTATAAATATTAATTGAAACATTTTAACTCCTTGAAATTACATAAAAATAAAAATTAATTTTGAAAATATAAAATTAATTAAAATAAATATAATTATTAATTTTGATTATTAATTATTAATAATTACACCACACTAGACCTATCTTTTAACTCCAATCAAATCTCTTAAGTGCAAGATTTTCCTCAATTTTTTCGCTATAAGTTTGCACCTCCACATTGGAGGTCGCCTTTTGGGGGTTAATAGAATAGAAAATTAAAATAAAAATCTATATTAATTCACAACAAATTTTTTATTCATTTATATAAAAAAATTCATAAAATAATTGTAAAGTTAATTAAAAGTTAAATAACATGTAAAATAAATAAATAAATAAATATAACAATAAAATGAATTTATATAAATTTATATTTACTTTACAATGTCAAGATGGCAAGATAACTAGGTTAGAGTTACCCTTTCTACAATACTTTGACTATCGATGGCATGACTCATTATTGTTCTCATGTGAATAAAGTCTTTCGCATTGATTTTTTTAAGAGAACCTATGACTTTTTTAGTACGTTTGAGTTTCTTTTCTTTCAAGAACATGGACGTTTCATTTGACCCTCGTGGGTTTTCACACATTAAAAAAATCATATATGTTAAAATTAAATTGTTATAGAATTAATTTTTGAGTAATAATGTTAATCAGATTTTTATAATTATTAATACTATAAAAATAATTTAAAATACTTAAAAAATTAATAGTTTTTTTTCAAAACTAAATAATACAAAAATAAAATAATATAAATATATAAAACGTAATGATATAAAAATAAAATAAAATAAATATATAAATAGTAAAAATATATAGACAAAATTTGAAAATTCTTCAAATTTCACCTTTGCAATGTGGCTCGTCCATTCGTTTGAGAAAAAATTTAATTTCTTGCCCCATTGAAGTGCTTGACTCCGTTGAATTTAGAAGGTCCAAATATTTCTATTCTTTTTCGGTCATTTCACGTCACCTATAAATATTACCACCTTATGATATAATGATTTCAACTTTATCTATCTTTCATTTCTACCAGACAAAAGAGTTATTAATGTCACAAAGATCTAATAATACAACAGTTTGGGCATCGTGTGAAGATATTGCATCCTCTCAATAGATTCCATGCTCCTCTTTTAATCTTAGATAAGAATTAAAATGCAATGTTATTAGAATCTTTGTGTTTGCAAGTGAACCACGTTGTTATACATGAATTTATACTCACCATATTTCCATGGTTGCATGGAAGAAGAAAATCCTCACTCAAGGATAAAAGATATTTAATTAAAATATATTAAAAAAATAATATATTCAGAAATCTTTAAAATATTTGTATTATATAAATATATTATGATAGATATTTAATTAAAATGTATTAAGAAATTCAATATATTTAAAAATACAAATTTTCAAAATAATTTATGAATTTTGATAAGATTATGAAAAAAATTGACAATTTTTTTTTTTTTTTAAATTAAATTACAATTGATAAACTTCGGTATTTTAAATACCCTAAACATTTTTAATAATGATAGTCCATTTTTACTATCAAAAATGAAATTAAAACAATCCAGCTAAATAAATTCAAACATATAAGTCAAACTAATATACCCACTTTTAAATACCAGAAATAAAAATTTAAAAACATAATTAGAACTTTGACTCTTTTATGAGTCAACTCCCCAAACAAAATGTTGCCGATCCTGAACAAATGTCTTGTATTATCCAAGCTTACTTGACACAAGTTGAATTTAGGATTACACCATGTCAACGTCACTTTGCACTTACTTTGCACTTCAATCAAGAGCAAACGTTTCACTACTGTTTTAGGCGTATGTTTTTAAAAAAATGGAGGAATAGCTCAGCTTATGGATGGTATGTTGTATCAGTCTTTTAATTTCAATTTTCCACAAGGATAAAATCTAAATTATTAAATAACTAGAAATACATATGAGTAATAAAATTCAGATTATAAAATAATTAGAAATTCAGATTATAAAATAACCAGAAATATATAAGGGAAAAGCTTCGAAGACAATTTTTATAACCAGAAATATATAAGGGAAAAGCTTCGAAGACAATTTTTATTGAGCAATTTTTTTGATGTGACTACTTTAATTATTTTTCTAATTAATTTTTTTGAAGAATTGGATGATGACAGTATATTTTCGATGTTCCTACTCCATTAACGAATGGAATTAAAAGTGATATTTTCCTTGCATATCTAAATCACATGTTTAAACCATAATTAAATTATTTTTTTGTAAAACATGATTAAAAATTTGTGGTGCCTATTGTTGATAACCACATATGCTAATTAGTTAGAAATGGAATTAAAACAAAAAAAAAAACTTATAAAACATGCACTGCGACATGGATTAATTTTGAAACTTATAACTATTTACATTCTCAAATGTATACCACTTGGCAAGAGCTCATTTAAAAACTTTTTCTCCACCCCATTACCTTAGTGGTTTCCTATGCATGTGGGCTCACACATTACTATAAAGAGAAAAATATTATTTTATTAAATTATATCCATTTAGACTTGCTTCCTTCATGTATCCACTTGCACAAATAAATTTACAATGTTTAATGGTTAATGGGGTTGACATAATATAATAATAATAAAATAATTACACTTTCATATTATTTAAAAAATATAATGAATAAATAATAAATGGTAGGTTTAAATTATAATATAGTTCTAGGTTTCATAATGTAATGTAAAAACAAAATTGAAACTATGAGGTGATCATATATCACTTAACTCATACCATTATACTTTTTGTTGTATTCAGCATTTGTGTTAATCTTTGATATATTGAAAGCTTTGATTAATAATAAGGTTTCATTATCACACAATTGCCACAATTTCCATATAAACTCTATTATTAAATTGTAATAAATTTATTTTAATACAATAATAAATTGTAAGATTAAATTATAATAATTATTTTAATATACCTATATTATAATATAATATTATTAAATTATTATAAGGTTTATGGAGTAGTAGTCTCCTATGCATGCCATTCAAATGTATACTCACTCACAATTAACTATAAAGTATAAAATATTATTTTATTAAATTATGGATTTATATTTTATTAATTCAAAAAAATTGTTGTTTCTCAGTTATTCAAGTCTTCATGCTACCCATTTGGACTTCCATAATGTAGACTTCCTTTCATAATGTTTCCATATGCACAAACAAATCTACAATGATTAAAGAGTTGCCATAATGTATGATGTTTCATATTATTTAAATAATATAATGAATAACTAATAAATTGTAGGTTTAAATCACAATATAGTTTTTGTTTCATAAATTAGTTGTAAAAAAAATTGTGACTATTATGTGATCATAAATCACTCAACTAATGCAATTATACTTATTTTTGTATTCAAGATTTGTGTTAAAGTTTGGTGTATTCAAAGATTTGGTTAATAATAAGGTTTCATTATCACATAATTGCTATATAAGGAATAAACCGTGAGGTTAAATTATAATAAAGTTATTTTAATACAATAATAAATTGTAAAATTAAATTATAATAATTATTTTAACACAATTATATTTTAATAGTATATTATTAAATTATTATTATTATATAAAATAATTATAATAATAATAGATTATTATAATTTAGAATTTATTTTAATAATATTTTAACCTTGTAAACATTAAAAGCATTAAAAATTTACTTGATGAGGATGAGTAAATTGTATTTTAATGCAATCCCTAATTAATATACATTAATTAATAAATAAAAAAATTAATTAATAGCATTAATTAAAACATTTTAAAATATGTAATTAAAATTTTATATAAAAAAATGTTTAATAACATTAAATATTAATTCAAAAATCTGTAAAAAATATATTAATATTAATTAATAATAAAGTGAACTAAATATTATATTGCTATTATTACATTGTCACTTTAATTAATTCATTAATACATAATTATTAGAAATAACTACATTGTTCAAATATATCTAAACATGAATATATTCTGATTTGGTTAATAATAATAATAATAATAATAATAATAATAATAATAATAATATGATGTTGAAATTTTACTTAAATGTTTTTAACTTTAAAATATTAATTAAAACCTTTGACAATATATTAATTAAAAAAATTATTTAAAAATGTTTAATAACATTAAGTAATTAAATAATTAAAACAATAATTAAAATTGATATTCATGAGATAAACATTAACTTTAATTAATTTTAACTAAATGGTCAACCTTGATCAACCATAACCAATATGAATTTCTTTTAAATGTTGTAATGTGTTTCTAATATTATAGTATCTTTTGAGTTTATTAATCTCCCTTTTGTTTATAACACCCAGTTCGTTTACTAATCTCTTTGAGTTTCTTAATCCGAATAATTTATAATATTATCTCATTGGGTTCATTAATCACTTGGGTTTATAGTATATATAATCCCATGCGTTTATTAATCCCTTCATTTTATAAAAGTAATTCTTTAAGTTTATAATGTTAATGCTTGTGGTTTATTAATGTCTTGATTTTATAATATTAATATGTCAATATTATTAGTGTTTAATATGTAATCCCTCAGGTTTACTAATCCTTTCAGTTATTCGATTAATAATATAGTATAGTCTATAGTGTAATATGTAGTATAAATTACGCAAGAACATTGACTATTGTGATTATGAGCATGCTTAATATACACTAATCAACTTGTATGAAACACATTTACTAATATGTCTGTTGTAACGTTTATAACATTTTAGTCTATAATATTATTGGTTTATAAAATGACCATTTCTAATATTTGAGTCTAATATTAAGGTTTCTATTATTTAGATTTATATTATTGGGTTTAATAATAAGGCTTATAATATTTTTTTTAAATATTGGAGTTTATATTATTGTGTGTTTAATATATATATAGGGCTTATAATATTTGGTTTTAATATTATTCTTTACATTATGGAGTAATATGTGGTTATAATATAGACTGTAAAATATAGGGTTTATAATTAGGGTTTAATATTAGGGTTATAATATTTGGGTTTTATATTAGGGTCTACAATATTGTGTTTAATATTTAGAGTTTATAACTTTGGGGATTATAGTATTTAGAGTTGATTCTTAGGTTTTATTGATCTCTTGTGTTTTTAATATTGATTTCATGGCCTTATTGAACACTTAGGTTTTTAATATTTATCCCTTAAGTTCACCAATTCCTTTGTTTTGTAATACTATTCCTTTGGTGTTATTAGTTCTTTATGTTTATAATATTAATAACCCCTCTCTTTATTAATCTCTTGAGTTTAAAATATTAATTCTTAGGATTTGTTAATCTCTTGAGTTTAAAATATTTTATTATTATTCTTTATTAATTTCTTGGTTTTTAATATTAATATGTATCCCTTTTATAATATTAAACCCTTAGGTTTATTAATTATTTTGGTTTATAATATTAATAATGTATTGGGTTTGTTAATCTATTTAATTTAAAATATTAATTATTAGGGTATATTAATTTCTTAGGTTTTTGAGTTAATTTTTTTTTTCTTAGAGTTTATTACTCTTTTGTGTTTTTAATATTGATCCCTTGGCCTTATTAATCATGTAGGTTTTTAATATTTATCCTCTCGGTTCACAAATTCCTTTGGGTTATAATATTAATTCATTGGGTTTATTAGTTCTTTTGGTTTATAATATTAATAATCTCTTAGGTTTATTAATCTTTTGAGTTTTAATATTATAATTTACATTATGGCATAATATGTTGGGTTGTAATATAAATTATAATATAGAGGGTTCAAATTAGGGATTAATATTGTTTATAATATTTGGGTTTAATATTAGGCTTTATTAGCTCTCTTGGTTTATAATATTAATAACCCTTTGGTTTTATTAATCTCTTGGGTTTAAAATATTAATTCTTATGGTTTATTATTCTCTTGAGTTTAAAATATTAATTATTATACTTTATAATATTGTATTTAATATTTAGAGTTTATAATATTGGGGATTATAATATTTCAGTTCATAATATTGATTCTTAAGGTTTATTGATCTCTTGTGTTTTTAATATTGATCCCTTGGCCTTGTTGATCCCTTAGTTCTTTAATATTTATCCCTTGGGTTCACCAATTCCTTTGGTTTGTAATATTAAACCCTTAGGTTTATTAGTTATTTTGGTTTATAATATTAATAACCCCTTGGGTTTATTAATATCTTGAGTTTAAAATATTAATTCTTATGCTTTATTAGCTTCTTGGTTTATAATATTAATATTTATATCTTGGGTTCACCAATTATTCTGGTTTATAATATTAAACCTTTGGGTTTATTAGTTCTTTTGGTTTATAATATTAATAATCCCTTTGGTTTATTAATCTCTTGAGTTTAAATTATTAATTCTTAGGTTTATTCATTTATTAGGTTTTGTGTTTAAGATATGAATTATTAGGGTTTATTAATCCCTTGAGTTTTCTAATTCTTTCGGTTGGTAATATTAGGGGTTAACTATTAGTCATACACTTTAATATTAATGCATGGCCCAATGTCACATTATGAAAAAAATTGTCTCAATATGAAAATCAACCATGGGTTGACATTGTTAATCATAGTTAGTCGTAGTCAATCAAGGTCTTCCATGGTCGAATGTCACATTGTGACAAATATTGTCTCAATATGAAAATCAACCATGAAAATCAACCATGGAAAACCATGGTCATTCTTCATCCAATGTCACATTATGACAACAATTATCTCAATGCTTAAGTCAAGCATGCTAAACCATGATTATTTTACGGTTTATAGTATTCATCTAAAAGTTTTTATATACTCGAGGTTTATAATATTAATCTCTTAGGTTTAATATTATTCCCTTGAGTTTATAATATTAATAATCACGTGATTTTATCAAACCTTTTTTTTAAGATATTAATTTGTAAGCTTTATTAATCTCTTATGTTTTTTCATATTGAACCCTTTGCCCTATTTATCCCTTAAGTTTTTAATATTTATCCCTTGGGTTCACCAATTCCTTGGGTTTATAATATAAAACCATTGGGTTTATTAGTTATTTTTGTTTATAATATTAAACCACACTTGGGTCTTAGAATCTTCTGAGTTAAAAATATTAATTCTTAGGGTTTTTTAATCTTGTGTCTTTAATATTGATCCCTTGGACTTATTGATCCCTTATGTCTTTAATATTTATCCCTTGGGTTCACCGATTTCTTTGGTTTGTAATATCAAACCCTTGGGTTTATTGGTTCTTTTTGTTTATAATATTAATAACCCCTTGGGTTTATTGATCTCTCGAGTTTAAAATATAAATTGTTAGGGTTAATTACTATCTTGAATTTAAAATATTAACTATTAGGGTATACCAATTTCTTGGTTTATGATATTAATATTTATCCCTTTGGTTCACCAATTACTTTGGTTTATAATATTAAACCCTTGGGTTTATTACTTCTTTTGGTTTATAATATTAATAATGTATTGGGTTTATTAATATATTTAATTTAAAATGCTAATTATTAAGGTTTATTAATTTCATAGGTTTTTGGGTTTAAAAACATTATTCTTAGGGTTTATTAGTCTTTTGTGTTTTTAATATTGATCCCTTGGCTTTATTAATCCTATATGTTTTTAATATTTATCCCTTGGATTCATCTATTTCTTTGGTTTATAATATTAAACTCTTGTGTTTATTGTTTCTTTTGGTTTATAATATTAATAATCCCTTGGGTTTATTAATATTTTGAGTTTAAAATATTGATTATTATGGTTTATTAATATCTTAGTTTTTTGAGATTCAAATATTAATTCTTAAGGTTTATTAATCCCCTGTCTTTAATATTAACCCCTTGGCATTATTGATCCCTTGTGTTTATTATTTCCTTGGTTTTTTAATATCAACCCATTGGGTTTATTAATCATTAAGGTTTTTAATTCATTAGGTTTATAATATTAACAATCCATAAAGTTGATTATTCTCTTCGGTTTATAATATTAATAATCATGTCAGTTTCTCATTCATTTGTATTTAAAATATTAATTCCTAAGCTTTATTAATCTCTTCTCTTTTTAATATGGATCCCTTGGGATTCTTGATCTCTTAGGTTTTTAATATTTTTCCTTTGGGTTCACCAATTCCTTGGGTTTGTAATATTAGACCCTTGGGCTTGTTAGTTCTTTTGGATTATAATATTAATAATCCCTTGGTATATTTGTAAGAGATATATGCTTATTATAAATAGTAATAAAATAATTGTATTATGTTATATTTTAATTTTAGTATAGTTTGATTTATAACTATTAATGAATTGAAAAAATTTAATAATATTTTATTACCAAATAATAAAATATTATATATATATATATATATATATATAATTCATATATTACAAGTGGATTTATAAACTGTATTGGTAATTATATTCATAAATATATAATGATTATTTTGGTAAAATACATGTGGTGGGTGGTGGATATAGCCCTATCGTCATATATCAAACTCATTAGTGAATGTGGTTGTAAATATATTTCATATACGCCTATCGGCGTATATCAACCACATTTGTAAATGTGATTGTGCTAGTTATATAAATTGTAGAAGCAAGAGAAAAAACACTTATTATTTATTTATTATACCGATTTAAAGTTCTTTCATAGGAAATATAGAGTTTTAAAGACCAGTAGAAAAAAAACAATTACAGAGGTAAAATAAAACCTAGAATGCCTTTAGTTTGATATGTATCTCATAAAAACACACCATATGCAACTACTAATCATATGTAGTATGCTCATCAACATAAGCACCTTCAGTCTCAGAGTGAACCTCCTCATCAGCATATACATCTTCAGCCTCAGAGTGAAAAACCTTCTGCTTAGAGTGAACAACCATCATCTCCCCCTTCACCACATTCACGTCCTCCACAACACAATCACACAAAATCACACAAGCACGAAACATTAGAGCTAAAAGCACATTTAAATTTGAAAATCTACTTACCTTCAATAGACCCACTCCAGAAATCAGCAATCAAAGGCATGGTGAAACCATGAGCACCACGAGGAAACCTCTTCTTCTAACAAAAATCAATGAAGAATTAAGGAATTAAATCTAGAGGTATAAGGGGCTACTCCATGAGGGGGAGGGGCTCACAATAAGTGAAAATAAACTGAGAAACCTTAGAAATTTCCATTTTTCCTATCATGGGACTCCCAAGAGTAAAGAACCAAAACATCCAAATAGTAAAGAACAAAAATTATTAGAAACTAAAAAAAATCATTTTCGGAGGCTACCGACTCTATTCATAAATTCGCATGCACAATTCCATCAAAACGAAGTCCACTGGTCCACTCAAGGTGAAATATGGGAGCAGTCATCCCTCCACATCAAGGATTTCATAGTGGCTCATTAGTATAATGAACTTTCTTAACTAACTTCCAACACAAGTTTCTCCACCCTATGATGATCTAATGGTGGGAATTGTATTAATCATCTAACATATCACATCAATAGCTCAAAACAATACACACGACACATAGGAAATTTTTTTTCAAACAATGATGCCTTATGGCATAAATATATGCGATAGAAATGATGTGTTCATTATGAAATTATTTTCTTAACCTTCAAAAAATATTTTCTCAAGCAATCCATTTAGCATTTTCTCCTCCATTGAATCATAGTTCATGAGAATTCATATTTATAAACATGGAACAAATGTATGAATGCATATTTATCCTCAAACCATCATTTTTTATGAACCAAGAAGTTGACAACTCTGAAAATATGATATGATATTTCATTATTGATTATTTCATTGGTCCACCTCATGTCATTAAGCATATATACCTTGTTGAATTTATCTTTAGTTACAAAAAAAGGGCATACCCATTTCAAAAAGTAAAAAATAAAAATGTATATGGTTTACCAAATACAAAAATCACATTGACTTTGAAAATTATTGCAGAGAGAAACTTTTGTCATATGTCCCATTTCAAAACAACTAGAGTACATTAAAACAAGACTTGGAAACAAGGGAGAAATTTTTTATTTTTCATATGAATAAAATAAAAATAAATGAATCAAAATTCACTTATAATATCAACACATTGTGGTGTCATTTATAAAACTACATTGAATAACTCTAGAACAACGTCATAGATCCCACTAATATAACGAAAAATCACAAAATCCCTGAAAATATTAGCAAAAAATATGGTTTTCCAATAGATTTACAATGTTTCCATCACCAAATAATAATATTAATAATAATAATAATAATAATAATAATTAAAATTTCATATAGGGTTTCAGTTTTCAAAACACCCATTTATGCTTGAACATATAGGATATCGTAGAATAAGAAGAATCTTCAATATAGAACAACAACCAACCATAAAAAACATTGTAATGAAAAAAATATGAACATAGACTTGAACCATTGCATCTCTTCCTAACTAGAGGATCCGAATCCAGAAAAATATTTAGGACAAAATCAATATTCCAAATTTTAATATGCCTCTATAATGCACACCATTGAAGTGGCCCTTTGAAACCAAAGCGTTTGATAATGGCATATACAAGAAAAACTACATATAATGTAGGTGGTATAAGAGTTCATTATGCATTACTAATTCATTTTCAAAAGTCTACTCTCGCACCTCTTAACAGTGAAAGATTACATGCTCTCGTAAAACTTTTGGAAATAATTGAGAATAGTTTTCATTGATGAGGCTTCTTTGGTTGGAATTCATTTATTTGATTAAATTGATGGAAAAATGAGGAACATAGAACATGTCCAAACACAATATTGTGGAAACTTTGGTATGATATTTTGTAGTGATCTCTATCAAGCACAACCTATATCAGATTCTTTGATATTTGAAAAACCTATTGTCAACAAACAACTAGTTCCAAATGACTTCTAGAAAGATAATGTAAAGTACTATGAATATCATATTACAATGCATGAGACATATGAAATATTCATCTCATTATTGACTAGAATGTGAACAAACACTCACACAAGATATGATTTGGCATATTTGAATGCAAATTGTGTTAGACCTACATTTATCAACCCTACTTTCCCTTTTCTTTTTTCCAAAAATAAATATGTCAATTTTCACAACAATAAAATGTTTTCCATTGTTTATAGTGATGAAATTTTCATCAATGCAATTGATCAATAAGAAGAAAACCATGGTAATTTACCTTCCCATTCATATATAGAAACATTGCCTTCACAAAAAATCGTAAAATCAGACATGTTAATTGAGATATATATTGGGAATTATGATTCACAATATGGTCTTTTTAATGGAAATAATGGAATCATTAATGCATACAAAAAAAAGCCAACATTGATGTCATATGGATCAAGTTCTTCGACAAAAGCATAGTATATCACCAAGATAGAAAGTTGTCCTACTTATATAGTGATTAAATTTTTTTAAAATTGGATCCCCATATGGTGAATAGAAAACCAATAACACTACAAGAAAAAAATATACCATATGAAAATTCAAAAACAATTTCGCATTTAATTAGCACGTGCACACACAATCCATAGATCACAAGGGCTTGCACTAGATAATCTTGCATTTGATCCTATTGGAATACAAACTCATGGATCTATATATATATATATATATATTGATTGCAAGAACATATAATTCTTGTACCTATTAAACACATTGAATAAATAAAACTTCATATTTAAGAATAAAATAGGAGCTAAAATGGACCACATACAGCCAAATGCAAATAGGAAGTAGATTAAAATTATGAATCAATGCATAGACACTCATGCATGCGAATTCTCTCTCTAAACATTGACAACCTACAAAACTATATGGACTATGTGCTCAGTGACAATAATATAATGGACGTTGACATTTTTGTGTTTATAGGAGACACATTTGAAACAACACATCTTACTACAAAATTTCAAAATTTTCGATTTCATATCAAGCTAAAACAACTATGGACTACTCATATTTTTCAAAAATGACTTGAAGATTCTTCAACATATGCAATTTGAAGAATACAATGTAGAATACATAATGGCAAACATGGATTTCCATGAAATGTCTATTGCAATTTTCAAGATTTTAGCAGCAACTGATGCCACATTGTCCAATATACTAAATGTCCTTGATAATCACTTTGTAATATATATTTTCTAAACCAATAATTTTCATAGGATATTTCAATGTCAGCATGCATGAAGGTAACAACAGAATAAATATACCAAAAGACTATGTGCATAGTCACAACCTACATTTCCTTCTCAAGATAAATACCTTTTCATCCACATCACTGATTAATCATATATGGTGTAAAATAACAAAAAAATTCAATATATTAAAACTAGATACATGTTAGTCATACAATGATGTAATTTGTCCCATAATCAACCATATAAATGCAAACGAATCATAAAATGTATTCGACTATTCCAGTATTTTCAATTAACATCATTTTTTATTTTGTTGTCATTCAATGGTAAGTTTTTATTAACCTATTTTCCAAGAATTCTTTTGATTCATATCCAAACAATATTCTAATGCATTTTCCTTTATGTTTTAAAAAAAATGGATTAAATACATAAGCAATGAAATCACAAAAGGTTAAGTATCTAGAGATATTGTTTCTACCTCTCTCTGGTTGTTTCTTTCCATATATGTACATATATTGTTGGTAACATAATAAAAAATAGTTTCTCCAATCTTATTTGAACATATATATTTACCAATAAAATGTGAAATTGGTTTCCATGTTTCCACTATACTAGTTGTGTTTTTTTCTTATCATCATTTCCAATGCAACAAATTCCTTTATAGTCGTTGGAAACAAAGAAATACATCATTAGAACCAAAAACATCATTACAGAAAGAATTAATAAGGTAATTGAATCTATACCCATAACTTAGTCACATTAATGATATGTGCAATATACACATCCACATTGTTTCCTTGTGATTAACTTTACATTTATTGGCATTCTTTATATTTGTACATAGGGCAAGGGCATAATCAATAATTCCAATATCAATGAAGAATTGAACATCAAAAATTTAAAAATTTGTTCCATGGTGATGTCCTGGTTTTTTAAAGAACATTCCTTGACAAAGCACAAAATGCTTATCAAATACTAAAAGAAAATTTGACTGATTAGTAGGGAATTATGATAGTCATGTTGGTTCTTCCAATTAAGCTCAAAGAACACCATCAAAATATCTTTTGAGGAAAAGGCATTGCAGTGACAAATATCTAAATTCTACCAAAAATAATTTATGAACATGTAACCGTGACCACATTTTTTTGTTATATAATACAAGTATTGTAGAAAAAATCACTTTAGTATGTAAAAATACAAATTTTTTCCTAACACAACAATAAAGAAATTGGGAAAAATCACTAAAACATTCCCAACCATAACAATTGGAAAAATTATGAAAATGGGTCAAAACATTAGCCTGCAATATACATGACACATTAGAAATGGAAATTTTGAAGATGACAAAGAAACCGTAACATGCTCACCCTTGCCTCATTTACCCATGAATATTATCATTTTCAAATTTTTGCTTCTATATAATGAGAACAATAAAATTTTGATTCTTCTATGTCACACCTTTAACTATTTGAAAACTTTGCAACTATACAATGAAATGGAAAAAATATTAGAAAAGGGTAATATGCCAATTATGTTTTTAACAAACATTTAAAAAAAAAAAAAAACTCACTTGAAAAATATTCCATATAACCAAATCCACTTTCATCACACATTTTATCACTAAGATAGAACAATATCTCAAGAAATAATTAAAAAAAAATTCTAGTTAACTAGTCATTTAATAATTCATTGATCCTTACATGTTCCGATGTCTCAACAAGTCATTTATATTTCATTGATCCTTACATGTTCCGATGTCTCAACAAGTTATTTCTGGCAGAAACAAATTTTCTTTGATGTTGCATGTTTCTTCATAGGAAAAGACAAGGACATTTTGCGCATTGCAGTCCGTGTGTACTTTCTATTAACAAGGAGAAATTAAATATCTTGAAGCTAATTAGGGGTGAAGGTTTTGTGGATAAAGTATTCCGCTATGATTATTGACTTTCCTCTTTACCCATTGGATCTTCGAGCCTACAATTTAAATCAACTCATATTGTTATAAAGAATTTGAAAACTACGAGAATTTTATCCTTGCTGCTAATTATGGTTTGATGGAGGAAATTTGTGACTCTGATTTTTCTTTTTTTAGCTCTCAGAACTCTTGTTGTCATTTTTTCAGAGTTACGAAGTTGGTACATTGCCAATTATTTTTTTGCAGATGATGCCCAATCAACGACGAGTGATTCCAGTTATGTCAAATATTGAAACACACAATTCTAGCAAGATGTAGAAGATTGGGCATCTCTCTTCTTCGGCCGAAAAAGGTTCACTACGACCAATTGAATAGATTTGGTAGGTTTTCTGAACAGGCGTGCTGTTTACATTGTAGATCCAAATGATATAATGTAATAAGGTTGTGTGTAATTTGTAATGTATTATCTGTGTGAAGCTTGTGGCTGAGTTGTTACCCAGCGTCGTGCAAAAGAGGTAAATATTTGGGTAATATGAAGATTAGTGATGACTGCACAACAGCAGTTTGAATCTATTATTTTGGAAAACTTTTACTGATATTACTTTATTTTCTTGTGTTGATCTCCACATACCTACTAGAGCAGCTTGAATGCGATGTGTTTCTTTTTTTGTTGAACTTCATTTACTCGCAGGAGTCACTTCAATGAAATGTGTTTATTTTCTCGGTTGAACTCCATTTTCTTGTAGGTGTCGCTTGAATGTAGTGTGTTTCTTGACAAAAACAAAAAAAACAGCATACTTTGATTGTGTTCCATAAAGAAAATGCACTTAAGCTAAACCAATGTTTTATTTATCAGTTTAAGGTTTCCTTGCTAAATGGATATATTTAGTCACGCTGGATAGATTTTGATTAAGATTTGTCACCCTAAAAATGAGATGCAAGTAAATATTAAACAAAATATGAATCTGCTTCTTTCTTTTTTTTCAAGGTTTTAATGTCTGAGCTACTACTTCTGTAGAATGTGCTTGCTTGTTTGAAAAAATAAAGCTCGAGTTTCAGGTGATTCACTGAAATCAGGTTGAATATGTTATTTTATAACATAAAAGCCCTTAAAATAAAACAAAGCAGTTATATTGTTTTTATCGCCATTAGGTGTTTAAATTTGGCGTTTAAATATGTGCTTAGTGGATGTTTATTTTGGAGGCGTTTAAATCTTTGTGACAAAGAATAAAATCCATAAGTCCAAGCACCTATTCCTTTCTTTAAGTTTTCTTGTGAGCAATAAGAACTTCGGGAGATCCAACTCTACTTTGTCCTGTGTAGAATCCTCCTCTATCCAGAAGATGAGGTTTGACTATATTCGCTAGTCGTTTCTTTCCCATATTTGAGAAAATTTCTTATGGATCTCTAAGGATGAATCCTAAAAGGTTTCATATGAAAAAAAATTCGTTGTTTGTGTTCCTTGTTTTGAAACAGATCTGGTGCTTCCGGACCTTTTTCGGGCATGCCAAGACCTTCTCAGAGACCGAAGCAGTTTGTTGGAGCTAAATGATTTCACATTTAGTCAGGGAATCCATATGCCTTCCTTATGCCTTTACAGACAGAAAGCTATCAACATCTTCAATATATATATCTCTCCAGAAAGTAGACATGCAACAACACTTTGGATCTATGCATATCGTAACCCATTAAATTGTCAGAGAAAAAATGATATGGGCATGTTGAGTATTACTACTGTGAAAAGAAAAGTCCAAACAATTTAGTTCAAAATATATTTTCAAAGGTATATTGAAAAAATGAAAGTATTTGATCTAAAATCACACCCACACTACTTTTTTTTTTCTTCACTACATGGAGTCGACTAATGATGAGTGCAAAATCAATTCGGTTGATGTGTAATGTTTTTGTGTGACATTGTTGGGGGTGTAAAGGTAACGCCCCAAAAGGATTAGCACAAAAAATTTTAACACCCTGTAGGACTACCAAACATATTTCTTATGAATGGCTAAATACTATATATTTTTATCTAAGAATAAAAGTAATAGAACAAGAGCTAGCGGTGGAATACCACTACTTTTTTCTTTTATTTATCAATGTAATTTTTCTTGAATATTTGGGCGCTAAATATCTTAAAATATATTGAAATAACTATCGTGACTTAAAAAAAATATCTAATATAGAGCGGAACGCATAACAAATTCAAAAAAAAAAAATTATTACCCCACCAGACTGCAAGTTCCATGGCCTTAGGTTCTTCGGTCGAGCACCACCATGACCGTGTTTGTTGGTTTAGGAAATATACCAAATTCATATCATTTGAGTTTGTTGAGCGATGAAACCTATTTTTTATGGGGTTGGATGACATATTATCAATGAACATAAAGTGGAATTTAAAGGAATTTAAGTATCTACCAATTTTTTTTTTTAAATCACTTCCTTCATTACAAATTTAAAGGAAAAAATAATATTTTTATTATGGTTAATAATTTAATGGAATTTAAGTATCTACCAACTTTTTAGAATTTTTAAAAACCAAGCATGAATTATGTCTCAAAAATGTTAAAGTTATTGAATGTTTCTTAGGATTTAATTGAGTTTAAGTATCTACCATTTTTTTATCATTTTTGAAAAACCAAACATTGGAAAATGTTAAAGTTATTCAATATGTTAAGTTATTGATAAAATTTATAATGATATTATGAGGATGAAGTTTCTAAATAGGAAATATGGAGTTTAATAAAAGAATCATTGTGGGGAGGGGATGAGGACCTACATCACTCCTAAATCCATCTAACCTTAAAATATTCAATTTCAACAATAAAATATTACAATTTAACCAAAAATTATATAGTAAATTTATAATGATAATTATTCACAAAAATCCAATTCATATGTTTACAATTTTCAAAAAAATGTATAACTTAAAAAATTAGCTTCCCTCTTTTATAAAATGTATTCCTCACTTTGAAACAAATGTGAGCCAACAAAAATATGTTAAAATTCCATTCCCTATCTCTAAATTCAAGGCAATTTTGGTATTTAACAGATCGAGGTCAACAAAAAAAATCAATCCATTTAAAATCAAGTCCTCACCCCTAAATTTGGGAAATTCATAATTCCATTTGCTCCTTCATGGAAGCGAATATGAGATATGAGGAGAAAGGGCCATTGGCTCCACCAGTTACTAGGAATCATAGTAAATGTACTTCCCTTGAACTTTAGGATTTTTGGTGGAATAAAGGTGGCTTAAATTGAACTTAATTATCTTCAGATATTATCCTCCAAATTAAATGATGCTAGCAAGAATTGGATAGTGAAGAAAAAACATAATATATGAATATGAGGAAATATGTAATTCCCATTCAGTTATTTTCCTTTTTTTATCAAATATTAATTGGAATAGATTCATGTAGACTCTGTGATAGTTTCTCTTTATAGTGGACTTGCAAAATAAAGAATTTTTTATCTTTATTGTCTTTTTGGCTCAGAAGAGTCCATACTTTCTATTGTATAAATTTTTATACTTGATATTTAATATAAAAATTTAGAGTCAATCAAGATGACATTTTCTTTTACTATATTCAAGTCCTTATAAAAAATATCACAATTTTCCATGGAATCCTACTAAATTGAAGTCCTTATCACAAATATCACAACTTTCCATGGAAGTCAATTTCACTATTTGAAAATAAAACCAAAATTAAGAGGAAAGTCATGGACCTGAAACAACCAACCAACACTAATAACTAAAAACATGATGTAAATAGCAGCGTAACTCCTTCTGTCACACTACTGATTTTTTTGTATATTAATTAAAGTCTCGAGGAAAATAGTTTTAGTGTACCACATTTTGAAGCTTGAATATCAAGTCTCCTTCATCATTCTCTGAAAGCAAATACACTTGGATTTAGATATTCAAGTAGAAAAAAATCTACTACAATTGGAGCTCAACTCCATAGATATTCAGGTAGAGCGAAAGATGCTACAATTGGAGTGAAAGCATCTCAAAAGGCTGTGTTCAGAGTTCTGGTTGGCATTTTACCCTTTCGACTGTCAAAAGGACGATATATAGTGATGGTCACCGCAACAAGATGAATTTCATCATCTTATTTGTTTGTTGCATCGATTCATTATATCTCTATCTCCCCAGAATGGCGAGCATGAAAATTCGCATAATGGCAAGTAAGAAAGGCTCCCCGACAAAGATGAAGAGAGGTAAAACAATGGAGACGAGAACGACAATGCCAAGGGTAACATTGCAAGAAATTTCCATCACACAATATATTTAGGAAATGTGGGTATCAAATTTAAGGCATGCAACATAGGCATCACATATATTGATTATGACGAGTTGGATGCCACAATTTACCTTCCTCTGATCATCATCGGAGACTCCAATGAGACATTGTTTCATAGCCTAATCACTTTTGAGATGTGAAAACCATCTGAATTCAACTACATTTCACATTACGTGTGTTTGTTAGTCGACTCCGAAGAAGACGCGTATTTTCTCAGAAAAAGGGGCATCATTACAAACCACATTGGGAGCGATAGAGAGGTTGTGAAGCTCTTCAATGGCCTAATAAAGGGAGTCACCATGAATTTAGAAGGTGCCTTCGATCAACTGCCACAAAAATTTCATAAGAAGCTATTGAGGGGCCAATTGGCTGAGCTTGTGAAGGAGTATTTCTCTTCTGCATGGAAAATTCTAAGTCTGTTGGGAGGAAATGCTCTACTATTGCTATCCACTATGCAGACTATCTTTTCCATACTCATAATATATAAGTAGCCTCTCCTTTTTCCTTTTTCCTAAATGATTTCAATAATGTGACTCGTGTCTCAGGCCCAAGATTTCTTGTTATTTTTACTCATTTGTATGTTGTTAACCATAGCAGTGGCTGAAGTATGGAAAGATGAATTGTGTATTACAAGATTTCTACTCTTGTTCATGTTATTTTAATACCTATGTTTTGCTTTGTTAAGTGTACCACATTTCAATACATTTTTTTTAATATTGTTCAAGTTATTTCTACTACCTATGCTTGCCTTTGATAAGCGTACCACATTTCTGGACTTTACACGATATTAGATTAGTAAATAAATGATAGGAAGGTGCAAACTATGGATTACGTTGATGTTGATTCAATTTCGTTTTTCTTTATGATGGTACTAATTAATGTATGGTGCAACGTCATGTTTCTTTTGGTCTGCGTCAATTATGTACTTGGGGGTGATAAAATGAAAGTCTTATATGACTGATGATGACAGCACTGAAATGTTGTAATTTTAATTCATCAGTTTTATATTTCATTTTACTAAGTCATGAAATAATTACATATCAAAATGGATGTCGAAGTTTGAAAGCCTCTTTTTGTGCGGGAGTCGAGATTTATTTCTGGCTTCATTACATAAAATTTTTAGGTGATTTTTGCTATAATGGTTTGTTACCCAAAGGTTTTGGATATGGTGAGGATTATCAAATTTCAATTGGGTCACAAGGACCTCCAAGAGATTATCTATTGAATGAATTATCACTTCATATATATGCCACTCGCAATGGACACTTTTAAGGATTTAATAATTCACACGAAAATCTTGCTTATGATTTAGGACAACTGAATAACATTTTGTTTTCTAATTTTTATTTTCAATGATTCTACGAATTTATGCCTTATGAAGTTTCCTTTGCAACATCTGGTGCAATTGATAGTTATGTATTATTGCAAATAGCCAGCCATGTTGTCACTATTGTTCAAGGCATGGAGCTAAAAATTTATTGGTTGAGTTTCATTCAACTAAGAATTTTGGTATACCGGAGTTTGAGACTTTGGTTAATGAAAATATATATTTCATTGGATCTATGGAATGTGAATTTTCAATTTCTTAATTTCTATCTCAATAATTATCATATCACAGAACAATTTCTATTTCAATGACACATTTGATTAAATGTTTAATATTATTTATATTTTCAAAGAGCTTTCACTTTAATTTCAATATAGAATCTAACTTGAAATTTAATGTTTTAATATATCTTTATTGATACGATAATTTTACACAGTAGGACAAACATTAGTCTTGGAAAAACCAACTTAAATATTTTCATGAAAATTTTGAGCTCATTTTTTTCTGAATTTTTTAGATTCCTAAATTTTTCAGCCAATACAATATAAGTGTGCGTACCTCAATTTTCAAGAAGGAACCACAAAAATATAATATATTCTATTGATCATGGTTTAGATTGATTTGAAATTGTCAACCCTGAACGAAAGTCTACTAAAGAGTTGGAAAATAAAACATAACGAATTCCAAAATAGCGCCCTTTACACAATGGCCATGCGAAAAACTCAGAAACTTCAAGGTCATTCCTTGGATTGATCACATTTTATAATTTGAAATACTAATCTATTTCCTTGACATACTAATTTGTACTAATGATGTAAACTGATTATATTTCTGAATGAATTTTGAACAACCTCCTCCTACCACCATTATTGATGAGTATAATTTCATTTCCAATTTATATTTCAGTATTGTAGCAACATTATTTTGAACATTGACTACTACGATTCAACCTAGGAAACCTTCACAACATGAATAGTTTATAGTAATGAACCTTCTTATATAAAAAAAAAACATTTACCTTTCTAGGAGTTCAATTCTTTGTAATTGTTCTAAAAGTGAAACTCAGTCTCTACTCTTATAGGGTGTAAAATATGTCAGTGTCATATTATTTAAAAGGAACATCTCTATTTTCAATTTGCGCTCCCTCAAAGATCACCCATGAAAAGAAATATCCATGGATTGACCATTTAACACATGATGGTGGGATCACACATGGAAGCTTTGATATGGGCATCTTTTTTCTAAAGGGACTAACTAGAAGAAAACAAAAACACTAATTTTTAACTATGTTAGATGCATTTTTCTATATCTAGCTTTATGGATTGAGTCTTTGGTCGACTCATCAAATTGTTTGAATTGATTAGAGATGGTGTTTTGGAATTCTCATTAAATTAGTATTTTCTTTTACCTCAATTCTTTTTTTGAGTAGGTACCTTTGGTTGCCTCTATATTTTTTTAGGCTTTTGGATGTTCTCACCATTCAAGAAAAGGATTCATCTTAACCCTCTCCTTCATAAGCCCCTTGTATTTTCCTATTGATTATCATCTCTTTAGAAAAATTTGGATCTTGATTGAGGTCCTAGCATGTTGAGGCTAGGAACGTGTCACAAATAGATTTGGGTCAAGTTTTAGGACTCCATAACTAGGATTGATGCCAATAACTATAGCTTTCAGGTCAATAAATACAATTTTCATAGCCCATAGAAAGGTGCTTGCATGAGCTATGGAAACATTGAAATTAGTGAGGGAGTCATTAAACATTGTTTCAAAACCCCTTCTCAATAAGATAGAAGGATTTATTTTTTGAGTGACTTTCTCAATTTACCTTGACCATATCATCCATTTTGTTTTCCTACCAATCACTTATTTCCTAAGGAAAAATTATATTATCTATTTTTGTGAGTCTAAAACAACTTCAAGAGTATTTATGATTCTTCCTTTATATTTCTCTATTATTTTCCAATCCCTACAATACTATCAAAACACTTCAAAATAAATCTCATCATAGAATGTCATTAGAGCATGATTGAGGTGTTAGTTCTAAGGCCATGAAGAATATGATTCTCACCCGTTGGAAAAATCCTAAGTAGAGTAAAAATCCTACTTTCCCCTACCTTCAATGACATATAGGAAATTAAATTCATGATTAATTGATTAGACACACTATTAAATGATTCAATTCTTTTTCTTTGCAGCTTTACTCCAAAAAATTTATGGATAACTTCAGCAATTTTGAAAGCTTTCTAAAATTATTTTCTTAAGGAAATATAAAAGAAGGTTTGAAAGGCATGTCACAACTTTGGGTATTTATTCCTTCAAAATTGTATTTGGTAGTATAATTTAATCCCAAAGGATAACCATGATTTCATGAATTAGTAATGAATTCAACTAAAAATTAAACATGGCATTCCATCCTTGATCAAATTAATTTAGGTATATATTTTCATAAACCATCTATTTGTTGAAGGTTCAACAGTATCATTACCCCATGTTGCTAACTTTTTCACAAGATTATGGGAGAACCAAAATTATTTTCTTCACCAATATACATTTAAGGAATCATCATTTCTTACTTTCATCTCCATTTTCTAGGTCAAGGATTTAATTTTCAAATTATAAGTACAATTTTTACTTGTTATTTCTTCATATTGTATATCATATAAATATTCATTATCATCTCTCACTGCAAGGAAAAGACCCTCTAGCGGATGTTTTTGAGGAACCCCTTATAAAAATACCTCAAATATTTTTTCTAGTGGAGGTTACTAGAGGAGGTTGGCGGGCAGAGGTTTTTGTGGATGTTTTTCATCCGGTGCTCTTATCAACCTAACCAGCACCGGTGCGTTGAGCAAGAGAAAGCACTGGTGCACATAAAACATTAGCACACCAGACACCATGCAGTCGATACAAACTTGCATGGTGTGTTTTATTACTATAGCACACCGGTGCTTTACAAATATTCCGCATTGGTGCGTCCTAAAACCCCACGCAAAAATAGAGACTGCCCAGTTCGATCTTAGGAAACCACACTGGTGTGCCTATAAAACCCCATGCACCAGAACTGTTGACCATGTGGAATAGCGGCAACGTGGTGCATTTTGAAAAAAACGTTAATTCAAAAAATATATTATAATGTTTCGAAAAAAAGAGTCTTATAAGGTATAAGGTAATAAATTCCTCTTCTTTATAAAAACCCATCTTAAAAAGTATAAATTTTTATGAAATAACACATGTACCATTTCAGATGTACTAACTCCATTCAATAGAATTTAGAATAATTTGAGTATATTACCATTGCATTGCCTCTTATGGATGCTAATTCCATTAACATATTTTAGAATAATTCGAGTGTCAAGAATGCAATAGACAAAAAAAACATTTTTGGACTATTTTTCATTTTATTAAAAGGTTCTTGAGATTTTTTGTGGCATTTATGGGTTCATGGGATAGTAGACAGTATCGACCCTGCTGTATTGGTATTTCAATTGATTTTTTTCCTAGAAACGATATGACCAAATCTTGTAGCTATGCATTTAAAAAATAACCCATATATTTTGAGAATATGATTGAAGACTGTTATCATATACTTGAGCACTATTCTATTTCTTCACCATATTAGCACAAAATATAAAGAACAATTCCTTTCACCATAATAACACACAACTTTCAAAAAGGAAAATACTCAATTTTTTTTTGGAGGGATTTCATGCAAATGATAGGCATTTCTGTGGAGTTTTATCCATATTCTGTAGTTTAATGAGGGTTGGAGTGAGCTTACAATCCTATATCTAGTTGTAACTGCACCCTTCGGTAGAACCAAAGAAAATTTAGGAAGATTCCTTAATGAAGTAGACTGGCCATAATCAATTCCTTCAAGACCTAAAAAAAATAAATAGATATGCAAGTTGGAAATAGATATGCATGTTAGAGGCTCCTATTGGCACATTTTCTTGTTGCAGGTTGTGGAAAGGTTCAAGTTTCTTTTTCTCAAAGAAGAATAGGTGTAGCTTTGAAAATAAATGGCCCAAATATTTTCATAGAAAAATGTACATTTCCAACATGCCTAAAAACTAAAATATTTCCAACTTCAATAAACTGCTTCAAAACAGAAATTTCCCAACCATTTGTGAAAATTTCCCACGTCCTAGCATAGCACAGGTTCACATTCCACAATCGCCCACCTGGGCCCTGTAGTATTACATCTTCACACGGCCGACATTGCATTCTCTCCACATAATCAGTGGGGACGTCTTGCAATAAACAAAATTCATTGGAAGAATAGTTATTTCCATCAAGAATTTATCCAATTCTAATTCTTAATACTAATTCTAATTCTAATTCTCAAGAATAAACAAAATTATAATTCTAATTGCATACTTCCATCAAGAATAAACAAAATTCTAATTATCAATTTCTATGTTTGAAATTTACTAAATTTTGGTGTACACAGCTAAAAGTAATTTTGGTGCCTTAACCGCAAACCAGTGCTAATGTACATATAACCGTACCAATTTGTTTTGTTACAGTGCATTGGTGTGTTTTATCTACTGTGCATCGGTACCGTGTTACCAATGGACGCACTGGTGCACTGCTATTAAGTGACGCACCGGTGACAAATAACCGTAAATAAAAATATACAACTCTATTTTCTTTAAGTGAAAAACAAAAACTGGTAAATTGAAAAATGGGCGACAAAATATTTTAGAAAATATAATTTCATAAAACAATTCTTTAAATACGAAACACTTTTCATTATTTCACTATTTTTGCAAAAAAATTCAACTAGAGATTTGCAGGAGAAATACTTGGAGCAAGAGAGCACGAGAGCACTATGGAGCAACGAAATACGTTCAAACAAAATTATTCATACAATCAGAATTCCAAACCTCTGGTGATTCAAACCCTATTGCATAGAATTTCAAGTGATCTCGTGATTAAATTTGATTTTTTTTTACTTTTTCTGGAGTTTTTTATGAAGTAAGAAAAAAATTTCAACTTTTTTTTCATTTTTAGAAACAAAAATAGAGAAAAAATCCATTTTTACCCTAAACCCTTCATTATTTTTGCTTCTTCCCTTTCTTCTCCATGTTTCTGTGATTTCAAAATTAAGGCTTTTCTTTTTAGATTTATAGGGTTTGTATTTTGTAATGAAATTGCTTCCAGATCCACTGCATTGAGTGGGGTTTTTTCTTCCATCAAAATTTTGAACCAACTACCAAGGTCCATCATTAAGATAAGATTGACATCCAACCCACGAGACGACTTGCATAGTCGGATCCCAATCCATATCGGCTCTTGCATGATTTTTTGAAAAAATATATTTTTTTATCGGTGCACCCTACGTACCCTAGCACACTGGTACATTGTACTATCCCAACACACTGTGAAAGTGCTGTGTCATAAAAAATTTAAAAACAATTTTTTTTAATGAGTGCGCCATATAAAATAGGGCACCGGTGTGCTATTTTATTATGGCGGACTGTGAATGTGCTATTTCGCAAAAAAAAGAAAATTATTGTGTTAATCAGTGAAGAATGTAACATATAATGCATCGCACTGGGTCTCCTATTTGATAGAGAGCACTGTATGGTGGTCCCATGTTTGCACGAAGCGTTTATGCCACAAAAACTAACAATGGACGATTTTTATTATTTTCTTTGTGTTATTCAGTGTGGTGGTTAACATGTAACACATCGGTGATCCTTTTTGACATAGAGCACCATATGGTCTATGATATTGTTTGCGCAGTGCATTTATAAGACCCCCACGTACTCACGTTGGTGCGTACACCATGAATGGTGCACTAGTTTCTTGAGATTTTTTTTTATGTAAAAAGTTGACAATTTATTTATAAATATATTAATGAATGATATGGTACAAGTTTAAGATTTATAAATAAATGACTGACAAGAGATCAATTAACAAAAATACTGATAGCACATGAAGAAAAACAAAAAAGGAAAGCTCTTTGTAAATTCTTTACAAAAAATATTCTTTTTGAATTATATGTAATTTTAACTAATATGTATTGTTTACTATGTATCATGGAGAGCCACAAAATGACGACGCTGTATAATATTATTTATGATCTACGACCACAAGTGCGTAAAATTTTGACAAAAAATTTGCAAAATGAGGAATAAGGTGAATGAAAGAATACGATCGATCCAATATGCGTTTCTTTTTTTTTAATTTTCATTAATAGTATACTTAAAATTATTAGATAACAGGTGTCAAACAATCTATTAATTCACATCTATTTAATTTTATACAAGCACCAACAACTCAGAAAATGAATGTTTTTCTAAGAAAATAAAAATAATTGAACATCCAAATCAAAATGAATTGCTCCTTAGCTCATCTAGAGTGGTGTTGGAGGTTAACAAAAGGGGGAAAAAATTTTACAAAATTTTGAGGGATCTAGTGGAACGAATGTATAGACATTCTTTCGACTTACAATACAAAAATCAATCCAATGATTCCAAGAACCAAATTTTATCTAAACTACAGGAAGAGTTTCCAAATAATTGGTCAATGAGACATGTGAGAGTTTTAATAGAAAAAATGTAGAAGAACAAAAAAGAAGAAATGAAAAAAAAATATTCCTTTAAATGTTTGTCTAGAATTATTTATAAATATCACTTTTGTTATATTTACTTTTCATATATCAATATAAAAATTAAATAGTTTATTGCCATGTTAGATTTTCAGGAAGATTATGGAAATCTCAAAAGATGAACAAACTGATATCAGAAATATAGTAGTAGGATTGTCCAAAAAGGTGTACAAGGAGATGGTCAAATAAATGGACAAAATTTCATCGCGGGACGACCCATCTAAAAAACAACATGCTTAATACGTAATCATTGAATTTTTTGATCATTAGATACAATAAATAAACAAATTAGTATTAAGTATTAATTTTCAAGTATTTTCTTGCAGAAACGAAAATAAAATGAAACCCATTCAGCACATAAAAGATGACGACAAGGAAGAAAAGGGTGGATATCTAAGTTTGTGAGAAATTATTACTTCCTTATAAAAACATAACTATATTTCATTTTTTTTAAGTTGTTTTACGCAAATCATCATTGAATGTCTTCAAACAGGTGCTAACATACAAAGAAGAATTGTCAAACAAATTGATTGAAATTGGGTTAAATATGGGTTGTGAGTATATGTTGGCATCTCAGAAATTAATTGTGGAATTTGTAAGCATCTATCGATCTTGTTTTACTTAGCTCCGTCTATAAATAGTAGAAAAAAAAAATATTTTATATTAAATATATGATTTGTAATTATGGGTTATAAAACTTGCAGGAAACAAAGTATGGAACTACACCATCAGATGAAATATTGAAAGATGACATGGTACACGGTTTTCAAAGAATGTGCATAGTTTATGAGTCAATTGTTGCTATGACACGTCATTTATTTTTTATTTACATTGATGTATATTATTTAATATGGCAATTTTCATTATTCTCACCAATATATATACACTCATTATAGTTTAATTTTATGTTTCTAGATGGAAGGTGAAGATAAAGAAGAAAACAATCAACATTGTGAACAAAAAATTCCTGAAAATAACCCACATTATGGAAGTAGCTCTAGCAGTGACAATAGTTCAAGCGAAGAATGATGATCACTATGTTTGGATATTAAAGCAAGGTGTTGTATTTTTTGAAATATTGTCTGTGAAGTCAGACATTTTGTTTAATGTAATGGACATAGTGTCCCAATTGAAAGACACAGGGATACCAATAACTTTCCCATTTTGAATGACAAAGATTGTCTTATTCATATATATAAAATAAAATATGCATTAATTTATTCTATTGCATTCTCCATTGTCGCTATGAAATTTAACACCACTCATTAAATTTATGGATGATTAAATATTATAATGAAGAGATGTGAAATTTGATGATATGATATAACAAATTAATCCAAACATCACATTCAAATGCATTAAGAAAAATTTAATTAATATAAATATTGTTATAAGATGTGTTGACTTAAGATGAATAATGAATTTTTAAAAATCACAATAATAGCACTATCACAGGTTGATGTTTCTAAAAAGTACAAAATGAACACTGGCGCGTTTGTATGTTGCAGTGCACTAGTGCGTTTCTACGACCTATGGGCACTGCACAAATACCAATTCCAATTATAAATCTCAGTGTGTTTGTCTGATAAGACACACCGGTGCATTTCTGTAAGTATACACACCGGTGCGTTGAGACAACCTATAGGCACTGCAAAAATCCCAAGACCAATTAGAATGGCCTCATGTGTTGTATCACCAACACTGTGCCCCATGTGGTTTTATACCTTGACGTCATGGTGCGTTCACCTTCAACCGCCCTAGGTTACCTTCTAGATGACACGCAACGGCGTGTTGAAACCTTAATAGTGCATCGATGAAAAAAACATTCGTAATAACCTCTGGTCACCAATTTTTTTTAGTTGTGTTAAATTTCCATTAAAAGCTTTGCCAAAACCTCCGTAACCATAAACGGATGTTGTAGAAAATGTTTTTTTGAAAAATTTGGCCAATTTTATAACACTTAAAACCTACCTTATAACCTCTGCTAGAGGGTATTTTCCTTGTAGTGTCTCAATGTATTTTATTTTTTTATTTTAAACAAAATTCATCCGCCATTTCTTAAAATATATAAATAGTTAATGGTAATTCTCTAATTCAGTCATGTATAATGCTTGTGAACATTGTAGAAAACAAATTTACCTAGAAACATTCTTTATTACACATGTTAGAAACCCAAATGGTTGTGCATAACAAGTTTCCTAGAATTGACATGTCATTCAGTTGAAGCTAAGCTTTACCATATCATTTTGAATGAAATAGTACCAAAGAAATACTTTTACAGAATTTGATTATAGAAAATTATGTTTCAGTTATAAGGACATGAATAATAGGGTTCTCACCACTTTACAAAATACTCTTTACATTAAGAACCTTATTTTCCCTTTGCTTAATTGCTAGTGTTATAGGGGCAAGTGATGTGGCTTAAAATTTCTTAAGTCTGATTGAGTGCTTCCTTCTTAGCAGTTATATCTGATATTAAAATTTAAATCCAAGTAATGATGAAAATTTCATATATTAAGAATGAAGTCCACTAAAAAATAAGCACACATTCTATTCTCCTACAAACCAATTTAGGAATATCTTCTCTTGAAGCATTGATAAGAGAAGGTTTAATATTATCATCATCCCATGTTGGGTACTTCTTATTATATTCAATTCCATGTAAATTTATTGGTTCATACCTTACTCATATGATGAGTGGGAAAACCAACTTCATTTGCTTATATTCAAGGAATACTCCTCCCATGAAGGACCATTTTATCACAACATTTTCACTTTCATATCTATAATTTTTCTTATGAAGGATTTGATTAATTAGATAAGAGCCTGTGGAAAACCCATACTCTAATATTTATATCAATTTAGTGGAGTCAGAATCATCTCCTTGACCTCTTATTTTAATTTTGTTTGTTACATCCAACAACTCCGCCAAATCTGCACTGAGGCACTGGTCCTTGTCAAGTGGAAATGATGGAAAAACCAACAACATAGTACATGACCTTCCCAACCTTTTATGGGTTTACTTCAATAGTTGGTTTTAAAATTTTATGTAGTGTTCTTTTAAGTTATTTTTTTTTGGGTGAGGCATATTTTCTTAAAGGCTACTAGGAATGTTATTCATATATGTAAGTATTTTTTATGTTTTATACAATTTTTTTCTTTTTGAAAATGATGATGCAAAATAAATGTTAATTTCGAACATTATGTTAGGTCCCTATATTACTAATATAATCCGTTATTTTTGTTAGTGTAGCCCCCTTATTGTTATTGTTGTACCCATGTAACCCCCATATTGTTATTATTATGCCCTTATATTATTATTGTTAGGTCGTCTAGGATTATATTGTGACCCCATGGACTCCTATATATAGAAAGGAGGTTTTGTCAGTTGATCATCTAATAATTTTTCATTTATGTAATGAAAAGGAGGTTTCCCCTTCGAAGTGTATTTTTTCTAAGGCATCGATCTCTCTTTTCTTCTATTTCTGGAGTTGGTTTCATAACATTTGGTATCAAAGCTTTGGATTCTAGGATTTCGCTAATCCAAACAAGTCATCATGGAATTTTTTCTATAAATTTTTTATATGAAGGTTAAGAAGTTGAAATTTTTTCCACGAGAAGCCGAAAGCCTGAGGAATTTTGTGTAAAAATGTGAGATCTTGGTTCACAATATTTTTGTATATATGATCTGTGGAAGTTAGGGTTTTTTCAGGCTCTCGAATTTCATTTCAAAGAGGTGATCGTGAGAAAATTGTCATAACTCTCTCCGCAGCATCGGATTGGAATTCTGTAAAAAGTGACTGAAATTACACAAACTATAGCTTCTTTTCTATAAATTTAAGAGCCGAGGAGGAAACATTGACACATGGCATGCCATACAAGTTTTCTCTACTGAACCAGGGAGTAATTAGGTCATTGTGGGAGATTGGGCATAACTTTGTCTTGAATAATCCAAATCAGGTCAAACATGTGTCACTCGAAAGGAGATTCAGAGGACTACTAAAAGACTGATTTTAGATATTGAAGATCATAAAGAATAGAGATAATCAAGTTTGAATCTCGATCTCCTCAAAAGCAAGAAAAAGGTGTGTAATTTTTTTTCCAAGTTGCATAAGACTTGTTTGAAAACTCAGTTTGAAGTGATTCCAGGTGCATATTGAAGCATAAATCTAAATAATCGGTTCAAAAATGCTCCCTAAAAAGAATTAAACAACCATTAATCCCTCATAAGGCTCTACTATGACTCATGAAAAGGAAGAAGTGCAACACAATATATCAAAATTACAAGAGCAAGTGCATCAAATTTCTCTCTTGCAAAGAGCAACAAAAAATGAAATGAAAGTGTTAGGTCCCTATATCACTAGTATAGCCCCTTATTATTGTTAGTGTAAACCCCTTATTGTTATTGTTGTACCCTTGTAACCCCCATTTTGTTATTATTGTGCCCTTAAATTATTATTGTTAGGTCGGCTAGGATTACATTGTGGCCCACTAGGATTACATTATGGCCCCATGAACTCCTATATATAGAAAGGAGGTTTTGTAAATTGTATCATCCAAGAATTGTTCATTCATGTAATGTATTGGAGGTTGCCCCCTCGAAGTGGCTTATTTCTAAGGCGTTGATATCTCATTTCTTCTATTTTTGGAATTGGTTACACAACATTTGGTATCAGAGGTTGGGATTATAGGGTTTCGCTGCTCCAAACAGGTCATCGTGGCATTTTCGCTATAGCTTTTTTTCTATGAAGTTTCAGAAGCTGAAATTTTTAGGGTGCGAAGCTGAAATCCTGAGGAAGATTGGCTAAAAATTTCAGAGCTTGGTTCGCAATATTTGCGGAGATATCATCTGTGGAAGTTAGGCCTTTTTTCAAGCTCCTAAACAGGTCATCGTGGAATTTTCGCTATAAAAAATTTTCTACGAAGGTTCAGAATTTGAAATTCGTATGGTGCGAAGCTGCAATCCTGAGGAAATTCGTCAAACAATTTCAGAGCTTGGTTCGCAATATTTTTGGAGATATGATCTGTGAAAGGTAGTGCTTTTTCAGGCTCCTGAATTTCATCTCAAAGAGGTGATCGTGGGAAAAGTTTAATAACTCTCTCTCTGGAGATTGGATTGGAGTGTCGTCAAAAGTGGTCACAAGTACACGGCCTGTAGTTTCTTGGATATCAATTTCAGAGACAAAGAACAAAACAGTGACATGTGGCAAGTCGTACAAGTTCGCTCTACTGAACCAGTCCAAAATTAGGTCATTGTGGGAGATTGGACACAAATTTGTCTTGGAGAATCCAAATCAGGTCAGACTTGTGGAATTTGAAAGAAGCTTCAGAGGGCTACTACAGGGCTGAATTTGAGAGATCGAAGATTTTCAATTACAGAGATAATTCAATTTCAATATCGAGCTCCTAAAAGCTAGTAAAAGGTGTGTATTTTTTTTTCGAATTACATAAGTCTTGTTTGAAGAATCAAGTTGAATTGATTCCAAGGGCAACTTGTAGAATAGATATCAATATTGGATTCTAAAATGGCCCCTAAAAATAATTCAACACCCATTAAGCCTTCAGAAGGCTCTACTATGACTCATGAAGATGCAGAATGGCAACATGACATATCAAAATTACAAGAGCAAATTTCGCTCTCGCAAAGAACAACAAAAAATGAAATGGAAGTTTTGAAGAAAGGCGTGGAAACTAAGATGGATGGCTTGAAGAAAGGCGTGGAAGCTAAGATGAATGGTTTGGAAGCTAAGATGGATGGCATGGAAGTGGGCATGGAAGCTAAGATGGATGACATGAAAGACAACATGGAAAACATGAAGAATGATCTAAAAGCATACATGGAAGGCTTGATGAAAAGCTTAAAACAAGAAATGATTCCTAATGGTGGAAATATAGTAGAAGAACCTCATGATGAGAACAAAATAAATGTTAATCGTGATTTCATAAACTCTAATGTTGGCGGGAAGAACCACCATATTCCAAAAATGGATATGAGGAAGTTTGATGGAAAGGATCCTGTAACATGGATACTAAAGATGGAGCAATATTTTGATCTCCATAATGTGAAAAACACACAAAAGGTACGCATTGCAACTTTACATTTAGAACAAAATACATTTGTATGGTATCAATGGCTTTGCTCCCGTAAAAAAATTGTCACTTGGTCAATTCTTACGGAGGAAATGATAGCACATTATGAGGATACAAAGAGCAACACCTTCTTTACCCAATTGATAAATCTCAAACAAAAGGGTTTAGTGGGGCAGCACATTGAGGACTTCCAAAAATTGAATATAAGGGTGACTGATATTCCAGAGGGACACAAGATTGATCTCTTCCTAGGCACTTTAAAGGATAACATCCAACATGAAGTTCGCGTTTTGGAACCTGATTCATTGGAGAAGGCATTCAGGTTGGCAAGAAAAGTTGAATGTAAAATTATGGCGACAAGGAAGCCTAGCACTCAATTCTATAAAGAAGGAAGTGTTGCTACGCCTAGATTTCCACAACCTACAAGGTTGACACCACAACAATTGGAAGAAAAAAGAGCAAAAGGGCTTTGCTACAGTTGTGATAGCAAATACACTAAAGGTCATATGTGTGCTGAGAAGAAATTATTTTACATAGATTGTGAAGAGGAAGAAGAAAATGAACAAGAAGAGGATATACACCAGGAACCAGCCCTAGAAGAGGAAGAAATGAATCCGACCATATCGTGTAATGCACCGGCAGGAATTACCACTCCTCAAACTCTCAAGATAGAAGGAAAAATCAAGAAGAAAAAGGTAATAGTGTTGATTGATTCAGGTAGCACCCATAATTTTATTCATTGTAAGGTAGCCAAGGAATTAAATTGTTTCCTATACCCAGGACCAGAATGTCAAGTGATGGTTGCAAATGGAGGAACTATAAATTGCTCTAGAAAATGCCATAATATCAAGCTAACCATGGGGGAATATGTATTGACTAGTCCAATGCTTGTCATTCCTATGGGAGGTGCTGATGTTGTACTAGGAGTACAATGGTTACAATCTTTGGGGACGGTAGCTTTTAATTTTCAAGAACTTTTCTTGAAATTTTTTTCAGAAGGAAAGGAAGTCGAATTACGTGGTATTGCGGGGAAGCTAGGAAGGATAATAAGCTCTAATGTCATGACAAAGCTTCTAAAGAAAGAACAACGAGGCGTAATTGCACAATTATGCTCACTAGAAGTTCCAACATCAAAATCATCTATTTCTGCATATCTCCAACAAGTCTTGGACAATCATTCCAAGGTGTTTGAAACTTCCAAAGGACTCCCACCTATTCGTGATCATGATCATGCTATTCATTTGATTCCAGGAAGTGTTCCTCCAAACATCAGGCCTTATAGATATCCTTACTTCCAAAAGAGCGTAATTGAACGTATGATTGCAGAAATGTTAGAGGCGGGTATAATTCAACCTAGTCAAAGTTCTTTCTATGCTCCTGTAGTATTGGTACACAAGAAGGATGGATCATGGCGAATGTGTCCGGATTATAGGGAGCTCAATAAGCTCACCATTAAAGACAAATTTCCCATTCCCGTGATTGATGAATTATTGGATGAATTACATGGAGCAATTTATTTTACCAAGTTGGATCTTCGTTCAGGATATCATCAAATTAGAATGAAGACTGAAGATATTCCAAAAACAAGATTTCGAACTCATGAGGGTCATTATGAATTTTTGGTCATGCCTTTTGGCCTTACCAATGCACCTTCTACATTTCAAGGGTTGATGAATTCCATTTTCAAACCCTTCCTTAGAAAATTTGTGCTAGTTTTTTTTGATGATATACAAATCTACAGCAGGTCTTGGAAGGATCATGTTGAACATGTTGACAGGGTGCTCAAACTATTGCAGGAGAAACAATTATATGCAAAAAAAACCAAATGTTTCTTTGGAGTACAAGAGGTGGAATATCTGGGTCATATTGTATCTCACGAGGGTGTTAAAGTAGACCCTAACAAAATTAAAGCCATTAAGGAATGGAAATTTCCCACAACCATAAAGCAGTTGCGAGGATTTCTCGGGTTAACAGGGTATTATCGCAAGTTTGTTAAGAATTATGGGAGAATAGCAGCACCTCTAACAACATTATTGAAGAAATATGCATTTTCATGGACTCCCGAAGCAACTAAGGCCTTTGAACATCTTAAAGAGGCAATGTGCCTAGCACCGGTCTTAGCTACGCCAGACTTCACAAAAACCTTTATCGTGGAATGTGATGCCTCAGGAAATGGAATTGGTGTTGTTTTAATGCAGGAAGGAAGACCCATTGCTTTTGAAAGTCGTCCAATCAAAGGAAAGTATTTACAAAAACCTATTTATGAGAAGGAAATGTTAGCAATACTGCATGCACTAAAGAAATGGTGAACTTACCTAATGGGAAGACACTTCAAGGTAAAAACTCATCATGATAGTCTTAAACACTTTTTGGAACAAAGACTATCTTTAGAAGAGCAGCAAAAATGGGTCACAAAGATGTTGGGTTATGACTTTGAAATAATCTACAAAAAAGGAAAGCTTAATGTTGTTGCAGATGCACTCTCAAGAAAGAATAAAGAGGTGGAAGCATTGCTTTGTGCCATTTCTATTATCCAACCAGATTGGATAACTGAAGCAAGAGATGAATGGAAGAAGGACAAAGATGTATGGACACTCATTCAAAAGTTGCAAGAAGATCCTAGTACATCTGATACATTTAGTTGGAAAAATGATTCCTTATGGTACAAAGATCGCTTATATCTTTGCAAGAATTCCCAACTAAAACAAAAGATTCTTCTCGAATTGCACACTTCTCCTTTAGGAGGACACTCAGGATTTTTAAAAACTTACCACAGGGTGAAGAAAGAATTTTTTTGGGATGGCCTTAAATCTGATATTCAAAAGTTTGTGGCGGAATGTTTGGTTTGCCAGCAGAATAAAGTGGAAACAATTAAGACCCCAGGACTTCTACAACCTTTTTCCATTCCAAGTCAACGTTGGGAGGAGATTTCAATGGATTTTATCACAGGTTTACCTAAGTCCAAAGGAAAGAGTGTCATCATGGTGGTAGTTGATAGACTTACCAAGTATGCACACTTTTGTGCATTATCTCATCCATTTAAAGCAAGTACAGTTGCTACTACATTTATGGATAGAATTCAAAAGTTACATGGAAGCCCAAGGGTTATTGTGAGCGACAGAGATCCCATTTTTACTGGAAATTTTTGGACGGAGTTATTTTCTTGTTTGGGTACTCAATTAGCTCATAGCTCATCTTATCATCCTCAATCTGATGGTCAAACTGAGATAGTAAATAAATGTTTGGAAGAATATCTTCGTTGTTTTGTATCCGATAAACAAACACAATGGGTCAAGTGGTTACCTCTCGCTGAATGGTGGTATAACACTTCCTTCCATACTGCAGCAAAAATGACCCCATTTATGGCACTTTATGGATATCATCCACCATCCATCACATCATCTTTAAGGAAAATTCGAAGGTTCAAGCAGTGGAAGATCACATCGAGCATCAGCAAGAAGTTCTCCAACTCTTAAAGGATAACCTGAATTTGGCACAAAATCGAATGAAACAACAGACAGATCAACATCGTAGCGAGAGAAGTTTTGATGTAGGAGATTGGGTATTTCTACGGCTACAACCATACAAACAAATGTCCCTCAAGCAAGCAAAAAAGGATAATAAATTATCGCCAAAGTACTATGGTCCTTACAAGGTGTTGCAAAAGATTGGTACTATGGCATACAAATTGGAGCTTCCTGCTTCTTCGCGAGTACATCCAGCTTTCCATGTTTCATGCTTAAAGAAGGTTATAGGTGAAAATCTTCCAGTTCAAACAATATTTCCAGAACTTGATGAGGAAGGAAAAATCATATTGGAACCTGAAGCGGTCACGGAAACAAGAACTCGACAACTACGGAATCGATCAATTTCAGAGTATCTCATCAAGTGGAAGAACTTACCCACCGAAGATTCTACATGGGAGGATGAGAATTTTATACAGAAGCACCCAGAGCTACTCAAGTGTTGAGGACAACACTTTTTTTGAAGGAGAGGGGCATGTTAGGTCCCTATATCACTAGTATAGCCCTTTATTATTGTTAGTGTAAACCCCTTATTGTTATTATTGTACCCTTGTAACCCCCATTTTGTTATTATTGTGCCCTTAAATTATTATTGTTAGGTCGGCTAGGATTACATTGTGGCCCACTAGGATTACATTATGGCTCCATGGACTCCTATATATAGAAAGGAGGTTTTGTAAATTGTATCATCCAAGAATTGTGCATTTATGTAATGTATTGGAGGTTGCCCCCTCGAAGTGGCTTATTTCTAAGGCGTTGATATCTCATTTCTTCTATTTTTGGAATTGGTTACACAACAGAAAGTTTTGAAGAAAATCATGGAAGCTAAGATGAATGGTTTGAAGAAAGGCATGGAAGCTAATATGGATGGCATGGAAGCTAAGATGGATGACATTGAAGCTAACATAGAAGACATGAAGAATGATCTAAAGGAAGAAATGTAAGGTTTGAAGAATTTTTTGACAAAGTTGATACAAGAAATGATTCCTAATGGCGAAAAGGTAGTACAGGAAACTCATGATGAGAAAAAAATAAATGTTAATCATGATTTCATAAACTCTAATGTTGGATGTAGGAGCCACCATATTCCAAAGATGGATATGAGGCAGTTTGATGCCAAGGATCCCATAACATGGATACTACAGATGGAGAAATATTTTGATCTCCATAATGTGTAAAATACACAAAAGGTATGCATTGGAACTTTACATTTAGAACAAACTACATTTGTATGGTATCGATACCTTTGCTCTCGTAAAAAAATTGTCACTTGGTCAATTTTTACGAAGGAAATGTTAACATTATGAGGATACAAAGAGAAACACCTTCTTTAGTCCAGTGATAAATCTCAAACAAAAGGGTACAATGGTGAAGCACATTGAGGACTTCAAAAAATTGAATATAAGGGTAATTGATATTCCAGAGGAATAGGGGATTGATCTCTTAATAGGATCTTTAAAGGATAAAATCCAACATGAAGTTCTCCTTTGGGAATCTCATTCATTGGAGAAGGAATTCAGGTTGGCAAGAAAAATTGAAAGTAAAATTATGGAAACAAGGAATCCTACCACTCACATCTATAAAGATGGAAATGCTTCTATTCCTAGACTTCCACAACCTAAAAGGCTAACACCACAACAATTGGAAGAAAAAAGAGAAAAATGGCTTTGCTATAATTGTGATAGAAAATACATTAAAGGTCATAAGTGTCTTGAGAAGAAATTAATTTACATAGATTGTGAAGAGGAGGAAGAAAATGAACAAGAAAATTCAAAATAAGAGGATATACACCAAGAACCAACCCTAGAGAAAGAAGAAATGAGTACGACCATATCCTGTAATTCATTACAAGGAATTACCACTCCTCAAATTCTCAATATGGAAGGACATATCAAGAAGAAAAAGGTAATAGTTTTGATTGAATCGGGTAGTACCCATAATTGTATTCATTGTAAGGTAGCCAAGGAATTGAATTTCTTCCTATACCCAGCACCAGAATGTTAAGTGATGGTTGCAAATGGAGGAACTATAAATTTCTCTGGAAAATTCGATAATATCAAGCTAACCATGGGGTAATATGTGCTTAATATTCCAATGTTTTCCTTTACAATGGGAGGTTCTCATGTTGTACTAGGAGTACAATGGTTACAATCTTTGGAGACGGTAGCTTTTAATTTTCAAGAATTTTTCTTGATTTTTTTTTGGAAGGATAGGGAGTTGAATTACAGGGTATCGTGGGGAAGTCAAGAAAGATAATAAGCTCTAATGTCATGAAAAAGGTTCTAAAGAAAGAAAAACGAGGCATAATTTCACAATTATGCTCACTAGAAGTTCCAACATCAAAATCATCTATTTCTCTAGATTTCCAAAACTTCTAGGAAAATCATTCCAAGGTGTTTGAAACTCCCAAAGGACTCCCACCTATTCGTTATCATGATCATGCTATTCATTTGATTCTACGAAGTGTTCCTCCAAAAATCAAGCCTTATAGATATCATGATGTCCAAAAGAGTGAAATTGAACGTATGATTGTAGAAATGTTCAAGGCTAGTATAATTTAACTGAGTCAAAGTTATTTCCTTGCTCCAGTAGTATTGGTACCCAAGAAGGTGGATCATGGTGCATGCGTTCCAATTATAGGGAGCTCAATAAGCTCACTATTAAAGATAAACTTCCCATTACTGTGATTGATGAATTATTGGATGAATTACACAAAGAAATTTATTTTTCCAAGTTGGATCTTCATTCAGGGTATCATGAAATTAGAATGAAGACTGAAGATATTCTGAAAACACCATTTCTAACTCTTGAGGGTCATTATGAAGTTTTGGTCATGCCTTTTGTCCTTACCAATTCACCTTATACATCTCAAGGGTTGATGAATTCCATTTTCAAACCCTTCCATACAAAGTTTCTGTGAGTGTTTTTTTATGATATACTAATATACAGCAGGTCTTGGCAGAACTATGTTTAGCATGCTGATAGGGTGCTAAAACTATTGGAGGAGAAACAATTATATGAAAAAGCCTCCAAAAATTTCTTTGCAGTACAAGATATGGAATATTTGGGTCATATTGTATCTCACGAGGGTGTTAAGGTAGACCCTGACAAAATTAAAGCCATTAAGGAATGGAAAGTCCCCACAACCATATAGTAGTTTAGAGCATTTCTGGGCTTAACATGGTATTATCGCAAGTCTGTTAAGAACTATGGGAGAATAGCAACAGCTCTAACAACATTATTGAAGGAAGATGTAGTTTCATGGAATCCTGAAGCAACTAAGGCCTTTGAACATATTAAAGAGGCAATGTTCCTAGCACCAGACTTAGCTACTTCAAACCTCACAAAAACCTTTATTGTGGAATGTGATGCCTCAGGAAATGGAAATGGTGTTGTTTTAATGCAAGAAGGAAGACCCATTCTTTTGAAAGTCATCGAATCAAAGGATATGTTGGAAATACTACATGTGCTAAGGAAATTGTGACCTTACCTAATGGGAATACACTTCAAGGTAAAAACTGGTCATGATAGTCTTAAATAATTTTTGGAACAAAGACTATCTTCAGAAGAGCAGAAAAATGGGTCACAAATGTGTTCCATTATGACTTTTAAATCGTCTACAAAAAAGGGAAGCTAAATGTTGTTGCAAATGCACTCTCAAGAAAGGATGAACAAGTGGAAGCATTGCTTTGTCCCATTTCTATTATCCAACCAGATTGGATAACCGAAGCAAGGGATGAATGGAAGAAGAAAAAAGAAGTATGGACACATTCAAAATGTGTAGCAACATCCTAGCACATATGATACATTTAGTTGGAAAAATGATTCCATATGGTACAAAGATAATTTATATCTTTGTAAGAATTCCCAAATAAAACAAAAGATTCTTCTAGAATTGCACACTTCTCCCTTAGGAGGACAAAATATTTATAAAAAAAATACCGCAAGGTGAAGAATTTTTTTTTGGGGATGGCCTTAAATCTAATATTCAATAGTTTGTGGTGGAATTTTGGGTATGCCAACAAAATAAAGTTGAGACAATTAAGACCTCGATTCTTCCACATTATTTATCCATTCTGACTCAACGTTCGGAGAATATTTCAATAAATTTTATCACAAGTTTATCTAAGTCCGAAGTAAAGAGTGTCATCATGGTGGTAGTGGATAGACTTACCAAGTATGCACACTTTTGTGAATTATCTCATCCATTTAAAGTAAGTACAATTGCTACTGCATTTATGGAAACAATTCAAAAGCTACATGGAAACCCAAATATTATTGTAAGTGATAGAGATCCCATTTTTACTAGAAATTTTTGGATGGAATTGTTTTCTTGTTTGGGTACTCATCTAGCTCATACCTCATTTTATCATCGTCAATCGGATGGGAAAACTGAGATAGTGAAGAAATTTTTGGAAGGATATCTTCGTTGTTTTGTATTTGATAAACAAACACAATGGTTCAAGTGGTTACCTCTAGCTGAATGGTCCTATAACACTTCCTTCCATACTGCAGAAAAAGTGAACCCATTTATGGAAATTTATGGATGTCATCCACCATCCATCACATCATATTTAAGAGAAAATTATAAGGTTCAATCAGTGGAAGATCACATCGATCATCGACAACAATTTCCCCAACTCTTAAAGCATAACCTAAATTTGGCACAAAATCGAATGAAACAACTAGTAGATCAACATTGAAGCGAGAGAAGTTTTGAGGTAGGAGACTGGGTATTTTTACGGCTAAAACCATACATACAAATGTCCCTCAAGAAAGCTAAGAAAGATAATAAACTATTTCCAAAGTACTATGGTCCTTACAAGGTGTTGCAAAACATTGGTACTATGACATACAAATTGGAGCTTCCTGCTTCTTCTCGAGTGCATCCAATTTTCCATCTTTCATGCTTAAAGACGGTTATAGGTGACAAACTTCCAGTTCAAACAATATTTCCAGAACTTGATGACGAAGGTAAAATCATATTGGAACCTAAATTAGTCACGGAAACAAGAACTCGACAGCTATGAAATTGATCAATTTCAGAGTATCTCATCAAGTGGAAGAATTTAACCACTGAAGATTCTACATTGGAGGATGAAAATTGTATACGGAAGCATCTAGAGCTACTCAAACATTGAGGACAACACTTTTTTGAAGGAGAGGGGCATGTTAGCTCCCTATATTACTAGTGTATTCCCTTACTGTTGTTAGTGTAGCCCCCTTATTATTATTTTTGTACCCATGTAACCCCCATATTGCTATTATTGTGCCCTTACATTTTATTGTTAGGTCGGCTAGGATTATATTGTGACCCCATGGACTCCTATATATAGAAAGGAAGTTTTATCATTTGATCATCCAAGAATTGTTCATTTATGTAATGTAAAAGAGGTTGCCCCCTCTAAGTGGATTATTTCTAAGGCGTTGATCTCTCTTTTCTTCTGTTGTTGGAGTCGGTTTCATAAAACATTATCATGACAAGGTTAAATTAGATTAAATTTTTCATTTTAAGAATTAACATACGGATTAAAGTGGTAACTTGAGAAACAACCCGAATTCATAATGCAATGATATAAAAAATTGTTAGGAATGCATTCTATGGTAGGATGTTTCACCAAATATTTATTAAAACATTTCATTTTCTAACATCAAGTAAGCATAAAGAAAAAACAAATAAATAATAAATCCATCCAACATCATTACTTTTTTTTACGCAGTTGACTTGTTGTTGCAACATGTGATATATGTAATTTTAGTTATTTATTATTTTTTACTTTAGTTTAGTTATATCTAAACTAATGGGTCGGTATTATTATAAAATTTATTGTTTGGCCTTTTTATAAATGACACATATTATTTGTGAAAGTAATTCTTTTTCAATTTTGTCAATGCTATCTAAATTATTTGATTTATGTATGTTAAATGGAAAAAAAATTTATATTTTATCATTCATATATATATATATAAACTTTAGAGGAATTACTCTTTTTCTTGGATAAGGATAAAAGTCATTACATCAAAGTTCATTATGTCATTTGTGAAAATTAAATCCTAATAAGGAAGAGCTCAATTATTTCTTACAACCACCCATAAATTAATCTAAATAATTTTATATTTGTGAAAATTTAAATACATTAATAATCACTAACATGAAAAAATATGAAAAAAATAAATATATTATTATTCATATAAATACATTAATTCCATATTTTAGCTTTTTTAAATAATTGATAATTAATAAAAAAAACTATTTTGGTGTGTATATTTCCACAACTCGTAATCATGTTTAAAGTTAGTTTTTGGATATATGTTGTATGCATATTAGAGTGAACCCATGTTTCAAGTGGTCTCACCACACATGATGAGGAACACAAGAAATGCATAGTAGATCTAAAAGTAATTTTGGGGTGGTTATTGAGGAAGAGATAACGAAGTCAACATTAATGTTTTTTTTTTGTAAGTAAGTAGTATCATTATATTATGATATGAACAGAGGTTACAGCTTTGGATGGCGAAGACTTACGGCTTTGAAACCAGATGGGCCTGTTTCGCTTCGATCTTTCAAAGGACTGAGTTTTTACATAGCTAAGCAGTAGCTTGAACTTTGACCATCTTAGTCCTTAAAGCAAAACTACAGGGCTGCCACGCAGGGGCACCCTTTGATTGCAAAACTAGACCAAAATATTGCTGTAGGCCATAGAGGCCTTTTACAAGCCGAGAATTGACTGTAAAAAGACTGTGAAGAAACCTAGGACACAAAACAAAGATTAACCAGTTGACAGAAAGGCATAGGGAAAGCTGAGCCATTAGATATTTGGAGTAGAAGCACCCGAGTGACCCCCTTCGACCGAATCTATGCCTTCACCGCCTGTGGTTGGAGCCCGTGGCTTGAACCGTCTGATCACGGTGGCCTGCTCATCGTCCGACGGAAGCTCAATGGAGACATGGTGAACGTGGCGGAGATAGATTTCAAAACGGCGGACGAACTTTTCCATGGCGGTGCCTTGTTGTTTTAATTCCGCGGTTAGCGAATTAAAAGCAATCTCCAGTTTGTCGAGGCGGGCAGTGTTCTGAGCCGACGCCATGGATGTCGCCGCAAACGTTTCTTTTACTGCTGCCCCTTGCATGGCTATGGCCTTGGCTAACATCGTTTTCACTTGCCACGCGACGACTTGTGTTTGCAGGAATTGGGTCTGCCGTGTGGATGGAGTTCCGGGGTCCACGAGCCAATCCACCTCTTCACTGATGTTGGTGTCGTCCGTGTGTGTTCGAGCCAATTCTACTTCTTCCTCCAGTACCTCTATAGTCTGCTTGCCGCGTTTGGAGACCGAAGCTTCATAATAGTCCATGGCCCTTTTGAGGGCTTGTGAGGCTTTGATGCTTCTTGGATTCATTTCCGCCATGGCCCTCGAGACTGTTCCTGCACCTATCCCTTTGTGTAAACTGAAAACTAGATTAGAAGAGGAGCCTGCAGATTGAAAATCCAACGCCGGAATGATACAGGAGGGTTGCGGGGATGAGCTAATAAAGAGAGTGGAGAGGGATTGAAGCGTGCTTTGGGGAAGCCATTTAAAGCCATAATTGAGGGCAAGTTGCCTTATCGTACTGCCGCCAAGTCTGGGTGAGTGATCGGAGATGTTCGTTCTGCCCTGTGATCCTTCACATGCTGTCATCCAGCGCTTAAGGCGCTCGGTGGAGTTGTTTCCTCTGCCATAACTCCTACTCATTAAGGATGGCTGATTCCGATGGCTTTTCGTTAATTTCTCCTGCGTGTGCCGTTCGACCGGCGCAATCACCATACCGTTAAGCCTGATTTTCTGATGACGACTGTCCTGCCGTCTGTCCCACGAAATCACCTGCATTCAGGTCCTTTCTTGATATTGCGCTGCATTGATCCCGAAGCTTATCATCCCTGAGCTCATGCCAACACGTGTCCCAGGCAAGAGTCGGGTTGTCAACCGCGTAGTTAGCAATGTGGTCCGCGAGCGAGTTTGCTTGCCTTCGCACGGATTGCAAGATTATTCCACTGAGAGAGGGCAAATGTTGTGCTATCCTTTCCGTGACCGCGGCTAACCTCCAATGCTTGGTTGCTTTGGAGGGTTGCGTTCCATGTTGGATTTTTTTTGCTGTGATTATGGCCACCTGAGAGTCGCCTTCCACGATAGCTTGTCTTTTGCCCAGCTGAACTAAGAGTCGGAGACCCTGTTCTAGGGTTGTGAATTCGGCATAGTTGTTTGTGGTTTCTCCCAGATTTTTGCTTAGGATATGAATGATGCTTCCATTTTCATCCCGTAGAACCCCACCTGCCCCAGCTGGGCCAGGGTTGCCCTTTGCTGCACCGTCGAAGTTCAACTTGCAGAAAAAGTCAACATTAATGTTAATGTTGAGGAGACTTTATGAATAGAGAAAAAATCTATATTATTATGATATCTTTGCCCTAAAATTATTGATTACTGAATATAATTGTTAACCTTTGACCACATATTAAAAAATAAAATACAACAATTGAGCAATGCGATAAAAATAATGGTTAATAAGCTATATTAAATTAATAAAAGAATACTAATAGTAATAATTTTTCGATATTAATTAGAAATATTTCATTAAAAGAAATAATAATAAGCATTTATAATATAAAATAACATAACTAATATTACTAATGTGTAATACACTCAAGATAATCTAAGAGATGTAGATCCAGATCAAGGGGAATGTCTTATCAAGAGGGGACAAAATTCAAAGGTAGAAAAAATAATAAAATGAAGATCAAATGTATTAAAGAGTTTTATTCTAATGCCTTCAAATCTTCATGCACTAAGCACCTCAAATATGCCATCCATGCTCTTAGAGATCTCATTTCTCTTCCTTATATAGAAACTTCTACTGGCATCATCTTTAGGGAAAATTTGAAGGATGGATGTTTATCTTAAAGTTTAGAAGCTTTGACAAACCTTACAAGTCCCTAACATGCAAATTGTAAAACATTTGGCGATATTTTTGTATAAATATTTAGATTTCCAATGATTTTATATTAGTTAATATAATAATTTGGCGATTTTTATGGTAAAATTATGTTGTACTATAAAGGTTGCGCAAATCATTTTAGAAAAAATGGAAACTGGTGAATCTTTTTTTTTTAAGCATGGAAAATTAGCTCACCTACGAATATTAGCACCTAAAATTTTCCCTGATCATCGCAAAATTATTAGAAAGGAAGAACATTAAAACCTTATTTAAACCTAGAAAAACCTTAAAATGTTTTTTTAGATCTCCTAAGGATAGGATAAGCCTCATCCAATGCTTAGCCCTAAATTCTACCAAATTTCCTCTTGTTGTGGCATGCCTTACGTTGGCCAAACTGGTAGGTAATTTCAAGCTTCGTTAAAGGAGCATATTGCTGATAAAACCCATAATTGGGTCCTAAGGTAATCTTTGGTTAAACAATCATTCAAAACCAAGAACCTCATCATTTTCTTCGAAAAAAAAATCATGTCTTATGCCCCTCTCTAGTCAACCAGCCTTATTTGGGAAGCCCTAGATATCGAAAATCACCGCAACAAATTCACTAAAGAAGATGGATATAAGCTTAATGACTGTTGGAAACTTCTTATCCACCATCTTAGTCATTAATATATCCTCTTATTTCTATCGTCCCCTGTCCCTCTTCTCTCTCCTTGTCCATTAATCGAACTTGTTCCACTCCTCCCTCTCTGAGCTCTTCATTCCCTCCTTCCTTAATCTTGTTTTTCTGCTTGCTCTTTCCTTTGACTTATTAATTTCTCCCCCTCTAATCTTCTTTCTTTTGTAATATCTCTTTAATACATTTGGTTTTCATTTATAAAATTTACTACAATTTAATTTTGTCCCCTTTTGATACGACAATCCTCCTTATTTTGATCTACATCTCCTAAAGTATTTGAGTATATTGCATCCTAACAATATTAGTTGTATTATTTTATATTACAAGGGTAATTTTTTTTTAATATGTGATCAAAGATTGATAATTATATTCACTAATCAATAATAATTTTAGGTAAAAATATCTCCTAATAATATACAAATTTTCTCTATTCATTAAGTTTGTTCATCGTCTGTTATCTCTTACTTTATAACCACCCCAACATTCTTTTAGAAATGATTTTATTGAGTCCCTCAAGATGGCTAGTAAGACCACTCGAAGCGTCATCTAACTATCGATTACAAAAACATATATCCAAAGAGTGACAATAAACGCAAAAGTAACTTTAAAAACCCTACCATTCCATCCTTACCAATGTCTTAGGGAAATTCTTACTAGAAAATCGGTATTCATCCATCGAGCGCTCACATCAATGATCAATCTTTACTTTTCTTGTAATGATAGAGTTGTCAAAACTAGACCATTAACCCTTACATCAAACTAACCATCAGTATCCTAACTCGCATTATGTAATCCACCATCTACTTTCACAACAAGCACAATTGTTTAATAAAAATTTCTGAAAATCACAAATGTTTGATAAAAATCATTCCTATTTTTTGCAAATTTATTTAAGAAAAGCCCGGGACCAGACAAAATCTATTAACAATTCTCAGGTGTATACATGTATTAACTGGAATATATGTTTGATTTCTTTAATGTTTTATTTATTATATTTCTTTCATGTTTTTCTTTTCTTTTTCGGTAATAATGTTCGATACAATATGAAAACTTCCACGGGATGCTACCAAGTTTAGGAAATGCTCTCTGCATGGCTTGGCATGTGATAATAGTGATAATTTATTGGAAAACATTACAGTTGTGGTAGCTAGCCGAATTGAATCGATGGTGAATAGGTACAATTAATCGTAAATAATATCTACAGTGAAGGTTATATATGAAAGAGATATATTGTCAAATATAATTGTTGTATATTGCATATTTAATGAAGATCGTTTATAGAGTTTAATATAATATACATATTATTAATTAAAATACGTACTATTAATTAATATAAATAACATGTTATTTAATAAAGGGATATGTGTCGTGTCAATATGAGAACCGATTATAATATACATTCATGTAGAATATGTAGTACATATGAATGTGTAAAATTATTAGATCATAAATACAAATTTAGTTAAAGAATAATTGCATAAATTTGTCAAGTTGAAAAATAAAAAAAAATAGAATTGAGAATGAAATTGATTTATCAATATTAATTTAAGAATCAATACATAAAGCAACTAAGTTAAACCTAGTTCTAAATGCAATAACTGTGTATAATTAAAGATAAGTGTGCTTTATGTTAATGTGCACATACACCACATGCAAGTACTAGAGTTAACTAACTAAAGCCAAGTACACACCACATGTAAGCACAGTTAACTAGGTAAAGACAAGTGCTCATAGCATGCAATAATTATAATTGAACTAAAGCTAATTAAAACTAACTATATGCATCTACACAATAACATGTAATAGCTAAAGTTAAACTAAAGCTAAATAAAGCTAACTATATACATGTACACCAAAAAAATGCCCACTAAGATCAAAGATATGACTCTGCTACTTCCTGATTAATAACTACTACTTGGTCTATTTGTTAAAAAAAACAACACATGAATCCAAAAACCAGTTGGTGATATCCCCATACGAATAGAATTGTTCATGAAGCTAATAAAAGTTTGAAGCAGAGGCTGTATCGGCATATACAAACCTACAAAAGAGATATCACCATATGAACATCGAATTGATCATGAAGACATATTTTGAAAACCGATTGGGGATGCATATTTTGAAAAACACCACATAGAAAAAGATGTCTATGAGATCCCATATCCCCTATGGAGCAGGAGCAGAGATTTTCCAATGATGATTTTGCGAGATTCACTCGTGTCTTTTCTGTAGCTTTGTGAAAGGTATGGGTAAGGCCATGGATACGCGTTAGTGCGACCCATTTTCTTACACTCGATATCGAAATCAAGGTTCACCGCCCGTACACTTTCGTTAACACAATGAAGAAAGCCTGCACCACCTGTACGTTGTTGGTACGGAAGAAAACCCTATTAGACAGCCAGAAACAACGGGTCATGTAATTCCTCCAAGGCAGAGGTGATAGATCGAAATACTACTTTATAATTCACAAATTAAGCTATTCACAATGGCTCACTATTTTGCTGTATAGATAAAGGAAGAGGAAATGTTTTTTTATTGACGTTCTAATATATGCCTCTAATTTAGAAAGGTTTTATAGGGAGGCTTTGGAATGAGTGAGTGTGTATGCTAACAAACCAAAATAATTGTACAAAATGTTATTTGTACAGGACTGAACTTAGGGAATAGGGTCAGAGAATGAATCGTTTAGATTTTTTAGACTATTTTGGAGAAAGAATAGCTAGAAATTTTTAGACTATTTTGGAGAAAGAATAGCTAGAAAGTAGTGAAAGATAGCTTCTTCTTTTTTTTCAGATTAATTATCCATCTCCACTAATTATTCATCTCCACTTTCTACAACGTATTTTCCAAGAATAAAATTATGTACGTTAATAAACATGTAATTTAAAATCAATGTTATTAAATATGCAAGTTCAAATTAAAAATTACCATCCCTCAGAGAAAAAAAGCACATGCTTGAAGCACCCAACAGTGCCTATTGACTATCGTAAAGCCATATACATGTTATGATATTGCTTAAATATGTTAATTCTACTTCGTCCATTTGTATATGGTTAGTTTTTTCCCACCATGTCTATAGTAGGATGGCTGGTTCACCGGCTTCATCTCTTGCCTCCGACAGTAGCTTCTTTCGCTATTTAGTTTCTTGCACCCTCCACAACTCCATTCTGGAAAGGGATGACTGAAGGCCCCTGTGCAAATCCACTTTAATAATGTCTTTCTTGATGGCACAAAGAACTCCACCTAAAATAAAAGAGAATTCATTAGAATAATTCCTCTCTACTTGGTGAGGACACCATATTGGTTCTCTTTGGCCTAGACTTTGGTAAGCTCTTGGATCTATAATGTAAGCATTGCAATCTGGTTCTTAAATTGTGATGACTTAAATGATGTTCGAGTGACCAAAATTGTATGCTAGATAGTCACATGTGATGAGTGAATGCGAACATTTCCATGTATTATCTAATAAAGTAAATTGTTGTGCGGGTTAGGTGAAAGGTGGTGAAGTGGTGGCTAAAGGTGGTAGAAGGTGGTAGCATGTGTCTAGATAGTGAAGTAGGTCAAAATGAAGTCGGTCTGGGGAAGTTGGTCAGAATGAATAAGTTGGTCATAAATATTTTCCAGGGTCCACGGTCCTAAACACTAAATGTTTTAAAATAAGGCTAACTTTCTAGTTAGCATTAGTTCAACATGTTGAGATGCAGCATTGAATAAGATATATTAACCTAAGTTTTGAAGTAATGCATTGGTAGAAGTGAAGTCCGTAATAAGACTTGCAGCATTGAATAAGATATATTAACCTAAGTTTTGAAGTAATGCATTGGTAGAAGTGAAGTCCGTAATAAGACTTCGAAGTCAATTTTCCAATCTAATGTGAAATAAATAATTTTAAATATTTACAAATAAAAATTTTTATTAAGAAGTTTTGTTAATGCAAATAGTTGAAAATGGTTAACTCACGTTAATAACGAGTCCAGGTTTGATCTATCGCTATAGTCCCTCTCATGCCATGCTGAAGATAGTGCCTAATAAGATTGATCCATGAACCTCAAAATTTTTATTAAGCTATGAGCCATATCTTACAATTAACTTATTTTTCTTACCCTCTATTCAATATTTTACACATATTCATCTTTTTAATTAAAAATTTGAAAATTAAAAAATATATATATTATGTTTATAATAATATAAATAAAAAAATTTCGAAGGTAAGGCATAAAAAATTATATATATATATCTCTATATATATATATATATATAAACACTCACTAAGCTTTCTAAAAATTATATCATTCATTTCAATATCCTACATAATTGCCAAGTAAGAGTAGAATGAGTGGTTGAGATGAGTTGTTAACTCCTTCAACAGTTGTGCCCAGTTCCCTAAAATGACATGGTTAGCCTATATTAATTAGGTGAAATAGACTCCCTCAGAGCATTTGGTTTTCTTTCACCTTCCATCGACTGGATGTATGAATAAAATGTTGTCGGTATCAATCACTTTTCCTCTTAATTACACGAGAACCACTCCCAACATGTAGGAAACCCATTCTAGCAATTCCTGCGTTCCCAGGAATGGCAGTGAAACGTTTCACTTTCCCAAGAAACCGTCAGAGGAGCGAGGGCAAGTTTCTGGCACGTGAAAGACACTGATTCGGGAACCATAAATCAATTTATATGATGTTTGTTCATATGACTATTTTTTTCAATTAATTAATTTAATTAAAAAAGAAAACATGTCATAAAGATAAATTTCAACCTTTGGTTTGTGTGTATTAGTATAAGTATTCTAAAATATTGCATAGAGATTAAATCTTATCAAATAATTATTGATAACTATATTAAGATTCTAAAAATCCTATTTCAAAATAAACATATCTATAAACTTAGTTAGAAAATAGAATGGTTCTAATTATATTTAAATGAGAATCTAAATATAATAAATATATAGCATAATTATAATTTATTTTGAAATACAAAAATCACAATCTTACTAATATTTACAAGTATAAGTTAAAATATCATAAAAAACATAAAAAAAAATTAAATTTCCAATTAAATTTTCAACATAATATATTATTAATTAAATAGATAAAAATTTATAAAAAAGTATTTTTATTAAAATAAAAAATATATTAAATAAATTTTATAATTATAATTTAAATAGAAAAACATTACCATAAGCATTACAATTTTATTTATTTATTTTTTTCATTTTAAAATTCTAATTCTTTACTCTTATTCATTAAGAACAAACCATGATATACAATATAGTATAAATCTTCTTCCCCTCTGAAAGAAATTATAAATCGACATAACGAATGCATGATATATAATAAGGTATATCGTAAAAACACACAACTTTCTCTATGCGTATTAACATTCGAAATCAAAAAAGTCATATGTAATGGCATATATTTTGTTTTCAAAGCTTGATAAAAAAAATTATGATGGATTGTAGATTTTTGTGGTGTAGATTTTTAGAATCACAGCTAGAAATCTCAGTGTTTTTCACGTGCCAGAATAGATTAGAGCCTAGCTTAAGGTAGGATAAGGTAGATTAGCTTAGGTGGCTAGGTTAGATTAGATTAGGCTAAGTTAAAGTAATATTTAGATAAGCTATTCTAACATAATTTTGGTTGAGTAAAGAAATACTAGCTTAACTAAAATAGCTAGAAGCATCTGATTCAGAGATGGGATGAAAATGTCAATTTCAAGGAAATTCTTATGTATATAAAAAAAAAATTAATACATGATATAGAGCACTATTAGAGTGACTTTATAATAATTTTATTCAATGTTACTATAATATAGACATTTGTTTTCTTGTATATGTTTGTGGTTGTTGTGTGTGTTTAGTTGAATATATATATATATATATATATATATATATATATATATATATATATATATAACCAATATTTCATAAACTCCACAAGGTCAAACATATCTCTTAAGACTTGAACCCACCCTATATGGACACAAATAGTTGTCCATATCACTTGAGCTAAGTTCCTTTGAAAAATTTGCTAAATTTTGGTGATAAATAGAAGAAATGATTTTATCAAACTGTGTTTTTACCACATTTATTGCTTATTAGTATTTTCTCTCCCATAATATAATAATGAAGGAGAAAACCATAACATAAGCCTATAAAATGATGTTAAGATATCTCCAATATCCATTTCTTATAAGTTTAGTCTTTTAGTTTTAAAAAGGTTTAGGTACTATGCATTCAATCTTTGTAAATATTAGTGTATATCTCATGATTCATAACAATTCTAAAATATATATTGTCAAATGTATATCTTATCTTTCAATCGGATAGTATATATTATATTATGTAAATCTTAGCATAAATCATATTAATTAATCTACTTTTGAGTTTTTATTGAAAAGTTCAATAGGTTTACTTCTTTTGTCTTCTTATATCTCTCATAAAATCTTTTTAGTCATATCTCATATATATATATATATATATAAATGCTATGGCATGTCACTATCAAGTACATTTGATTTTTGGGTTATAGAGATTTTATTGTGAATATTCCATTCAATTGCAAACCGAGATTAAAGATTTGATAAGTCTTATGTGTGTTATGGTCATTTTTTTTAATATATGAAAAAAATTAACATAATTGTGTTATTGAAGAGTAGTTTCTAAAATGAAATTTTATTGGTGAAAGGTTAATATATTTTAAACAAAAAGCTCCTTGACCGGAAGAATAAAGATCCAAAAAAGAGAAATCCAAATTCCAAGCTTGATTAGATTTAATTGTTTAAAAAATAGATTATATATATATTAATTAAAAAAAAATATTAAAAATATTAAATATTATTTAAATTATTTGTGGAATAAGTGTGTGGATTTTTTTTTAATTATAGATAATTCATTTATAAGGTGACCACTGAGCTAATATAGGATAACTATTCCTGATGGATCTAGCTACCGTTTGCGACTATTTATGAAGCGAACATAGATGGAAGAATTAAAGTTGAAGCATGTCACTTGGTTGTTTAACGATGTGAATGAAAGCCATATCACCCCTACATTGTGTGTTGTAATGACCCTCATGTAATTTAGAAATTGTGGTGATGGACGTGGTATGCAGATCAAGATACTCTAGGTGTCTAGATTGTCTATGGTAGTTGCAATTAACGGTGGCCTCTTCATTTAGCATTTATTATGGGTAAGTTTCACAAATTGTTTTAGTTTTTCCTAAAAATAAATAAATTAATATTTCTGAATGGTTTTTTCATTTCTCCATCTTTTAGGCCTACCCCTTGTTTTCAGGTTATCTCTACTTAATTGTCTTATGGTTTCAATCATTAGCCTCCCCTCTTCTCCATCTTCACTTTTGCTTCTCTGTTGCATCTGAATCATCTTCCTGCTCCCTGTTTTCTTATTCGTAAGTCAAGCAATTAGTATAAGCCACCTCATTTATAACTCTCCTTCCACTGGAACTTCTTTCCTCTTTCATTCCTTGTGTTCGTTCTATATGTCGTGACGTGGGTGCATATGTTTTAATCAAGGAAGCGGAAATAGACATATTCCTCTTTGCATCAAGACTTACGCTAGCGAAGAGGCCTCTACCTATAATTATTGGGAATGCAGTTCGTGGTCTACTTGAGACAAATTTGAATTGGTTGTGTTGTTAGCTAGTATTGATCGTAGGTTTATATCGGATTTGGAAGTGATGGAAAATATGGGACAGTGGGTTCGTGACATAGGGAATACTCAAATCCCTAGAACTTATATACAAAAATAGTCAATTTATACTGGAAAATTAGAAATCCAATGACAAAGGAATTAGTGGAGCGTAATGAGGCAATAGAATAAATACTACTCTGAATTGATACCCTGCAATAGTAGGTTAACAAATTATTTACCTTGGCCAAGAAGCTTGGATGAGGGGAAAGCTCTAGTTCCCACCTACGTGGTCTCTTCCAGAAATCACTCATAGTCTTCCTTGTGATATTTCTCTATCTTCAAAGACAATCTAGAAATGCTTGCCTCATTTTTTTTCCTGTATTTTATTCTCTAGATTGTTAGATACTTAAATATTCAACTAGTTAGTGTAATTTTACGATACTTTTGGCATTTTTTTACTAATCAATTATTGTCTTATTGTCATGTTACTTGTATTATTTCCATAGTGGCAAATGAGTAACCATGGAAGTGTATTATTTTTCTTTGAATCAATATGATAGAAGCTGCTTACTTTACAAAAGAAAGTACTCATTTTAAATATTATTCAAAGTTTACTAAACAATAAGCTTCCAAAATATTCCTTAAATATTTGGTTTTGTTATAAATTTTTTATGGACCAAGTGATATCATTTTAGATTTTTTTTTTATGTTATCTCTATTTTTATAAAAGTGTTTTTATATTGATATTATTGCGACTAATTAGTGTAAATTTATATTAAATGATTAAATGTATATATTAAGAAATTTGATATCACATATCCTAATTTATGATATATTTATGTTGATTTTTTTTTTAAATTTATTATGTATATATTTACATACATAATATTTTTTTTATTTTTTTATCATACTTATTTTGTTATCAATTATTTATTTTTAAGTGAGAAGGCTTTTTTATTTGAAAACAACTTCTCTAGCTGTGAATGTGTTCATGTCTGAGCCATTGGATCAAATGTTAAACTATTGAAATGTTTTGAGCCATTAAATCAGAAGTAAATAGTTTTATATATATTTTTATAATGTTATTTTTATCTTTTCTTTTTAATAAGTTAGATTTATTTTATGTGTATAATAGAAATGTTATAATATTATGTTTAACATTTAACTAACAAAAATAATAATAATAAAATAATAATTAAATATAAAAACGGAAACAACTCATGGTATCGACCCATGGTATTCATGTGGAATATAGTTTATTTAAAGGAAAATAAAAGTAAATTAAATAAAAAAATTGACCTAATGTAATGTACATTTTAACTAGGTCAAAATACAATAAAAAATAAAAATAATAAAATAACATATTAAAATAAACCATAACATAAAGAACAATATTTCCTTCCAAAAATGTCTTCGTATTAAGAAAATAAACCATAACATGATGAACAATATCTCCTTCCAAAAATGTCTCCATATTAAAATGACATTCACTTTCTTGTATACCAAGACTATTGTTATTCATATACAATATACAATTTGTGACAAGCATGCTCTCTATTTACATCTATGCTAGATAGATTGTACTTGAATGTATTTAAAACATCTTATTTGATTTACTTGCTTGTTTCATAGGATTATTAATTACTAAAGGATTTTTACCCCCAATTTCCTATATCAATATCTATAACAATTTTTTTTTATATATGTGAACATATTATGTTGGTTTATATATGTTTTCACCCACAATTGCCTATTTCAATATCTATAACAAAATTTTCTAGTTGATATCTCTTATCATCAATATCTTTGAAACCTGTCTTTCATTCCTTCACAATGGCTCCTTCTCTACAACAACTTATTCTTCTAGGATACTCTTTCCTATGCTATTGCCTTAGGGCATTTCTTCTGCAACATGTGGTGCAATTGTTACTCTATTGTCACTTAAAGTTACCTGCCATCTCCCAAGTACTAGGTATTAGAGTACCTTTCTACTAGAGAAGGAATGAACTACTAACACAATTCAATTTTTTTTATCAATTTTCAGCCAAGTTAAAAAATCATGTTTCTAATTCTCTAATAACTTGTGAGAATGATTAATTCTTTATTACTCTTTTTATTATAAATTAAGAAAATATTTTTTTCCTATTTCAATTTCTAACTCATAACAGAAAGTAAGTGTTTGTTATTATTATTATTTTCATATAATAAAATTAACAATTCCTTTCATCTATAGTTTTAACTCAAAAGCATAAATCTAAATTTAGATAAAAAAAAATTGTATATTATAAATTTTTGATATGTGTCTAAGATCACATGACAAGATCTCTTCCATATTAGATTGTAGAGTACTTGTCAATAAAATTAAACCCTCTCTTAATACAAATAATTTTTGTAATTAGAAAATTTAAGTTACTCATTAACTACAAAATGTTAAAGTTAACATTAGATCTGTTTTATATCGAATGATTACCAACCATTCATATCCTAAAAGAATTATGCATTGAACTTCAAAATAATACAAATACCCAATCAAACTAGATCACTAAAAAAAAAGTCCATATCTTCCATACTAGATTATAGAATACTAGTTAACACAACTAAGCTTAAGATCATAACACATTCTCCTTAACTAACCATTAAATATACCTGTCACACTAAAATTTGTCACCATGACATTTAGCTGTCTATATGGGTTCATCATTACCTATTTATTGCTCCCTTAGAGGTCCAAAATCATAAAGTTCCTAAATCAAGTCTTGGAATTGGGAAAAATCTTATTAAAACTCTAAAAAGCCTAACTCAGCACTTTTCCTAGTCATTTTTTGCAGTACCGCACCTTATTCCATTAAAAACTGGGGACTTCTGGAAAATTTTAGAAAAAATAGAATTTCTATTTTCTGGAATCCCATTACATGATTCTTTGTTGTTATCCCAATTTTTCCTGACTTTCAAAGACCTCTGTGAAAAAATTATTTTCGAAATTCTATTATTAAAGTGATTTTTTCAGCTATTTTGCTTTTATGAGTAAATTTTTTCCTTGTCCTCCCATTGCTCTGAATCAGAAACTTCTTTATACCTCAGCTACTTGGTATGTCATTGTTTTTATGTCAAAACATTGAACTTGATGCAATTATTACTCTTATGAAAATTCAATTTTGTTTTCATTAGCAAACTTAGAAAACCTTTTGGATTGATAAGGTATGAATTTCATTTCAAAACTGTTCTTGGATGCTTTATTTTCTTGCTAAAATAAGCAGAAATATCTTGGTTAGATTACAAACTGAGTTAAGACATCCTCCAACTTTTAAATAGAGTTCAAGATTAGAGATTTCTTTTAGTTTTGAATTTTATAATCTAAATACTTTTGATTTTCTTTTGGAAGAAGTTTGTTTTTATTTCCGATCTAAATGATACAGGGAATTTCATTTTCAGAAAAATATCTTTTTGAAATTGAATTCTCTGAATTGTCTTCTTTTCAAAGTTTCTCATGTAGGAAAGAAAGAATTGATATTTTGAAAATTATTGAAATCTCTCAACTGTTTCCTCTAGCTAGATTTCATTGAAAATAAATGAAATGTTTATCATATAGATGCATTATAGTGTATTTTGAGTCGAGTCATTAAAAAATAATCAAAGTTTCATTTCCATACACATTTTCCGAAGAAACTTCCAATTAAAATTAATTCTTAATCAAAATCAATCTAGAAATTTAATATTTTATAGGGCTCTTTTCCACCAATATAGCTTAGGCTAATGTCTTGGAATAGGTTTTAGTTAAATCTCCAATATAGTAAAACAAACAAGTAGTCGATCTTGGGGTAGGAAAATCCAATTGTAGCATGTATACTCTTGGAAGCTCCTCCTAAAGGAGTCAAGCACGAGATCATATCCGAACCAATGAGGTAATCATACCTATCTCATTGGCAACGATAGAAGGTGTGCGCGTATTAAAAATGGTAAACTTCGGATAGACCATTGTCGAGGAGCCTGGGGTCACTTGTCGATAAACCTTGGATTATGTCAAGGAACCTTCTAGGGGATTGAGCTTGTTACTCTACACTTGCGTGTAAATCAGATCGTAGACTATTCCCCTAAGTGTAGGTGTTCATGTTGGTTACCTTAGTGGCCATAAACTTTAGGATTATTTCACAAGGTGACAGTGGAAGGGAGGTCCCACTATACCTAGAGCAGACATCTGCTAGACTCACTTGGACTCTCCAGAGGGTTATCTTCACTCATGATGGTTTGAGTGGAGAAACTTACACTGGTCTGTTTCGTTAAGCAGATTGTCGGGGTAACTGTTCCAAACACCATTTCTGCATTAAAAATCTACGATGTTAGATTTCATTACCAACTAGTGTTATTAGTGCAAGGATATACTATTTGTGTGTGGATTGATCTCTTATATTTTTAAAGGCGTGTGATTCATTTGATTTTTTCCTTAGTGACCTTAGGATCATTTGATTGAATTTTTTATTTTTTTTTGTGCTAAAAGTTTTAATCATGGCAGAATTTCCAAGGAAAATGTGTAGAAATTAGGGGAAACCCCCTAAGTATACATCAAACCAATTAGAAAAACTTAAATCTCTAATACAAAATTTTATCAACAGAATTGGATTAACAGAACACGGATAATCATCCATAATTATTCATTCTGATTTTGAGGTAGATCAACCACAAATAGCAGAACATACACCACATAAAATTTCAATTTCCAAATTAACTGAATTTGCTTCTGCAACAAGTGAGTTATCAGCTAAAGAACCTGAAATTTCTAAACTGGAAACTGAATCTGCCATGTCTGAACCTACTTTAGAGTTCGCTACTCCAACTTTTGGTCATCTTGATTCACCCAGAGTAAGAAATCAGACCAAAAAAGATCTTCCTCCTCGTCTCATTAGTATTGAAGAAGTTACTGACACTAAACAGGAAGTTTTTTTCCTTCAGCTCAGGAATATTTAAATCTTAGAATACATGAATCAATTTTTTACAGTCCTTTTAGACAAGATGCTTGGTATTCTTCACTAACAGGTTTTCTAAAAATGTAGGTCTAGAGTATTCGCCACCCCAAATTCCTTTTTATCCTATGCCAATAGGTTATAGACCTCTCTTAAACATGTCTACTGAGTCATCTATGTTTACTAAATTGCCAGAAAAATTTTTGTATGGTGGTCTGTCTGTTCCTATAGGCTATCAGTTGCTCTTTGGTACATTCTCAGGAGCATCTCCATTTCCCAAAAAACCAATGTCATCATCTATCCAAAATGAATCAAATACTGGAACTTTGAACAATGAGAAAATTTATATGATGTTTGGAAATATTCCAAACCCCAAACCTCATGGTAGTAATTTATCACTTGGGGGCAAACCTCAAAGTAGTCAAATACAGCCTGGGGGGGAACCTCAAGGACAGTACATGCCTGAGGTTCAATATCAACCCTAGGGACATTACATACCTCAGGGTCAATATCAACCTCAAGGATAGTACATGCTTCAAGGTCAGTACATGCCTCAAGGTCAATATCAACCTCAAGGGCAGTACCCAGCTCAAATATTGCAACCTCCTTTAGGAAAATGGTTCTATTCAGAACAAAAAATGTTACAAGGGGGGTGGGGGGGAATTATCTAGCCAATTATCAGCCATATGTTCAACCAAGTTATGGTCCTTCTTATGCACAACCTTCGTTGGGACCCTCATATCTCGGAATGGTGTGGGATTCATCCCAAGTCCAACAAAATTGACAAGAAAATGTGCAAGTACATTATTATCAAGTTGGACAACAAGTTGGTTATAATCAACCCCAACAACCAGTCCAACCTACAATTCAAATACCTGCATCTGGTCCTGTTCAGCAGCTTGGTCTGAGTACACCTAGGACTCTGCCACAAAATATTGCTCAAACTTCTGTTCAACCTACCGCACCTATTCCTGGAGTGTCTACATCTCCTATTACTTCTACCCCTCAAACATCGGTACAGATTCCCCAAGTTTCTATTCCACATTCTAGACCTACAATTCAGACTACTGTTCAGATGCCTACAGGACAACCTGGTACAAGTACAATTATAACAGGTCAACCTCAATTTACTTATCAACCATATCAAGGGCTGCACCAATATGGACTTGTTCCACAAAATCCAGGTTACCCGCAATAACGGTATCCTGGGTATACATATCAAACACCTGTTCAACCCTAGTATGGTCTAATTAATCCTGGTTATCCAGGAGGCATTCTGATTCCAAATGCATAGGCTATTCCCGGATATCCTGAATACCCTCCTCCTGGAACTGGTTTAGTTTCACAAGGTTATAAACAAGACCCTACCCATTGATTGTCATTCATAGCAAATTTAGATTTACTTCATTTATCCTGCATTATGAATGATCCCATTTATTATCATCCGTATTGGCCACCCATGCCAAATAAGTTTCCCAGTGATATCACGAAGTTTGAATGAAAATCAGGGGAGGATCCTTCTAACCATGTTATGACTTACAACCTTTGGTGTGCATCCAACTCATTAATTGATGATTCTATTTGACTTAGACTTTTTCAGAGAACATAAATAGGATTAGCTGCCAAGTGGTACATTGAATTTCCATGAGGCTCATTTAACAATTTCAACGCTCTAGCAACTGCTCTCTTAACTCATTTTCAGTTTCCAGTCAGATACGACAATGGCATGGAATTATTAACTTCACTAAAGTAATCCACATCTACGTACATATCAAATCATATACATGAATGGAGATGTAGAAGACGTTTGGTAAAAGTATTTATCCTAGACCAAATATTGGCATAATGGTTTATCAAATCACTACTACCAAAAATCACTGAAGATGTAGGCAAAGGGGGATTTGTTATAGAAGAACAAGTTATTTCTCAAGCCTAGTATCTTGACTTGGTATATACCCAGTTAGGTACTTTGTACGAGAAATTCCCGATTTACCGCGTCCTGGTCAGATAACAACAACTCCTTCAGGGTCTCATGCCACTAACGGTGTAATCGATTTAGTTAGTACGACTAAGAGTAAGAAGAAATATTCAAAGGTTACTTCTCCTATAATAACTTTATCGGATACATAGAAAGGGGAATCTTCCCTAAAAAAATCTATCGATATTCACATTATAGATTCATCTACTACAAATTCAAAATCCGATAGCAAGAAGAAAGGGAAGAATAAGAGTAAAAATACTTCATATCCCAAGGAAAAAACTGATAAAACTGAATCCATTGATAATAAACGGAAACCTCGTTATCCTTGTCTTATCTGTGATGAAGATCATTTCACCAAGGAATGTCCGCACAGGGCTGAGATATCTAGGTTCATCAAAGGCTCACCCACCCTTGCTGTCTTGAAGGATCCTTTTCTTGCTGAAGATAGAAAAATGATTGGATCTTCTTCTAATACATCAGCAGATATTTTTATTATGTCTCAAGTAATGGTTGCGACTCGATCGCAAGATTATGGTAGTAAAAATCCCATTACTAGTAAAGAAGTGGAAAACTCTAATTTTTCACTAGCTACATCTGCTTCGGCTTCTGATCCACTTCATATTGAGAAACTGAATCCTGATCTGGTAATCAAACCGCCTGCTAAAGGTGTAATTCGTAAATCGGCTTTCAATCCACATGCGAGAGCTACTTAGAACTACAACATTGTTGAAGATTTAGCAATAGCTCCTTCAACAATGTCGGCCTTAGAAGTGTTACAATCATGCCCATGACAAAGGAAATTACTCTTATCAACAATTGGAGATGTATATCTTCAGGATTTGAACCTTATGGTCTTCGATTTAGAAAATTTTACAGCACAGCTCCCTCATCAAATGGTTTTTCATATTCCGGTACTAGTAAAAAAAATATGTTGCTTTCGTACTGTTATTGATGAAGGATCATCTACATATATTATGCCATTAAACTGTTGGAAATCACTTGGTTCTCTGACACTTAACCAATCTCCGACAATCCTTAAAGTTTTTGATGGAAGAGGATTCCATCCATTTGAAATTTTATAGGATCTACCTATAGAGGTCAAAGGTAAAACCGTTAATTTAGATGTGGAAGTAGTTGATGCCCATCTATATTACAACCTTCTTCTGGGTCGAAGTTGGTCTTATGCTATAACTGTTGTCGTGTCATCCGTATTTTGATTAATCATGTTTCCTCAGCAAGGAAAGATTGTGAAAATCAATTAGCTTTCATATTATTCATCTGACCCAGCTTCTACGGAGAGTATTCAACATGTTGGAAAAATGACTATCCCTTATGAGGATGTAGGAGTAGGTTTAATTAAAGACTCCACTTTGTTGGGAACTTTTTCTATGCCTCCACCTAACATGCCGCTTACTATTGCTAATATCAATATGATTACATCAAGTACTACTCCATTTAATGATCCTTGGGTAGTGCCTTTAGAATCAGAGCTGGATTCATATAATGGCGCAATGCCTTTGAGTCCATTTGAGTTAGCATATCAAGCGGTGCATTCATTTTCCAATACACCATCAACTAATTCTGATCCAGTGAATGAGATCAATGAAGAATCGTTTTCACCATCAAACTCAGTTATAACATCAGTTCTGGATCCTGTTACATAAGTGTTTTACACCGACAAGAGCATTCAAGAATTCTTATCTATCAATGATTTACCATGGAATAGGTCATCATTTTTGCTTGAGCTTGATAAATTCGAAAATAATTTTTCCTTTATTTTTACATCTGACTATGTCAAGGAACCTCAGAGTCCAATATCGATCACAAATTTGGATTCTGAAGTAAACTTGGGGAATATTTCTTCCACAATTCCTATTGACATATCAGTAAAACCTGGAATTATTGAAAACATTCACATAGGTGCCTCCTGTACGTTACATGAAATTATTGCATATAAGGCCCTATTTCAAGAATTCCGTGACATTTTTGCCTGGTCTTATGAAGAAATGCCAGGAATTGATCCTAAAATTTTAATTCATGAAATCAAAACTTACCCAGATGGTAAACCAATCAGACAAAAATTACGTCAGATACGTCCACGAAAGGTTGCCGCTATCAAAGCCGAAGTTGAGAAATTACTAAAAGCATGTTTTATTTATCTGATCCTGTTAACGGATTGGATATCTAATAACATTCCTATTACTAAAAAATAAGGAAAAATACGAGTATGTGTCGATTATAGGGATATTAACAAAGCTTGTCCTAAGGAAAATTATCCAACCCCTTATATCGACCAAATTATTGACGATTGTGCTGGAAATGAAATGTATTCATTTATGGATGGATTTTCTGGATACAATCAAATCAACATACTCCCTGTCGATCAACCAAAAACAACATTCATTTGTCCTTGGGGAACATTTGCTTATTGTAAACTACCTTTTGGATTGAAGAATGTTGGGGAAAATTTTCAAATGGCAATTTCCTATGCTTTTCATGACATTAAACACATTGTGAAACCTTATCTGGATGATTTACCTGCTCATTCATTACACTGGGAAGATCATCCTACTCACTTACGAGCAATTTTTATGAGATGTAGGTATCATAAGATTCGCTTGAATCTGCACAGGTGTGTTTTCTATGTAAAATCTGGTAGATTTCTGGGATGTGTCATTTAGAAAGAAGGAATTCGTGTCGACCCTTAGAAGGTTGAGGCCATTATCAATTTACCTCCTGCTTCCACACTCCGCTAACTCCAAATTTTGCAAGGGAAAGCAAAATTTATGCGTAGATTTATCAAGAACTATGTTGAGTTAACGAAAGGTTTTACCGAGCTTTTGAAACATAATGTTCCTTTTATTTGGGATGAGATCATTGATCAGTCTTTTGATGCTCTAAAAATCTTTTTGACCCATGCGCCATTACTGTATCCACCAAATTACAGCCAGGATTACTTTTTATACTTAGCAGCCTCTAATTCCACTATTCGAATGGTATTAGTTCAGAAGGATGAATTCGACAATGAGCATGTGATTTACTATCTCAGTCAGAATCTCAATCCAATAGAGATTAAATACTAGCATGTGGATAAATTGGCCTTGGCAGCAGTTCAGGCTGTCCAACGATTTCGTCATTACATTTTGTTAGGAAAAACAACTGTGATCTCTAATTGCAACCTAATGATGTATATTCTAACTAAGCAATTACTCGGGGGGAAATACTCTAAATGGATAGCTATCCTTCAAGAGTTTGATTTAGAATTTGAAAAATCAAAATCAAAGAAACCATTAGTGTTCTTTGAACTTATGTGTGACTTCCCGAATACTGAGATAGAAATTGTGGTAGAGCATTCGATCTCTGATGAATCTCTGTTTCTTATCACTATGTTAGATCCTTGGTATGGAGATATAATTATTTATCTCCAAACCCAAACTTTTCGGCCTGAACTTTCATGTTCACATCGAAGAAATATCCGTTACTAGTCTCAGCAATACAATATTGTTGGAGACACGCTTTATCATCATTGTGGAGATTCTATATTTCGAAAATATTTAACACATGAAGAGGATGAATGAGTTTTAAATGATTGTCATTCTTGAGCATGTGGCGGTCATATTTATGGGTATACCACAACCCAAAAGATATTGCGCTCTAGTTATTTTTGGCCTTCGTTATTCAAAGATTGCATTCTTGCAATCTGAAAATGCCACAACTGTCATATTTTTTATTGAAAAATTCATGCACCATTGGCTCCTCTTCACCCCATAATTGTTGTCGGTCCTTTCACAAAATGGGGCATTGATTTCATTACATGTAACCCTCACTCGGCTGGGGGGCATGGGTATATTATTCTCGCTGTAGATTATTTTACCAAATGGGCCGAGGCGATGCTTACATTTGCGGTAGATGGAAAAAATGCAGCTACATTTGTATTCAATCACATGATTTCCCGATTCAGTGTACCCCAAGCTATCATTACTAACCATGGGAGACATTTTCAAAATATTATGATGACTAAACTTTCTGACCAAATTCACCTGTTCCATGATAACTCTACTCCATATTACCTGCATGCTAATGGTCAGGTTGAACCCATCAATAAACTTTTAACCACTATCATTAAAAGGATAATCAGAATTCATAAATCGAATTGGCATACTATGCTTTTCTCAGCAGTTTGGGCATATCGAACCTCAGCAAAAATTGCAACAGGTTTCACTCCTTTTCAACTGGTCTACATTTTTGAAGTTGTGTTACCGATTGAATGCAAAATACCATCACTCCAATTAGCCATAGAATTACTACCAACTACCTTTGAGGAGGAAAAACACTTTTTCTACCTAGCACAATTAGATGGGACTTGGCGCACTATTGAATTAGCAGTCGAAGCTCATAAAAAATGTGTTAAAGCTTAGTACGATCGAAGTGTTACACCTCATGTTTTTTTAGAGGGTGACCTAGTATTGATATATGACCAAAAAAATGATAAACTAGGAGCTGGGAAATTCAAACCTATGTGGCATGGTCCTTATATTGTCAAGTGAGTACTTGCAAAAGGGGCTTATGAATTGCTTGATTATGATGGGGGTCTCTTTAGATAAACCCAAAAATGGAATTTATCTGAAGAGATATTATGCTTTATTTTTGTGTGAAGATATCACCTATACATTAGTTATTTTTCTAAGTTAGCTACTTTGGATTAGATAAGTATGTCTAGTTTAAGTTTGTATTGACTACTATCCCTGCTTATCTTGATTACTCTTGATATTGCAGATGTCGACGTCCCTTCAAGCGTACATTGGTTTTGCTAATGGTTCCTGTCGTAATACACAGAATATCTCTTTTTCAGCTTGGGTTATCTATTCACCCACTGATGAGTTAGTTTCTATGCATGGGGTAAGCCTTGGTCAAACAAAGAATAATGTTGCTTAATATAGTGAAGTTATTGAGTTATTATCTGATGCCATTTCATTTGGAATTTGATGCTTAATTATTAGATTATATTCAGAACTCATTGTATTACATTTAAAATGAGTATACAAAATTAAAAATCTAGTGTTACTGAGATTATTCTTGAAGGTTCGTCTCTTGGAAAGGCAATCTGATTACATCGAATATCAACACATTCTGAGAATTTTAAATAAATTTGTTGATGCATTAGCTAATAATGTTATAAATGGAAATTTTCGGCATGAAAACAGTAAATTAAAACAACATTCGATAAGTATTGAACAAGATAGCCGTCAAAAGTAGTCATATCATAGATAGAGTTTGTGTTTCAAAAAATATTACATCGTCTAAGACCATATGTTTAAAACACCTTATGATCCGAAAGATAGTGATACAAAAACAAAAATACAATAGTCTTTGATAATCATCCACTATCCGTGGTGATGATCATGATAATATAATATAGCCCATGCCACTCTATGCAGGTATCTCCGAAACTGGCCAAGAATGCCAACGACATGCTTCTGAAGACGGAGAGGAATATCATCCATCGTAGTCTCTGGAATGTCTCTAGTCAACCTCTCTATATTTTTTCTCTAAATCAGTGAAAATCTCTGTTTCCTGGTTCTCTGGAGGTGCAATAGGATCAGTTCGCTTCCTCTCGAAGCGGCGGAGATTGGCTGGTCTTCATGGACCAACATCTGCATTTGAATTTTTGTTATCAGTGCTAGACAATTAAAAAAAAAAAAATAGAATTAAAACACATAAAAATAATTCAATTACCTGACTCATCCCATTGTGTCCCTGGAAGTAAGCACATCTCAGGATCTCCTCGAAAGTCTATGCATGCATATGGAAAATCCTCGATAGCAAAAATTTGGTTTTCCAACCAATGAAAATATGCTGGGGTAAATCGGACTATTGTACAACCATCACCTCCATGACGGGACATCAGTGCAACCCAGCGCACCATGTGAGGCTCTCTGATTTCACCATGATCAACAGAGATCAACTGAGGGGCAAGAGATGGAATTATCTCCAAAGAAACACATACCAAGATAGCACTGTACCGAATTTTTTTTAACTTTGCGTTCTTTTCTCTGGTCAATTTACCTTTCATATTGGTCATCACCCCTTCACACCAATTGAAGATAGTGCCTCTGTAGCATTCAATAGTTGTCTGCATCTGTGACTTGGTAGCCATGTGTAGGGCTGCACTCCCACATAATCTGGTAACAGTGAATGCAATGACTTTCAGATCAAGACGTATGATAGTTTTTATGTCTATCCGGTTGTCTTTTGGATCAGCTCCCTCATTACAGAACTCTTTTTTGTAGCTAGCGATAGGCAAACCACCTTGCCTAGCCCTGAAAAAAGAGATTGGTTCACCTATTTTGGGTAAACCGATGAGGAAGTAGATGTCTTCAAGCTCAATTTCTAGCTTGTTATCTCCAATGATAAATCATTGTTCCTGAACGTTCCATTTATTCACTAGCTAGGTCATTAGCTCTACCTGTGCCCTCGTGCCCTGAATGGCCCAAAAATTATATAAACTGCAATCTCTTAAAAAATGCATTATGGCCGGATTATTCATGGCCATATCATCTACTTCTTCATGTTCACGTTCTCGCCTCTCCAACATTGTGCAAGTAACCTAAAAATGGACGCATTTAATGGTTAGAAGCTATTAGAGAAAAAAAATTATCCATTTTTAAGAGAATTCTTCAATTTCATTTTGTTACAGTGCCCCATAGTTTTTATATAGGGATGATGCGGAACCCCATATGCACCGTTCATATAAACTGCGGTAGCCTGATAATTTTCCTTTAGGAAAATTATCGGGGTCCTCAGGTAACCAATGGATGGACTATGAACTCTGTAAGCGAAATCTTGAACCATTCCCACCACCAAAAATGATTTTAAAAACTTAAAAAGAGAATGAAAATGGATGAAAATGAAGAGAAGAGTGTTGTGGATTACCTGGATTCGACGGATTTAGATTTGAGTGGTCGGTTCTCCTGTTATCACCTCCGGAATATTTTTTGCCTAGAGCTCACAACTTTCAACTCTGAACACAAAAGGTAAAAATGACTTTGTTAAGCTATTTTTTATAAGATTTTTTAAACAAATAAAATATTATTTTATTTTTTTTCCACTTTGAAAAGTTGCTTTTCAAAATTTTTTACTTATTAGAAACAGATATGTTTAATTTTTTGAGTTTATGTGCAGAAAACAGGTTTATCAAGTGAAAAGGATTATTTTGATGAAGAGTACACTTTTATCACTTTTTCGGACTCTTAAAAATTATGAAAAAGAGAAACCCTCGAGTTCTCTTTTAAGCCCTTTTCAGAGTCTTTAAACAAGAAAAGGTCGTCGAGTACTTGACTATTCGAACTCATTAAAGGAAATGAACAATCGTCCCTTCAGTATAAGTTTACCCCTTTTCCGGACTGAAATGGACTATTTACGAAAAATATATAAGTTGACTAATTATGGTCAATAGAGTTGTCTCCTACATTATTTTATCCTTTTTCTGGCTTGAGAGACTAAATTTACGAAAAAGTACACCTGTAGAGTTTTCTTAAGTTTTTCTTCTGACTCCCTAAAACTGAAAAACACCGAGTTTCACCTATACTGGACTTGTTAAAACTTAACAATAAAGGACCTGTCAATTATAAACAGAAACGAACCACTCCTTATTAGGGTTCGATTATAATACTAAGTTGGACTCATCCGAAGGATGAGCTTACATTACAAGCAAATGTTATCCTTCTCAAGCTTGTCAAAAATAAAGAGGTACTTACCAGAAATGGTGGGGGAAAAGAGAGAAAATGAATTGAGTTGGCACACTTCATTTTAAAAAGTTGTATGCCACTCTTGAACACGAAACTTTTGTCACATTAACATTTGGGTTGGGGAAATAATTTGGCCAAACAGTTAATCGAACCACATTGAAAGTCTTCAACTGGTTTTTGGGTATTAGCTTTAGGTCAATCGTCACCACCTGCAGTGTCGTTATGTGTTCAAGAGATCAGTTCAATAAACCATTCATTGCAAACATTTGTCTCCATTCGCGTTGACCAACCCTGAGTCAGTCCTTGCAAATATTTCTTCAAAACTTGATATAATGGTTTTGTGTCGTGGGATTTCCTACGATGGATCACTTTCTATCGATGATTACTCATCATATATAAATTTGATATAGAATCCTATCAGTACCTTGGGATCTACATGCCCTAATGGCATATTTTTCGCCTTCGACGACAGGTTACATCATTTACCTTTGATCGAATGATTCTGTGAAGTGTTCGAATTCAAATCATTTATTCACACTTCATATTTTGTACTGAATAATTTTCAATCCATTGTCATTATTGGTGGTTTCTCTCACACTTGTTTACATTTCACATCATTGACTGGTAATCAAGTAGTTTCTACCATGTTCGACTTCGACACAATCAATGGCATGGATAGAATCGTACTAGTTACGGTAGAAGAAATCAAGGCCCTACATCTAGTTTCTACCATCCAGGCTGCAAGGAGTTTTATTATTCATTATGCAGTATACTACTTATGATATATGGTTGCGTCCATGATGTGTCTACTATTAATGTAATTCTAAAATCATTTTTGTATCAGAACATGTAGTTGTTTTTTATCTGAGTATGGGAATGCCTACCTCAGAGATGATATATATATATATATGCTTGCATTGAATGTTTTTTTCCAGGCTTCAATCGGTGTTCCTATAGCCCGATCCTCGGAATGATAAAGCACTTCACTCTTCAGAATTCTTCAGAACTCTTCATACTTCGCAATTTAGGGGGCAATCCCTTACACTAAAATTTGACACCATGACATTAATATGTCTATATGGGTTCATCATTACCTATTTATTGCTCCCTTAGAGGTCCAAAATCATAAAGTTCCTAAATCAAGTCTTGGAATTGGAAAAAAGCTTATTAAAACTCTAAAAAACCTAACTTCGCACTTTTCCTAGTCATTTCCTATAGTACCATGGTTTATTGCTATAAAAATTGCAGCGCATCCCGCATGTTCTTCTCATTAAAACTGTAGACCCCTGTAAAAGGTAAAATGAAAATAAAAGTAAGTTCTAGAAGCCCAGCTAGTCAAATATTTTCCCAGCTGGGGCCTTCTAGAAGCGTTATCTGGTTGAGCTTGGCCCCTTCCATTCTTGAACCTTTATCCCTTAATAAATGGAGCTATCCCTTGGATTTTGGAGCTGAAATCCCATGATGAGAGGGCTTTATCCCTTCCTTATTGGCACTCAACTACCTCCCTTCTGCTATAAATTGAGACCATGTTTCAGTCTGAAGGTTACTTCTTAGCTTGTAGAAGAGAATTGTTGAATAAATTATACTCTCCACATTTCGAATCATTGGTACGAGAGAGATCACATATTCATAGCCATAGTATTATGCTGATTCAGAGAGTTGGAGTCTTGTCAAACTGAGGAAAACAGTTGTTAGGGACCCCGGAAGAACCTATAAAAACATCAAGGCGTCAAGGTTGTAAGGTTTCTTCTTTTATATTCAAAGTTAATACAAATGGATTCTATTTTCTCATTGAGTTGTTCATTTATATTTTGAATGATTTATTTCTTATATTCCTTGATCACTAAGATAGATTATTTCTTTCGAATTATCATATTTTGCAGATACCTTTTATCTTGTTTGATTGTCTTTGGTTGTAGATCTTATATATTGATCGATACTTTCTCGAATGATTGGATTGAAGACCAAGCAAGCATTGGAATTCAGGTAGGAGTATCTATCCATAGTTAATGAGTAATTCTTAAGCAAAATAATCTAGAGGAAATAGTTTACATTTGTTTGTTTGTTTCTAGATATCCTTAGGATACTAGGGAGACCGCTCTTGTCTACAAGAGCGATTTGTCCATCTAACAATACCTTATATCAAATAATTATAAGCCACCTTTAAATTGATACAGATATGAAATTGAGATAGATATCAAGGCCAAAATCCCATGCAAAAATAGTAAGATATAGTAAGATAGAATAATGTTGTACATGTTAAAGACTCATCAATAAATATGGATGGAGGTTAATATGAATGTAAATGAAACTCATTATGGAATCTGAGTTATCATATTATTAATGATGTAAAGATCATGTAATTAGGGTTAGTTATAAGGAATCAATGGTTTATATTTGAAAATATTATTATGGATTTTAGTATTAAAGTTTATAAATGTGAACATGATCACTAAAAATACAATTTATTCCACGTTTTTATAGTCACAAATGTTCTCATATGTATAGTTATTAATAACCATATTAATATGATAAAAATATATATGAATGTTATTATGATTAAATATATAGATGGTTTATTTTGAAAAAGAATTTATATCACCTAATCAAAGATGAAAAAAATATATAAAATGTTTTCTCAAATTTTTTATTTTAATTTTTTTTACCTTTCATTAAATTTAAGCTTAAGAAATTGTTGATGAATTGAAGAATTCATTATTTGAACACAAAAATCAATTTCTGTTTTTTTAAATTTTAATGAATTGCACAATTTGATTGTGCCAACCTCAATGAACAAATCCAACCACAATTGATAGTACAATTTAATTCATTTTTATGTTAGCTATAGGAAAACTCATTTTCTCTTTTAAAATGACTAAAATTTTTAATATAGTATTTATTCCATTTACATAATTAGTATTAGTTTTATTAATGAAAACTTGTGTTAACATCCAAATTAAAAAAAAATGAAAATTAAAACCACAACTACAATATTTATAAACATTTTATAATCATTTTAATTTGTGTTTTCCTAAAATGTAAGAATGACTAGTTATTTATTTAAATAAATATTTTCACTATCCATAAACTTGAGTTTGTTATTAACAACTAAAATTTTGAGAAAATACTTTACTATTTTTTTTCTCCTTAACCAAATTTTTCTCTAAATTTTAATTAGCCAAAGGCTTCCTACCTATTTTAACTTAGGGTGAATGAATATATGTTAACTTTTATTTTCTATTCTTTTAACCGATGGCCTATATTTATTCTCAAGGGAATATGCTTCATCTGAATGCTTATCCTTTCCCTTGCTTCTTGTCATTCTAATGAAAATAAATACATAAACTCTTTGATAAAACATAAAATACTTCTGAAAAATTTCCAAATTCAATTAGAAGACCGAAATTCCTTCAAAGTATGAGCCTCTTAATGAAATCCATTGATTGCACCAATAAAAAATGTGAAACCTAAGAGAAAAAGTATCTTTTATTCTATATGAGGATATCCTTTCAATAATTTCAAACATCCTCTTTATTAGATATTAGTAATTTGAATGTAATTTTCTTGCTAACATGTTAATATAACCTTAAATGTTTTTATAAGCTAGCTTAGATTTATCCTAAAGTTTAGCATTCAAAAAAGAGGTTTGCATTCGTAGTTGAAATGGATCTAAGTTGGTTATATATATATATATTCTTGTCACTGAAACCAATTTATTTCATTGATTATTCATGGGCCAAAGGAAAGTTAAAAAATGTGTTTTCACACCTTTAAATAGGTTACTAGATTACCTGAGAATACCATTTGGAAAACCATGAGTTGTCAAATCGTAGATCCCAAAAACGACCAACATTAAATTGACTATATGACCTCAATTTTACTTGAACTACTCTAAAAATATTTATAAGAATTATTTTTTTATAATTTTTTCATTTTAATTTTATTTTAAATAATTTAAACTCTGCAATTTTGTTTTTAAATTTTAGTTATCCAACCAAAATTAATAAATTATTATTATTAATATTATTATCATTTTTATATTAATTGGAAAACACTTATCCACCACACACACACGCGCGCGCGCACACACACACACACACACACACACACACATATATATCAAAGTTTAGGATTTTGTGATCCATAACAATGATTAAAGAATTTTTCAGTGATAATCACATTAGAAGTAATTTTTCGACGTGTTTCTAACCAACTAGTGTGGTTCATGATCTATGTAAGATAGAGAATCAGATCTTGGCCAGATTAAATAGCTAGAGATTGATGTAGATAAAATTTAATATAATGGCTAGAAAGTTAAAGTTATCAAGAGGCCCTTAATTTTTAAAAAACATAGATAATTAATTAATGAGGGATATTTTAATAAATTAATTATTAATAAAAATAATAATAAGTAGAATAGAAGAGGGGCCCAACCTATGACAGGTAAAATCAAATATGGTCAAACTGAAATAAAGTTCAATAATGAATAAATTAGTAATAACAATAATCCTTGATATAATCAAAAGAAAAAGTAATATTAATACCAAGGGGATCAGGTGCTCAAAATTATGCTAAAAATTTAAAGTTGTCAGAATGGTGTGGAACATGAACGACCGCATAGATCTCATTGTTTTGAATCTGGCACAAATAATTTTGTGGAAAACTGACACCGTATACTCCTAGAAACATGTTTTGTCCACTTTGTCAAACACACAATTTTTAGAAAACAAAGTACAGGGACAGTCCAGTTGGTAATACATATTGCTGACTGGGCATGCCCATGTGACAATTTGACTTGGTCAATGGATTTCCTCTGGCGAATAAAACTGTGCCAGGTGGCACTACCTGGTTGGTTTGAAATGGTGCGATTTGATTTGAGTTATGGCGGCCAATCATAGTCTACCACGTGGCCCAGCCAGGGGCCACCATGTGGCAGCCCGAGGGCTAGAAAAATTGGTTCAAGGTCTAAGCTTAGTGGGTGAGGGTGGAACATGTGACCTCCAAGCAACCAGCACAAGCCTTCACCACTGCGCCATCACGATGAGCCTTATTTGACTATGGGTTCGACATAGTTTTAATTTCATATGGTTTCTATCATGGGGGAGGGGGCCAACGTCTAGCCGTAGCCCTGGTCACCTCTAGGGGAAATACCATGCGTGGGAGGCTAGCTTTGCCACCCCCCCCCCTAGTCAATTGGCCATAACTACAACATTAAACCCATCGATGTCCATGTGTCCACCTTGCATTTAACTCTGACAGTTAGTAGAAAAACGACGGGTTTTTCTATTTAAAAAAAAAATGGCTTTAAGGACTTAATGGAAAAATTAAGGTGCCCACAAATTACGTCGGAATTCGATGGAATTGGCACCCATTTGGTGGAATTCTAGGCATATTTGTAGGTTTGGTGCTAGATTTGGTGGAAAATTTAGAGAGAATAGTGCAAAAGCTAGGGGAAGTCATAACTTGAGAAGCTTTTGACCAAATTCGAGCAAAAAGAGGCTACACAGACATTTTTTAGCATTCTGGAGCCATTGGAAAAAGTTTCAGAGTTGTTTGAGCATTGAAAATGTATATAATCACACATTTTAGCATAATAGAAAAGGGGCAAGCCATTGGAAGGCTGACCAAGGAGACGTAGCCCGGGTGGGGTGAACTCCATCATGTGTTGTTTTGTTACTATTTATGGTGATGTTCATGTCTGTTAGTTTCTATTTTTCAGTTTTTTTGTTATGTTAATTTGCTCAAGAAATTCACATAAAAAACTCATATTTAACTCGCAATTTACATCATAATCCTCAAGTACTTTGTTTATATTCTAAATTGGAATTTAGCACAACAAACACTATTTTTCCATTCAGATCACAAGGGAATTGACTAGATCAATATTTTGAATTTGAAACAAAATATATAAGAAATATATAATAAATCAATAAATATTAAAATATTAAGGAAAAAACCAAATTTTTCTTAAGAATGTTTTTAGGAACCTTAATAAGGTATAAGAATAAATATTTATGAATATCTACATGAAAAGAAAAATTTTAACTTATAATTATAATCAAAACCCAAAATTGAAGCCCTGTGGTGTAGATGAATTTGTTATAGCCTTGTTTCAAAGTCATTGTAAAGCAAGTGCTTTAATGTTCAACTCCCTGTGGGTTATATATATATATACAAAATAAATAAATAAATAACACAAAATTGCAATTTTGGAAGGTTAATAGAAGATATAAATAAATAAAATAAATAAATAAATAGGATAATATTTAAAAATAAATGGAAAAGGTAAACTATTAAAACTCAAGGCTTATATAAAATAATACAAATAATTAATATTAAATTAGATTAAATTAAAAACTTAAATGAAAAATTAAAGAAAAAAATAATAAATAAAATTTATTAGGAGATAAGGGTAGGGACCCAACAACTACTAATTTTCCATCTATCATCTCTATTTAGATTACATGGCCTTATTTTAATCTCTATGGCCTCCCTAAATTTTTGGTGATGAAAACGATCAATCCTTGCAATGAGCCTGGTTTCTTCAATACAAATGTGATGTTTTGTTTTATTTGCATGTTCTTCCGACCCTAAGGAGTGGGTCCTCCCATTTTTTATGTCAGTTGCATGCTCCTGAGCTATATGAATTTTTTAGTGACCAGTTTCACTAATTTAGGGGATCTCGCAAGAACATGAGATAACATAAACACCTTTCATATTCTTGGGGTCAATTGGGTCTTTTAGAAATTTTAAGGAGCTTTCTATTGTATTTATGGTTCTAAAGGCTGAAGAAACCTTATGTTTTGATCCTACCAATCATGTCAGTGGTCCCATTAGATAAAATGAAGATGCACTGCTGAAATCCAATGTTTGGAGTATTTTTTAATTACAGAACCTTTCCTAGCTTTAAGGAAAGTTTTAGAGCTCTGATTGTTTGTAATATCCCTTCTATTCTCTTCAAATATTTTTAATGATTAAGGATACTTTAAAATTACATGTTTTAACAAACATTTACCATAAATATCGGTTTGTAACCAATAATTAGTTTCATGTTTTCATAGATTTAGACTGGAGGTGAATTGGCATAACATACAAGAAAAAAAAAAGAGAAGAGAAATGGCATTATTCTAAGGATTACTATTGTGATATCAAATATTGGGGTTCACCCTTCATTACGGTGGGGCAAGCCTATAAAATGAAATAAAGGCTACATTATTCTATGGTGTGAAGAAAAAACACTTATGAAAATAAAATATTTCTCCCGTGACAATGAGATTGAAGAAGGAATTGTTATTGAAATGGAATGTCGTCGACATTGAATTTTTTGACTAGTTGTTAGCCTTCAGTCGTATAGGTTATGGCAGGTATATTTTCGTTTTTTAGGGTAGAGTTCATGTATTAATTAAAATTTCATTGTTGTACATCAACGAAGTTAAAATCCCCAGCGGTTATGTAGATACGCTAGTGATCCTCTATTTAGAGAGGGATGACGTCCAAGTAGCCTTAAGAAACTGGTGGATTCCAGAGCAATTGTTTCTAGGAATTTTTTTAGTGGTCTTCGAGTCGGCGATACCAAAAGGAGGGGACAATGGATGTATGGGAAATTTGTTGAAGTAGAAATACATCATTAGATTTAGTGGAAAGGCTCTCTGTAAGATTTGGTAAAATGGTCTTATAGCCGATGTTGTTGATTTCCGTGGTATCAATTGGAATACAACATAACACCCTTGGGTATGCCTTCTTACCTTAATGTCATGTTTCTTTCATAGTATTCCATTTTTTATGGACTGATACATATACATATATATATATATGAATGTGGAAAAAAGATATACTCTTTTGAGATGCATTATATTTTTCTTTTCACTTGAATTAAAACAAGAATGAAAAAATATATGCAAACCCAATATACTATATTTCTTCTAGAAAATAATTTTCATATGCATAGATTAAATTCTAATAGATATATTTATGTGATTTTCTAGAAGATTTATAATTAAGATATATTTCTTTTAGAACATATAGTGCATGTGTGTGATATTAAGAGAAGAATTTGCATATTATTGTGATTAACTTCTAATATATCTATTTTTGTAAATAATTTGCATATGCCTAAGAGTAAAATATAAAGTATTATACTTACTTTAGCAAGGAATTTTCATATGCATCTTATGTAAGAAAATATAGGATGCATGCTCCTTTTAAAAAAAGGATTTTGTATGGATTTGTTGTATGAATTGATAAGAAATCCATGTTATTTTCTTGAAAATGAATATAGATTAAAGAAGGTAACTCGTCAAATATTTTCATGGATGGTGAAAATTAAAAGAGAAAAGTTAATTAGATTAATTTTCTTGTAATGGTTTTCATGAATATGTATTCATATATTACCCATGTTCTTTATTGAAATATTGCAAGGATTTGAGTTCAGAAAGGTTGCATAGGATTTTTTTGCATGAATTGATGAAATTAAATATTTTTTTCTTAAAATATGCACATGAATCTTGTTCATACAAGAAAAAGAATGCATGCTTGTTTCTTGAAAATATTATGTGCATTTAAGGGTCATTATGTTAGAAAAAAAAACACGTTGCATGCACAAATGGGTAGGCACTGTAATATAGAAAAAAAAAAATTGTGGAGATAAAGAAATTTATTATGATAATTTTCTTCAAAATAATAATCTCTTGAAAATATAGCAAAGCTAGATGAATTGTGTTAATTTCTTGATTTAGGTTCATAAAAGTTTAAGTTAACCTTGTTACTGTTTCCTGATTTTTATGTATACAAGATGGTTATCTAGGGTATTTTTTTGAAGAGGTAAGCATGAGAAACTTGGATGTAGAAAGATAGAAAAACGAGGTTAGATTAACTTCCTTTTGAAAATAAGTATGTATTTGTGACATGAAAATAATAGTTAATGATGGTATAATTGTAGAGAAGAGAATATGTGTTGCATACATTAAAAAATAGATATTATGAAAAGATCTTGCATGCAGAAAAAATATCCATTGTGTTATAGAGATATGTCCTTTGCATAGATAGAAGAACTATTGAGCTATATCTATTTAGAAAAAAATGTGATTAATGTTATGCTATCATGTATATGCATGAAACTTTGTATTAGATTTAGCTGGAAATAATATACATTTGTATGTGGGAAATGATAGACTGGTGTGTTACCCTACATTGGAAAATATTCTTTGGGAAACAAGATGAATCACATGCACAAAAACCATAGTGATGTGTTAGTTTCCTTGGAATATATATGGGTAACATTGGTATAATCCTTGGAAAAAAAGACATGTATTTCTATGTTTTAGTTCATTAGTTTTATGGAAAATAAAAAATGGTATAACCCAATGTTTCACAAATCTTTTCAAAGAATATTTGGCATTTACCCCTGAAGATGGACTCAGTTAAAAATTCTAAAACGTCCAGTTATTAAAAAACTTGGAACATGTTATTCCTCTTTTGTAAAATCTAATTCACCTTTATGGACTCTCTTTTTAAAAAGAAAAAATGGTTTTTCACATCCTATTATGCTATATTTCCTCGAAAACGAAACATGTCTTTACATGCTCTAATGTTTTAAGCATTCTTTTGGGAAGAATATTTTGGAAATTATATGCATTTGCATGCATAAGAACAACATTTGTTGTGTTATATTTCTTTATGTATTTGCATGCATCAAAAATAATAGATCAAGGGTCATATTTTCATAAATTTTATGTAAATCACATGCACAAACATCATAACTGATGTATTAGTTTCCTTTAGACGGATGTATGGAAATCTGTAAAACATTGTCTTGCAATAATGTGTGCTTATTTGAGGGAAATATTAGCTAATGTGGTATTTATTTTATAGACGTTCTTTGATAGTTACATGGTTATAAATAGCACATATGTAGTGTTTTTAAAGGAATCATATCATGATATTTTGCTTGCAATTCATGAATATACATGAATAGATGGTGAATATTTATGGATTTTTTGATTAATACTTTATGTAATCATGATATCAACCTATGCTTGAGACAAAAATGGAATGAAATGAGTGTGGCTTGTATAAAGGCTATAATTGTGTTTAACATGATGGCACGTAAAGAATTAATGGTCCATGGAGATGAACACGAGCTACATGATTGTCCACTAAAGGAACAATTGGGCCACAAAAATATAGAGATTGAAGATTTATGGGTAAACAATATCACGATGATTGTAATATCTTTAAGTTAGATATTTTTTATTTAAATTAAATTTACTTGTAATATTTTATGACAATGATTAAGGTATGGAATCCATTATAATCCATTGAGTGAGGGGTCAACACCCTCACGAGCATTTAATAATAAAATTAAGCATTTGTTGGTTTCACCCTACGGGGTTTCCAGGGTATATCGGTGTTTAATTATGTGGTTGTATGTTGTGCTAATTTTATGTTTTGTATTCCTTGCATGAGAAGATATTTATAATATCAAGTGTGTGATTAACTTATCTTGTTAAAGAAATCATGAAAATGATGCAATTTTACTTCAGAAAGTTTATATCGATATGTGACAATAGTAGTTTTTAATGGTTATGTAACTTACTGTTCCTATAGTAAAACTATTCTATGTAATGATGAAGATTATATCTAATATTTATTTAGGAATATGGATTAGTAATTTGGATAGTTACTCATGGGTAAATTGTGTAAAAATATTTCTAACTCCATGCATTCTCATGCGAGTTTACCAGGGTATGTTACAAGTGGTATCCGAGCCAAGTTTGCAGTACTGGTGCCTTTGGGAATTGTTAAGAGAAAAATAAATAAAGGTATTCCACTAATGGGTGTCAACTCATGTATGATTCTAACAATCTACATATTGATATATGCAGTAGAATACTTTTGCAATGAAATGTGTGACTCATGTTTATAACTACATTGAGTGTAGTAAGTAATAAAGTCTGTTACAAAACTATGTTCATGACATTTGAATATCGATGAGGATAAATAATAGTAAAACCTCTATTATGCCTATGAAAAATATTGAACACTCACTAAGGAAAGTTAGAATTAACTATCAACCTTTGAATATATGAAAGTATTAATGATACATTTAATCAACATGCCTAAAAATGCAATGTGCTATTTATAATGAGTGAATGCGTGAATGTAAAATATGGGGAATGCCCTTGAAGAGGAAGATAGAGTTTTTTAAAATAACATTGGAAGAACCCCTTTAGATGTTGAAAATAGACAATCATTCAAGTGGTGAGACTTGACTATAATACCTATTTGTTGATTGAGTCTTTTCATGGTTTCATTAAGATGGTTGGTAGCATTTATTAGATATTGTTGCATGAATAAATATTAAAACTTATATGCATGAATTAATTTATTGTTAAATCTCATTGGAATTTGTAAATGAATGATTATGGTAACAATTCATGTGTTGGTCTATCGGTAACAATACACTTTGAGATTTGGAAATTTTTGGATTATTACCCTAATTATTATTTCAATTTACGCATTAATGTATATTGTATATAGTTTTATGCATGACAATATTTCATCCATGAAACTAAAATGATTACAAAATTGAATACTTATTCAAACAATCCATATTTATGAAAAACGTTATTAATGGGATTAAGAAGAGATAGCTTGTGAACTTAAAAAGTTGCAATGTAAATTTCAATCGTAAATGAGAAAGTATAATGTTATATATGCATGATTGTGTTACGAGAAATTTTAATGTAAATATAGATATTGTGGACCCATGTTGATGGTCAAGTATGAATGCATCATGTACATAAATGTTCTTTTGTTTTAATGATAACATACATATGGTTCTTTATGTAAATTGTTGTGGGAAAGAGTGGAAAAATATAATTTTGCATGTGAGACAGTTGTGGGCAGTTATGAAAGGCCAGGAGGCCTTGGGTTGATGGTAGTTGCCTACCCAAAGGAGTTGATGACGCTTTCCTACCCATATTTCCTCTCCCTTGAAATAAGAAGATCTCAATAGGGGAGAATATTCATCCAAGATGGTAAGAGGGGAAAAATCCTAAGGCAACACCATTGATTTAGAACCTTTTGGACAAGGCCCAAAATTTTTCATAGACGGAACGTTTTCAGAGGAATAGGTAAGAATTTACCAAGATGAATCATGTATTGGACCCTATGAGGTCATTGGAATTCTTGAGCTAGCTGGCTAATGGAATTCTAGACTGTACCTCATGTGGTCTCTATGAGAGAGTTGTCTAGATGTAAAAATGACTTGATCTGGTTGTGGAAACTAGTTCACATTTGGTTGGGAGGAGAATTCCTTAGCCTACTGTGGTTCTCATAACAGAACATGTTAACTGATAAATTATGTGTTTTATTAAATTATTTTTCTATATGGTTGTACAATAATCTTATGTACATATTGATAGGAAAAGAGCCTACTACTCATAAATGAATTACTGAAAGTGTAAGTTCCTTATTGTGTTACCAATATTGTGAATGTCTTAGCAAGGGCTAAGACAAAATGCATTTGATGCAGTTATTGACTAATTTTATTATTAGAGAGCTAGATATTCTTTTTAAATACTTTTAGAAGTACTATTTGAATTCCTTTGGCGGTAGTTAAGACAATGTGCACGTAGTGTAGTGATTCATCATTTTGATTATTAGAGGGTTGGTACTCTATGAGTACTTGTGAAATTACTATGGTAAAAATATCTCTTGATACTACATGAATGATTGGTAGTTTGAATAATTTCATTTTATTGAAAATGTTATGACTAATGTGACTATGTTGAATATTTTGATCATACATTACAGGGTTCTTGCCATGAAGGTTGTGAAACCACATGAAATTGAAAATTATTGCACAAGATAATGATGATTTTCAAGAGTAATTGGTAAGTAATGGTAATTTGATATAGAGATTTTGTTTTTATCTCTAAAAATTTGAATAATGGCTAAGTGATGGAAAGCATAAATTCCCTATTTTTGAAGTTGTAAATTTTGGTGAATATTGATAAACATTATTTGTTTTGGATTATTTATATTTCCTATAAATAAAGCCTTTATTTTGAATAAAAATTTATATCTTTTCTGTTTAGATTATTATATCATGAGTAAAAGTTAATGATAAACACCGAGGAAAATGATTATTTCAAGGGGGGAGTATATAATATACCTTCTATGCTCTTCAAATATTGTTAACGATTAAGGAAACCTGAAAACTACATGTTTTAACAAACATTTACCATAAAGATCGGTTTGTAGCCACCATCCATTTTCATGTTTCCTTAGACTGAGACTGGAGGTGAATTGGCATAATAGATAGGAAAAAAATATAAATGACATTATTTTTAGGATTATTATTGTGATATAAAATCTTCGGCTTCACCCTTTGTTCCGGTGGGGAAAGCCTGCCAAATGAAATAAAGGGTGCATTATTCTTTTGTATGAAGAAAACTATTCTTACGAAAACAAAAAATTTACCCCTTGACGATGAGATTGAAGGAGGAATTGTTATTGAAAGAGAATTCCATCATCAATGAATTGTTTGAGACTAGTTGTTAGCCTTCAGTCATATAGGTTACGACAGGGCTATTTTCCTCTTTTTGGGTAGACTTTCTGTAGTAATCAATATTGGAGTGTTTTATATATGATAGAGTTGAAATCCCTGGAGGCTCTGTAGATACATGAGTTATCCTCCATTTGGAGAGGGATGACATTCATGTGGCCTTAAGAAACTGGTAGATATTAGAGCAATTGTTATTGGAAATTTTTGAGTGGTCGTCACGTCAACGATAATAAAAGGTGGGGCCGTTGGATGCATGGGTAGTTTTATGAAGTAGAATGCATCCTTATATTTAGTGGAAAGGCTCTCAGGAAGATTTTGTAAGATGGTGTTAGTGTCGATTTTCTTGATTTCTATGGTCTCGGTTGAAATACACCATCACACCCTTGGGTAAGCCTTCTTTCCTTAATGTCATGTTTATTTTATAGTATTACATTTTTTATTGACCGATACATCTAAATAATATATGAACGTAGAAAAATGTTATACTCTTTTGAGATGCATTATATTTTTTTTTTGTTTAAGTAAAAAAATAATGAAAGATTATATGCAGACCCAATATATTATATTTCTTCTAGAAAATCATTTTCATATGCACAGATTGAAATGTAATATATATATTTATTTTAGAACATAATGTGCATGTATATGATATTAAGAGAATAATTTGCATATTCCTGTGATTAAAATCTAATACTATCTTAGGAAATAATATACATATATCTAAGAGTAACATCTAAAATATTATACTTAATTTAGCAATGAATTTTCATATGCATCTTATTTAACAAAAGATAGTATGCATGCTCCTTTAAAAAAAAAACGATTTTGTATGGATTTGGTTTATCAAATGATAAGAAACCCAAGTTATTTTCTTTAAATGAAAATATATCAAAGAGGGTAAATCGTGAAATATTTTCATGGGTGGTGAAAATGAAAAGAGAAAAGTTAATTAGATTAATTTTATTGGAATAGTTTTCATGAATCTGTATGCATATATTACCCATGTTGTTTATTTTAAGGCTATAAGTATTTGAGTGCATAAATATTTCATAGGATTGTTTTCATGAATTGATGAAAATAAAGTTTTTTTTCTTAAAAGATGCATATAAATCTTGTCCATACAAGAACAAGAATGCATGCTTGTTTCCTGAAAATACTATGTGCATTGAAGTAAGGGTCACTTTGTTAGAGAAAAAAACACGTGGTATGTACACAAGGGTAGTCATTGTAATATAGAAAAAAAAATTGTGTAAATAATGAAATTTATTATGTTAATTTTCTTGAAAAAAAATAATCTCTTGAAAAGATAGTCTGGCTAGATGAATTGTGTCAATTTCTTGATTTAGGTGCATAAAAGGTTAAGTTAACCTTGTTATTTTTATATTTGTTTTATTTGTAAGAGATGGTTATATATGGTAATTCCTTGAAGAGCGAAGAATGCGAAACTTTCATGCAGAAAGATAGAAAAACAAATTTATATTAACTTCCTTTTGAAAATAAGTATGTATTTGTGACTTGAAAATAATATTTAAAGATGGTATAATTCTAGAGAGGAGAATATGTGTTTCGTACATTAAATAAGAGCTGTTATGAAAAAATCTTGCATGCAAAAGGAATAGCCATTGTGTTATAGAGATATGTTCTTTGCATGGATAGAAGAGCTATTGAGCTATATTTATTTTTAAAAACTATATGTGATTAATTTTATGCTATCATAACTATTATGTTAGTTTATTTTTGAATAATATCATGTATATGCATACAAAATTTGTATTATATTTATTTCGAAAGAATATATATTTGTATGTGGGAAATGATAGCATGTTGTGATAGCCTACATTGGAAAATATTCTTAGGGAAAGAAGATGAAATATATACACAAAATCCATAGTAAAGTGTTGGTTTCCTTGGAATATATATATGGGTAATGTTCATATAATCTTTGGAAAAGAAGACATGTATTTGTATGCTTTACTGCATTAGTGTTATGGAAAATAAAACATGTTTTTTCATGTACTATTATGTGATATTTCCACGAAATTGAAACATGTGTTTGCATGATCTATTGTGTTAAGCATTCTTTTGGGAATATTATTGTGGAAACTATATGCATTTTCATGCATAGGAACAACATTCATTTTGTTAGCTTTATTTACATATTTTCATGTAGCAAAAGTAATAATTGAAGGGTTAGTTATTTTGATAAAGTTTATGTAAATCACATGCACAAAGATCATAACTAATGTATTAGTTTCCTTTGAAGGAATTTATGGAAAGTTGTAGCGATTTGTCTTGCAAGAATGTGTACTTATGGGAGAGAAATATTTGTTAATGTGGTATTTATTTTATAAACTTTCTTTGATGGTTACAGTCTTATAACAAGCACATAATCATTATTGTTAGAGAAGTATGTCATGATATTTTTCTTTCAATTCATGAATGTACATGAATATAAGGTAAAGAATCACTAGTACAGATTTATGGATTGGTTGATTAATACTTTATGTAATCATGATATCAACATATGCTGACAAAAACAATGGCAGGAAATGATGGTGACTCCTAAAAAGGATAGAATTGTGCTTAACATGGTGGCACATAAGGAATTAATTTCCCGTGTAGATGAATGCAAGATATGGGATGGTCCACTGAAGGAACAATCAAGCCCAAAAAATATAAATATTGAAGATTTGTGGGTAAACAATATCATTATGATTATAATAGATTTAAGCTAGATATTTTGCATTTAAATGAAATATCCTTGCAATATTTTATGACAATGTTTAAGGGATGAAATCCATTATAATCCATTAAGTGAGGGGTGACCACCCTCACGAGCGTTTAATAATAGAATTAAACATTTGTTGGTTTTCACCCTACGTCTGTTCTATGGTATATCGGTGTTTAATTATGTGTTTTTATGTTGTACTACTTTTATGTCTCGGATTCCTTGAATGAGAATATATTTATAATATCAAGTGTTTGATTAACTAATCTAGCTAATGGAATCATAAAAATGATGCAAGGTTAGATCAAAACGTTTATGTCAATATGTGACAATAGTGGTTATTAATGATTATGTAACTTATCATTCCTTTACTAAAGTTACTCTATATAATGATGAATATTCTATTAATGGTTAATGAGGAATCTCGATTAGTAATTTCGATAGTTACCCGTGGGTAAATTGCATAAAAAAATTTCTAACTTTGTGCATTTTCATGCGAGGTTACCAGGGTATGTTAGACTGTCTACAAAAATGAATGGAGAAATTGAAAAATAAATAAATTAATCAATATAAAATAAATATTTTACTTATTTAAGTCACAATTTATTATCATGTTGGGCTCAAAAGAGAACATATTTCATTCAATATCTATTATTATTTTGGAACAATTTAAAATATATATGTATATATATATATATATATATATTACATGGAAAAGATATTGTAATTTCATGTTATGTTATTTGAATGATTTGACATGATAAAATTATATCAAGATAAAGTTAAAATTAAATTAAAAAAAAAATGAAATAAAAAAAAACAAAATTATTAATTACCAATAATTCTTAATAGGTAAACTAACCTATTCTATCTTAACTCTAGAACTATTAAGTCCCTAGATGATCACATCTCTAGAGGTGCAAATATTTCCTCAAGTTATGCGGTAAAAAAAGGGGTTTGCACCTTAAGAGATTTGATTCCTATCAACACTCAATAGACCCAGAGTTAAAATAGATATAAGCTAGCTTTGTTTCATGTATCTATAATTTTATATTTCGATGAATTATTATTTTTATATGAAAAATGTAATATATATATATATATATATATATATATATATATATATATATATATATATATATATATATATATATATATATATATATATATATATATATAAACCGGTAATCACATTATCAATATGGCTTCTAAAATTTTAATTCATAATATCAATTATTACATTTCATCTTTATAAAATAAAATTATAAAAAATCATAAAACTCACTAAAGTATAATTTTATTTTAAATTACTAATATTATTATTAATTATACAAAGGATTAATATATAAATTAAAAATTTATACTTTCAGAAAAAACATGAAATAAGAATCTGATGGAGATTTACTTCCATTTTTCCATGGATTCTTAATTTCTAAATAGGATTTGTTTCCATATCAAGGATTACTTATACCACATCTCCAAAAAAAATCATAAGTGACTTCTTATGAATTTTTTTTTGTTAATCAATTTAATGAAAATAGAAAAAGGGCATAACTACTTTAGAGATAAATCTCAACATTTGACTTATGTATACTATTATCAATATTCTAAAATATTTAGTATATTATAAATCCCTGCCATCTAGCTGATTATGCCTATATGAATATCAAAGGCTAAGATATATTTCCAAAGTAGTTATGTATTTTTTTCTCTTTTAATTAAATTCATTAATTAAAAAAATATCATACCAAAAAATTTCCATATAAAAGGACTTATGGTTTTTTGGACATATGTTATTTACATGTCATGGTATTGGCCCATGATATTGTAACAAAGCTTATTCACAAATTAAGAATCTTCATGATAAAGTGCGGGTGAATCTCCATGGTCAAGAATCTTGTTACATGTTTTCATAAAATGTACATATATTTAAATTATATATTAATTAATTTTTTCATTAATAACAATAATTTTAAATAAATTAAAGTGAATAATTTTAGTTCACTGTTTAGCAATAATAGCATGTCCAATAAACACTCTTTACCAAAGAATATTCAAAACAACTCAACTAGGAGTTATGGCACCTATGTCAATCATCAGTGTGACAAAATGTCACTTCTATGCAAACCTCCCTGAAAATGGTGCACTAAGATTTGCGACTGCATGAATCCTATGTGTCCCCTTTTCATCCCCGTCCATGAGATTTGGGCTTGGTGCAACAGTTATTGTTTCCAAGAATATACCCCACGAATCCATCCACATAGAAGCATCAATATTTGGTGTGGATTGCATCAGACCCTCAATAGTTGATGCAGGAGCATTAGAGCTTCCAATTCATTAATAAATAAATGAAAAGAAGCTTCAAAATTGGTTATTTATTTTTTAGAAGAATTTATATTATTCTATGTAAATAAATTGTATTGTCTAAGTATATATATTTTATGATTTTTAAAACTAGATTAGCCATATTTTTATAAAAGCTCTCGACAGAAATATTTTATCCATAAGTAAAAAATAAATCTTCCTTATAAAACATGAGGGACTCTATGGATAGATTGAGTGATTTTAGAATTTAGAAAAATATGATTTATGGAGTGATTTATGAATCGTTTATGAAGTGATTTTAGGATATAGGAAAATCTTACTTATGGAGCAGTTTATGGAGTGATTTTTAGATCTAGAAAAATATATGATGTTTCTAAATCATATTTATTATAACACTGTGGGAAATAAAAAAAAAGAGTAACTGTGAGGAAAGGAGAAAATGGCCAAATGAATGTAGAATCAGGCTAAGAGAGGGAGATACTTTTTGAGTACTTGTGTATGTATAGATTTTAATTAATGAAATAGAGTTTCAGGATTCCTGTGTATGAATTATTTACATACATGATCACCTGAAGAATTATAGTTTGCGTCTGAATCTAGAATTAAAATTAAATTGAGTCTTTGAATGGGTGTGTTTTTCAAATATAATTGAATAACAAAGTTGGGTAGAATTGTATTTGGAATTTCAGCTATATCAATCTTGAACTTGGGTAAAATATATAGAGATTCTAAAGTCTATAACATTCTTTATGACATAGAAGTGGAGATTTTAGGAAAAGTCATATTTTTCATACATCAAAGTGGTATTCAAGCAAATATATGCTCTTTTGGAAACATAGATATGAGAGAATTTTTTTTCATATATGAACATAGCACATAAAATCTTATGCAAAGGATGGAAGGGAAAATATATTTAGATCTCACAGGTTATTAGTCTTGTGTTTTTTATGAAAACTAATTAATGTGTAGGTAAAGTTATGATAGAGGAAGATGGAGCATACAAAGCTCTTAGGTGAAGAAATTTATGAGATAAACCTAGAAACAAACTAACATTGCAGAAGAGGAAGAGGAGAAGAAAAATTTCTTAGTAATTTAGTAAGGTATATGCAACAACCAAGAGAGAAAGGAGTGTTTATAAAGAAGGTTAAAGTGAAGTGAATGATTGATCCAGTTTATAGGAGATAGTTTGGTGAGGTGTTGGCTACATTGAAGCTCACAAGTGGAAAAGAAGAGTTCTCATAGGAACTTGGAAGGAAGTGGCAATGATGATTGATATTCATGTCAGGGGCTTAGTGAGAAGTCACAATTAGACTAAATAAAACATGAAAGAAGTTGGCATGAGGAAGATGAGAGATGAGGAATTTGAGAAATATATGATTGAGATGAAGTCATAGTTGAATGTGCTTATAGAACTACTACAAAAAGAAGCTAAAGATCAGGGATGCTAATGGGTGCTATGGGAGAAAGTGAAATTGATCAAGCTACAAGTGAAGCTAAAACACAGGTTAAGCATTTGACAGAGGGAAGAAGAGCACAAGGTAGTAGAGATGGAGGTTTGCATTTGCGAACTGGAACAAGGACCAGTTCTTGGTGAAGATGAATATTAAAGAGTTGATGATATCTAAGTATCTCATGAATTTAAAATTAATGAAATGTTTGTGAATGTAGGTCATGTAGCGTAGATGGTGGAGAGTTTCGTCATTAAGGAAATATTGAGGAAATTCTAATTAATCAAATTGTGAATGAATTTTTTATGCTAGACTCGAAATAGATGTGGACTTAAAGGAAGAAGAATTTTATTTGAATAATGGTAAAAACGTACATAAGTGACAAGTTTACAAATTTGGTTCAAGGTCATTTACTTATTTATGTGAAGAATTGAAACTTTTTAATAGAAAATAGTAAATCAACAAGTGCATATTCAGCTTGTAATGTTTAACCTAGAAGAAGAGGAAATTGTATCGAAAAACAATAATGAGAAGGAATTTACAAGTCTTTAGCAACAAATAGTGAAGTAGGTGTATAAACTAGTGTGTACCAAGAGTCTTGAAACTCTTATGCACAAATAAGGTGTACAAAAACTCACGAGAGATGAGGAAATTTATAGGTTGTTTATGCTAATGAAGAGGATGATCAGGAGAAGGTCAAACAAGAGGAAAAGGACATCTAGCTGAAAAGTATATCTGATTGAGCACCTTTGTGTCAACAAGGAAAGTGGAAGAGGTCAACATAGAATTTGGATTTATGGAAAATTGAAGGCGACATCAGTAGTGGGAAAACAACATGCGAAAATGCATCCACAACTATGACACAAAGTTTGGGATCGTGAAGGATCTAGAAATTGATGACACATGACCAGGAGGTCATGAAAATATTATACCTTGGGAGTTTGATACAGGACCGTTAGAGATTCCAAGACATTAAGTCTTCAATGTGAAAAAACTTCAAAAAAGGGTCTTTATTGTTTGAGAAAAAGTTATATTCTTCTATTTTAATAAATTGTAATTTTCATAGCTAAGATATTTTATGATTTTTATAAATAGATGAGTGGGAGTTTTAGAAAAAATATGGATAGGAAACATTTTATCCATAAGTAAAATTAAAATCTTTTTTATAAAACATTATGGATTATAGAGATATATTGAGTGATTCTAGAATTTCGAAAAATATGATTTAAGAAGTGATTTTAGGATTTTAGAATATTGATTTATGGAGGGATTTATGGGTGATTTATGGAGTGATATTAGGACCTATAAAAATCTATGATATTACTAAATTCTATTTATTTCAAGCCTATGGGAAATAAAAAATAGATTAAGTGTGAGGAATGGAGAGTCTCTCCAAATGAATGTAGAATTAGGTCAAGAGAGGAAGAGGGTTTTTTACTATTTGTGTGTGTACATATTATACTTAATGAAATAAAGTTTCATACTTTTTGTGTATGAATTATGCACATGAATGATTGCTTGAATATATCTAGTTTGTGTGTAAAATATAGAATTAAAATGAAATTGAGTCACTGAATGGGTGTTTCATTTAAATACAATTGAATAATAGAGTTAGAATTCCATTTAGAATTCCATCTACATCAAGCTTGAATTGTGATAGAATCCATAGAGATTCCAAATTTTATAAAAGTATTTATGACATATAAGTAGAGGTTGGAGGAAAAGGCATATTTTTTATACATTTTTAGCCCTCAATGGCCAGCATTGGGTGGGAATTCGATGGACATTTGAGCTCGTTTAGACTCATGGGGTTAACGAACGCATGAGTAGGATGTAGTCAGAAAAATTGTTTGTGTAAATACCTGAACAATAAGTTCATCGAGGGTACAGGTGAACCTGCAAGGTGTTTGACAAAACTCTTCAACTATTTAAGAATAGTCCACTTCCTATGGATTTTTATAAAGGCTTCCATTGCGTACTTTCTTAAATGGAACCAAATATTTCATATCTAAACTCAATCTCAACAAAACAATTTTTTGGGAATTTTTCTTTTAAAAAATTCACAAATTTTGTCAGGTTTCTCTCATGGGAGTTCCTATTAAACATGGTTGAAGAAGAGGATTTTGTACTTGTACTCTTTGCTGGCATTCAGAAGTAGATAGGGATTCCTGTGGGGGAAATGAGGCTACTTTATAAAAGGAGGAAACTAAAAAAGGTTAATGGTCATAAAAACTATGAGATTAAGAAATATACTCCCATCTCTCTCATTCATGCCTAAATGGTGGTGCCAAGGCTGAGCGGGAAACCTCATATTCAAAACCCATGTCATTTAATAATTCCCTTAACCCCGATTCTAATTCTCGGACTCTAAAAGAACACTCAAGTTAAGCCTTTATGGCATAGAAATATAAGGACATGCCAAATATTTAAACAAATGTCATTCTCCCTAAGATTAAGGCAACAAATTACAAACATCATATCGTTATATGTCATTTTAATGAATTTTTTCCCTCTAAATCTACCCTTGGGGATTGGGTTCACTACAACTGGTCCAAAAATATTGATTTTCTATTCTATTTGAAACCTTTCTTTGCTGTTTTCATTAAAACTATTGAATACTGACATAAGTTTTTCAACCATGGACCCTAGTTCTGGGGTCAAGTTTGTCTTTTGGTTTAGCCATGGTTTCCAAATTTTAGTCCAACTACTATGAAATCTATCACCACTCTAGTTTGTGTAAGGCTCCTAAATTTACCTTCACACTAGATATATCTAGAGATGCTAGAAGATATTAGAGATTTGATAAGCCACTTCATTAAACTTGAAAGAAAAATACTGGAACAAGGAATCATCACATTTATTTGAATATGTGTTGAAGTGTATCTTAGTGAAGGATTTCCAAAGAAAATCATCCTCACGTCAGAGGGAAAATAATGTCACCAACCATTAGATTTAAAAACATTATTTTTTGATGTAGAATTTGTTAGTAGTGTGGGAACCTTCATAATTTTTTTCCTTCATTAAAAGTGTCATTTGGAACCCAAGAACCAAAGAAAACTAGTCGGGGATGGTGGGATTCAAAGGCTCCTACATGCACCAAGAATTATGCATGTCAAAAGAAGGACTACATTGAGCAACAAATGTCATCCCCTGACAACTTAGATTCTATATATATTGATCAACCCCCAATGGAATCATCTCATCCCTTATTATATGGGAACCTATTGGAAAAGGTCAATGAAATGGAATTAACAATGATTGTGTTAAAAATAAGGAAAATTTTTTTTGCATGCACGAGCTTGATCAGTAAGACAACAAGAAATAAATAATGATTAAATCATATTCAGTAGCTATGGAAATTTATCAAAAAAATGTGTCTATGAATCCATCTTCAGTTATGACTAATAACTATGTAGGTTGGATTGATGTAAGAGGGAGAAAGTGTTACAAACAAAATCCCATGAGATAATTTGGCATGTAACACTAGAAATGGGAGAATTGTTATATCCTTTATCTAGACTTGACTCTTTGCTATACTTTTGTATTAGTGGCTCTACGCTTTTCATTCTCTTCTAGGGGTTTCTTTCAGTACATTTTCTTTTGGCTCTATGGTTTTTTCGAGGGAGCCATGAACATACATTACCGATGGCAGGAAGATTTTAGGGAGCTAAGAGCTGGAAAATTTCAAATTCACCAATGTTGGTCGACCTTTAATGCAATGTTCATATATCATTGTTTGTTGACGGGATGGGTGCCATTTTGGACTAATCGAGTACCAAGAATGAAAAAAACTCGATTTTTGGTGTTAAATATCTGGACTTTCCTTATATAATATGGATGGACCATTTATGATGCCTATTAATCATCTCACCACATAGGTTTACTATGCTTATTAGTATTTCCATATGATGCAAATGCTATTTTTATAAACGCCATTCCTTACCTGTAGTTGCTATTATTGTATTTTGGTAAGTGGCGTGCCTCTACATGGGAATCATTATTGGGACCTATAGATGCTCATATGTTCCACCATGGTTGTCAATATCTCTTACTAAAATCTTTTTAAGGAAGCACATTCACATAATATTTCATAGGTGAAACCCTAAGAGTCTATGCATATCTATTCTCACCCACTGGATCATGTTGGAATTGGTACATGCAAAATGATAGATGATGATCCAAATAGGTTAAATTGGTGAAAGTTTCACCAAAAATAAAACTAATACAAACTGGCAAGAACATATTATAGGACCATATTATTTTGATGCAAAAAATAATTCTCATAAGGTGATGGGTGTTTTCAGATATGGATGGAATTAGGATGTATTTTTGGGTGGGCATGGCTTGGAAGCCAATCTTGACATACACTCCTAAACTGAGTTTTCTCATGAATGGGTGGTTTGGGATTCACTTCCTGCATTAGGAAGATATTTTTCACATTCTTAGGGAGCCTTGGGTCAATGGTTGGAGTTTCTTAAATCTAAATCATTGGTTCTTTTATTTTAACCCATTGTTAATGACCCTGAGTAAGCATATGGTTTAGTTTAAAGTGACTTGGTTAACCCTTGAACCTTGGATGAGAAAATATATAGAGATGAACCACAATATTATTGGAAGATTTGTTTTCTTGCAAAAATTTGGCTTACCTACTTTAGATAAAAGGGTGGCATGGGTCTTGGTTTAACTCAACATCTTTGGACTCCTGCCAATGAATCTATACCTTTTTTTGGGAATATCCTCATTTACACCAAGGATCGACTATTGGAGAATTCCATTATGATGTTTTTATTTCCATAAGATAGGCCATTTATATTCAAAAATTTTATGGTTCTTCCTAAATGATGGTGGTTGGTTACAACATGATGGTGCTGAGGGATTGGATAGTTACCTTCAATATTCTCTGGTGGTGTCAAAATATGTGTTAGGTGATGAGGATGCTAATATATCCTTTATAGGTAATGATGTTAAATGATTTTTTTCTTCTCATTTAAGTGATTGTTTTGATCCATGTGATATTTTTGATAAGGTTTCTTTGACGATTCTAGGTAGGGATGGTAACACTCGTGAAACAATCGAAAAGTGTATAAACTTGATGATTCGTGCAAGTTCCAAGGCTTATGCTCCCATCTATAAGTCTCTATCTAATTTTGGAAGGGTTTCCCACACACTAGGAAATTGTCTTCACTCATCAAATGGAGATGAAGGTATGGTCCCTATTGACATTGATTACCCTCTCGCCATTGTTTGGCCTTCCCTTATTAAATTTCGTTCCTTCACTAGTGACCCATTTCCTACAAACTCAATTGACAGTGATATTGACTTCCTATATAGGAACCCATTTAAAATTGCCAATAATTCATAAGACATTGAAAACTTCATTCGTAATATAAATAATTTTGAGTTCTATTATGAATGTGAGTACCAGGAAAAAAGGAAATGGTCATGGGAGGTAGACATATGGCGTCGAATTCCTAACAAAAAATATTTTGAACTTTATAGATGGTATGGATCTTCTTAATCTGTCTGTTATGGATGGTGTTCCTTCTCAGGCCCTTAAATGGGATATCCCTAATGCCTTGGGTTCCTGATGAAGATTATCTCCTTTAATATTTTTTTTTGGTGGATTTTCTATACAAAATTCCCTAAAAAAAATTATTAGCACTATGGACGTGGTAATTATCATAGTATAGGAAACAATGGTTTTAGGGTCAAAGGCCAAGGCATTTTTTTTCTATTTTGCATGGTTGGTATATTGTATCAACATAATACATTAGGCTATTGGGTGGGATGGTCTCTTTATGGGATTTCTTTATGATCAAATTTTTGGATTAAAAACTCTTTGCAGGTATCTTATTTTTCGGATGTGAGTGTGGGTCGCCTCAAGGAATCCATGTCCTAACCATGTATTCCCCCTATAGTGCCATAAGGGAGTTATGGAAAAAAATCAATGCGCGTGCTATTATGAATATGGATTCCTTGATCATTTCTGGGGATATGAACCTTATAGTTTTTGGCACAAAATGTTGAGGATCTCATTGCAAATTGGACCCCATGGGCCCATATTTTCCATAATTTTTTTCCAGAAACAATTTGGTGCATATCTATCCACACGACATCTTTCCTACCAGGAAGAATGAATCGTTCTATCCTGATAATATTGCAAAAATATTAGATCATTTTCTCTTTTAAGAGAGTTCAATTGATCTAGAGGGGATTATGTAGTCCTCGATTTCACAAGAAATTATATTTGGCCATGCCCCAATTATTCTACATTGGCATTGGGATAGGGTTTGGAAAGGGATACCTTTCAAATACAATCATGCATGGTTGGATGATCCGAAACTATTCCTATTAATTCAAGAAACATGGTTTGAAACTATGGTGTCTCCTTACATATCTCAAATTGAGATGTCATGCTCCAAGTTGGGGATAGTAAATCAAGTGGTGTAGAATCAGGTCGGTTAAAAAAAGAAAATGCATGGAGAGGAGATGTGTGTAAGAGATACAGAGATGGAATTCCGAAATGACCTGACATCCCTAAATTTTTTTATCAATGGCACATCACCATAAACTTATGAATCTAGAGGCTCATGAAAATCATATTCTGAATATACATGAGAAATATTGGTGACTTAAGATTCACGTAATATGGATAACACATGGGGATAAAAACACAACATTTTTCCAAAATTTTACATCTATCAAAAGTATAAAAAAAAAAAACACCATGTGGGAGATTGAATATGGTTTGAGTGTCAAATTTTCCAAGCTTGTGGATATTCACTGAGAAATGGTCAAATATTTTGGGACCTTTTTAAGGCTAGGGAAGGATTTGATAATGATAAGTAACTAGAATATACTAGGTCATATCCTTAGATGTTCTCTAAGGAAAAAGACTTGCTTATTGCTAGACCTATGGCATTAGAGGAAATAATTTTTCATTCTTTGGGGAGAAATTCCCAAGTCTAGATGGTTGGATCGTAAAACATTTTACGCGGTTTCATGATGTCATGGATGGGGACTTGTTCAATATGGTTGAGGAATCTATGCATTCCATAAATGTCTTAGGTGTTGTAAACGGGAAATTTATAACACTGATTTGTAAATATTCATATCCGAAAACATGTTATGATTACAGGCCCATATTCTTAGGTTACATAATCTACAAACTAATATCAAATGGCATCACAAATTTCTTGAAGTAGAAGATCTCGACAAATATAACCTATCCAAATTTTGGTTTCCTAAAGAATTTATAGATACAATACATGGTGGCCATTGCTTAGGAATAATTGCACTCTGTAAAACTGTAGAGGAAGGATGCCATCATCTTAAAACTAGACCTCCACCATGCATATCACTTTGTGGATTGGACTTTCTTTAGGTTGATTCTACATAATATTAGACTCTATGTTGGGGTCACTGAATGTATTATTCCATGTGTAATATTGAATAGCTACATAGTTTTACTTAATGGTATTCCATATGGATTTTTCCATGCTTTTAGGGGTCTCAAACAGGAATTCTCGATCTCCTCATTATTATTTTTATTTTTATTGATCGACTAAGTAGATAGATCATGGAGAAAATTGCCCAATAATATATTATAGGTACACAAATCTCTAGAGAGGTATCTATCACACATCGTGTGCTTTTTGAGGATGTCCTTCTTTTTGGATAGGTATCTTTAAGTCAATGGTTATGTCTATATCACATCATTTCGACATTTGGAGAAGGCTCAGGCTTATTCATGAAAAAATTGAAGTTCATGCTTATTTATGCTTCAATAAAAAGGGAAAAGTTTTGGGATATTTTTAACATCTTCAAATTTTCATCCTCTCAATGCAGGTTAGGTTTACATATGTAGGTTTCCGAATGAATTCAAATAGATACCTCATCTCGAAGTAGAAATGGATTATCGGTAAGTTTGTTTGCAGATTATCTACCTAGACACACAGATGGATATCACGTCGCAGTAGACTAATCATAGCTTAGTATTTATTACAAAACATATCTATGTATTGGATGCACATATATAGGCTCTCAAATGAGATCATTAAGAGAATAAATGTCACTATTGCTAACTTATATGGTTTGGAGTGAAGGATTATCGAAAAATCGATTTGGTTTGTTTGGATGTTATTAAAAATAGGAAGGAGTTTGGTGGATGAGGTTTAAAAGACACTAAACATTTTGGTTGGGCACTTATTACTAAGAGTTTCTCATGCGCCATATCAGGCTCTCGAATTTTGAAAAATATTGCCAAGGTAAAATATTGGAAGAACCAGAATTCAGAAAAATGGATTAGAAAGATGGTGGATTGTTCAAAATATGTTTGATACATTTGGAGGGGATCTATGAAGGTCAAGTGTTGGCCACTTGGAAATATACGATGGTATATTGGCTCTAGAAAGATGAAAAAATTTGGCACTAATCCCATAGATGGAATAATGGGCGACCACTTTTTTCCCTTTGATATTATTAACACACTTTAAGACAGAGGTGTTGTTCACATTTACTAGATTCAAAAGGGATGGGATCTCATGAAACTATACCATACCTCGAAGTATGTGGTATAAATGGGTATACATGAATAATTCACGAATATATGGAATAGGTACATCACTCAATTGTCATCGACATGTATTCCACTCGGTCATCCATATGATCATGTTTACTAGAAGTATGGTCTACCACAAGATCATATTTATGTCAAATATATCTAGTACAGTGCTTCTTCCCTAACTGGGATGGAAGAAAAATGTTTGTTTCAAAAGGTTTGGACATGACATATTCTAAATAAATTAAAACTATTTGGATAGATGGTTTGGAGGAATATAATCCTCACTTGAGAAAATATTTGTTGGAGGGGTTTCTAAGTATTGGGGAGATGTTATTTATGTCATGGCCCCTTTGAAAATTTATTGCATTTATTCATTTAGCGTGCTTTATATATTTCCACTTGGTTCATAGCCTTATAGATATTTAATATTAATGCAAACTGGTATTACACTACTATTAAGGAATTCTTCAGATCTTGGATAATCAATATTGGTGGGTGGACATATTTTGTCCTTTTCTCATTTTCTGGGGTATTTGGCCCAGGAGGAATGCCTCTATATTTAAATTCATCCCTTTTGAAATTGGGCATACATGCTTCAATATAAATGGTCTATACAAGGAGTATCACAAGGAATCTAGATTGATACAAAGGAGTATAGGTGGCATAGATCCAAGAGTTTCCTTCCTGGTTAGGCTTTTTGATGGAGCTACTAAAAAATCAACTTGTGAATGTGGTTCTCGTATTGCTATTTTTTTTTGAAGAAATACGTAGTAGTTCGTATAAAAAAAGATTGGAAACATTTCAAGTCCCTTAGATTCATGTGAAGATCAACCTCAGAGATATGTAAAGAAGTGTTCAAAGAGACCTTCTCGCTACCATGTTTATTTCTACAGATTTTCCTTACATCACTTATACTATATATTTTCCAAAAGACACTACAAAGCTTTACTGTCTGACATAACATAAAAATTTAAAATACACGCTACCTACAACTTCCATGTTCCTTGGTCTCCTGATCCACTTCGATATTTTGGCTCAGGTTCATGTTTATCTCAACATCAAGATCCTGACTAATGTTCGATTCATCTGTGTCTTCCTCCACCATTGGGGAGGGTGTATCACATAGACAAAAGTGCTCTTTCAACACACCTATAGTGGTTGTTTCTACCTTTACCTCAATGTTATCCACTTTGAACTTCAAGTTGATCATCTCGATTTTTAGAGTTTCCATGGCCTTCTGCAACAATTCCATGTCTTTCCCTAACCTAGTCAAATGAGACAACACATTAGTCATTTGTTCCTAAATCTCTTTCACAACTTTCTTGGTTGATTTTTTAATCATCTTCGCCACATTTCCACTTCTCCCTGGTTCCTGAGCTCCATTTTCTCTCCTGGAATTTGTTGATGCCATCTTTCTTCCTATCCTTACATGTGTCATAACAATTCTATGCATGAGATGCATCACAAAACTCTTATAAATAATCAAGATATCCTTTTCAAATGAGACTCCCATATTTTCGAAATGAAATGACTTCCCTACCTGCAACTCCGTCATGGCACACTCCTCCATTTGAATCACTTTCGAAATGAATTCGAAATGATACACGATGGTACTGGGGTTCATCTCACCTTCCTTCCCATTTAATAACAAACTAGGATATGACCTATTGTCTTGTAACATGAATGTTGTTCTTCGTCATGCCCATTTGTTATTTAATACACAGCTACACTCGATAGCTTTCGATGATCTCCTTTTCATCCCCAAGATGTTAATGAGATTAATATTCCTCTAAATCATGATTATCACAATACTCCACATGTACTACATTAACTATTTAATCAATCCCTCCATTATGCTACGTGACATATTACAATGGTTTGATCAACATGTAATACCCCTTATTATAATTTCGCAGCAACGTTAGCTTGAAGGTCTTCCATTTGTTTACTTTCCCTTATTAATGAAAAAAAATGAATTCGTCTAACTTTCTAAGCATAATCATAATCCTTGTTATCAATGAATAAGGTTCAAAGTCTAAAATATGCTCATTTCTGGAGAGACTTATGCATTTTTTTATCACCGACAATAATTAGCTTTTTAATTTCTTTAATGATACTTATCTTCAAGCCTTGCCAAAGATAGAGTGCTTCAGCTTTGTTGTTCGATCCCTTTTCAAGTCCCCAAGAGAACTTTGTTTCATATTTTTCTTTGAGGTTCTAAGGCACCCCTCCTGCTCCTTCCTCCCCAAGGTTAGCTTTCGAAGCACAATCGAAGAAGAGTTGAATGTGTCCTAGATTTATTTTCCATTCTCCAAATATTTCCCTTACCAGTCTCAGATACAATTTGGAGGAACTTTGATATTTTTTCTACTTTACATGCTTTGAATTGATGGATATTCTGACCCAATATTTTTCATTTATACTTAGTTCATTCAATTCCTAGTCTTCATATCCCCTAGAGGAGATCACCTCAAAAAGTAACTGCATTCCTTTGATGGAAGCAGGATTTGGACAAGACCATTTGCCTTAGAAAATCGCTTGAATTTTACATTTTCAAATCCCACTAGAACAATGGTGTACACAAGAAGAGGTTATCACGCCATATTGTATTTTATACTATTTCACATGATTAAAACTTGAGAAGACACATATTTTTGGTGATTTTAGGGTGTCTATTGAATGGATTAGTAAGTTCACATATTTTCCCCTCCTCTCCTCAACAACTCGATGTAAAAGATTTGAAAGCTCACGTGTCTATTTCACTAATTCTATTTCACACATTGATCCAGGTGGATATTGGTGGCCACCCACCTATTACACTTCGACCCCCACCATTGTTTCTTTCAGTTTTTTAGTTTCCTTAATTGTAGCACAATTTACTATTTTTGGCAGTTTTTTGGGTCCTGAACATTTGAAGCCGTTTTGAGGCCCAAAAAATGTGTAGAGCCTCAAAATGGCTCCGGAAGTTCAGGACCTGAAAAACTGCCAAAAATAGTGAATTGGGCTACAATTAAGTAAACTACAAAACTGAAAGAAAAAATGGTGGGGGTCCAAGTGTAATATGTGGGTGGCCACAGTGTTTTCAACAAAGATGTTGATGCTTTATCTAAGGAGTGCCAATGGTGGGGGTCCAAGTGTAATAGGCGGGTGACCACCAATATCCACCTAGATCACACATGTCCACAGTGTTTTCAACAAAGACGTTGATGCTTTATCTAAGAAAGGCCTCACTATTTCACCTCAGGTGATTCATTACACAACATATTTGTAGGGGCAGAGGCATAGTTTTGGATCCATCCCATTGATGTAAGCCACATTGTAGTTGTATTTCTTCATTCATTTCATGATGTTGAACATGGCATTCTTAAAGAAAACTATGATATCATTATACTCATGTTTTTATCTTTTTTGTGTTGCCAATAGGAGACATATTTTCATATCTTCCCATTTTCTGGAGCACTTTATTTTGGACATATTGCAGATCAAATTATGTAAACATGTCTTTTTCTCTATTATGAGTACATGTTTGAGTTTTCTTCCCTCAAAAAATATAACACTAGAAATGTAAAGAATGTCTTCTAATACTATCATATGTATAATACTTTTATGAACTTAATAGCATTGAATTTACAAAAAATAAACAAATAAAGTTATAATTTAGTTATTTTTCTGATTTTTTATAATGTTAGCAATTTAAAATGTATGGTGAATTATTTTTTTGAGTGTTTATTATAAAATGATGCCAATGATCATTTTATAATAGTTAAATTTATGTAACTGTCTTAATTATGGTTAATAAAATTAAAATTATGAAATCCTTATTTCAAAATACACACCTTTTATTTTCCAGTCCATCGGCCCATAAATGTTCCGAGACAAAAAATCCACTGCAAGATTATATACCTACTTTAATCTACTATTTGCATTTCCTGCGCAGCATATTTATGAGCCAATAGCCTAAAAAATAAACTTCACCATAGTGCAAATAAACTGTAGAAAGATGAAACAATTACATCTAGATTATGCTATATCATTATGCCAATAAAATAGCCATAAGGAACATATTCAGCCATCCTGTACAATGGGAACACAATTATTCCATTCTTTCAATTCATTACGAATTTTACGAACGGCAGGAGAGAAATTGTCAAATATTCATTCATTCCTTCAGTTTATTGATGCGAGCCAGAAGCTTGTCAGGTTGGTCGGCATATCGAAAAGTTTGAAACAGATCTGTCGGCACAACACATAAAAAGCTGCCATCCTGCTTGGATGGTTGAATAATGAATACTTCATAATTACGTCTTAGGATTTGCAATCTGGAAGGGCCGGTGATTAATAGCGAAAGGCTTCGTTACACTCTCGAGATTTGACCTCACGAGTCACTTGACTTTTGAATGGCAGGCGGTACAGTACACTGTCATTTTTTTTTATGATAATAATAATTCTTTACAGACCATTTTAATGCTACCTAAAGTTTGAGAAAGAACTTTTATGGTGTCGGTCAAAAACAGTACAAGTATTTAGATAAAAAAAAATTCAGAAATAATGTAAATATTAGCACAATTATATTAATAAATGCTGGCTTAATAGTTAAGAGAACTAGTTTCTTCCTAAAAAGGTCACAGTTTCAAAGCCAAAGGGTGTAAAGTATGTATGTCTTCATAGGCTTAGTAGTCAAATGGGTACTCAGAAATGGGGACAAGGTCCCCAAACAAGACGGTTTCATACACCAATTTGGTGTGTGACTTAGTCTTGACCTTAAAATTGGATAATAATAATAATAATCAAGTAGTTAAAGACCATTTGAGATAATTTTCTACAAAAATAATGCAAATATTAGCACAACCATATTATTAAACATGTTTGATATACCTTTAAGGCTGATATCAATGACATACACAACCACATTAGTAAATATAATTGAAAAATAAAAATAAATATTAATGAGATAAATCCAATATTAATAATAATATAAATATTGATATTAATAAATATATAATAATAATATTACAAATGAGTAAATAAATTCATATCTACTTTATAAATATATAATTGAGCGATACTCAACCTTATAATTTTATTATTATTAAAAAAATTGCAATATTAAAAATTAATTTATCTAATTTGATTAAAATATGTAAAATCCTAACAACTATTTTGAAAATAAATAATATTTTAATTAGTTTAAAGATTATTTTGACTATATCTGGAATTAATATATATAATTATGATAAATAAATAATATTTTGTAACCAATTTTTAACCCTATAACTTATTATTATTGTAATATTATAAATTCCTTTATTTAATATAATTAAAATGGATATACTTCTAGCAACTACTTTATAAATAAATAATATTCCTTAACCTCCTTAACCAATTCTTAAAATTTTATTGTATTATTTTAATTAATTTAAGAATTATTTTTAAGTCAATTTCTAACATCTAGTTTATAACCAAATACATAATATTTTAATAAATTGTTTTCTCTCGGTAGGTTGAGGCCACCAGCAGTGAATATGTTGCAACTTGCTTTATCTTTTTGAGGAATAGAAAATGGTAAGGTACTAAATTTACAAAAAAAATAAAAAAATAATATCTAATTTAGAATATTATTTTATTTACCTTAATAACTTATTCACTAACCACTAATTTTCGACGGCTAACTATGAGCAATGGTGCATCGATGTTATATATTCTTGAAGATCAGCAATGATGTATCCATGCTATTTATTTTTGTTTATCGATTGATTTTTTCACCTTATCTTGAGAATGAACCATATTTATTGGTTTGAAATGTTGACCAAATTTTAATGATGTGATTAATAAGAAAGACATTTATTTACAATATTACAAAAGTAATTATTTTCATAAAAATATTAATTTTATTATTTATTAATTATGATGTAGCAAGCCTTTAAAGACTATTTGAGAGAATCTTACACAAATATAATGCAAACTAAATGTATGTTTTGGAAAATGTTTTTTTATTTTATTTTTCAATCTAATTTATTTAAAATTTGGTAAAATTTAGTTGGAAACACAAATGAACTTTCCAAATATTATAGGAATTGTTAATGATTCTATATATATATATATATATATATATATATATATATATATATATATATATAATTAAAGACCAATTTTAAACCATAAAAATAAGATTTGGAAAAAATTGTTGGTGTGAGATTGAGGCGAAAAACTCTCAAACTTATAATGTCTAACCAAATAGCAATGCAATATGGCATCCCAAGGAGGAGATATTTCGGGTCATAATCTGGTTATTTAAATTTAATTTTTGGTGACACCAAATAAAAGACAATGCGCCTGTTTAATGAAGGGAATTTTTGGCCTTTAACATTCAACAGTTAGTTGATATTTGATTTTTTTTTCGTTTGTGAGATCATAATGGTTAAATTGAATTTTAGAATTAAAATTGTATTTAAATTTAAAAAGAAATAAAATATTCAAATCTAATTACTCAAAATTATAATCTTCTTAATTTCTATTTTTATAAGATCAACTCAAAAAATTGGAAAAACCAAGAAGCTCCATCATGAGAGTGCTACAAATATAAATCTTCTACAGGCTTTGGTAGGCATTGAGCTAAAACAAATCCACACTATCTGATCTATTTGGTGGCTTTAGGTTTTATTAAAGGAACATTTTACTTTTTATTAAAGGAACATTTGGATTTTTTTTTTCCTCTTAGCCCCGCGAATGCGCTGCTGCGCTCTCTGATCATGCATTGTTGCACTTTCCCTTGGTCTTTTGTTGATCGCTGCCTCATCCTTGGTATGGCCCCTCTGGAATCCTCCCCAGATGTGGCCGCTAACTAGATCTAGGCCCAAACATTTCTTGTCCTTGTTACCTCCTTGCCTCCTCCTCGCCCTAGGCTGGCGATCTCCAAATTCATAAAAAATCTTGATGGGTTGCAGGAAGTTGTCCTTCCACATTCAATCCGTCGCATGGTAGCTCTCTCACTTGCTGAAAAGGGTCTCATTATTCAATTCATTGGGCTTTGGCCCTCTCCGAAGACAGTACAAATATGGTCTGAACGGAACTGGTCTGATAAGATCAACGGCAAAATCTCCATTCGATTCTGTGGGAATGGGTATTTAAACTTTCACTTTGAAACAAAAGAGGACAAAGACATGATCTTCAGAAACGAGCCCTATTTCATGGACTCCAGAGGCTTGTAACTAAAAAAAATGGATGCCAGACTTTGATCCAGAACTAGATGTCCCAAGCGTTTTTCTAGTCTCGGTGCGACTGCCCCACCTCCCTCTGCATTGCTGGGTGACAATTCAGTTGGAGCCATCGGAAATGCAGTTGTAAAATTCATGGATCGAAGCGAGCCAAAGGACAATACGCAAGCATGTGCTAGGATCTGTGTCGAGGTAGATCTGGGCAAAGGTCTTCCCGAGGGCATCAAGCTTAAAGTGGATGAATGGAGGCATATTCAGCGTCTCAATTATGAACAGATCATGTTTAAATGCAAGGTATGTCACGAGTATGGTCACTTTTCTAATCATTGCTTGAAAATTATTGATGTTGAGAGTCCAGAAGCTGATCCTCAATGGGAAACTATTAAAAGAAATAAATTTTCCCCGAACCCTAAGATTATCTCCCTTGCCACTCTGCCCCACAAGCCCAACCCTTTGATCATCTCCTCCGCCAATCTGGATCCTTCGCAGCAACCTCTTGCCTTTGCTTCTCCCCCCACGCCAAATCCACCCTGGATTCATCCAACCCTTTCTCTTCCATCTCCCCTTCTGATGAGGAACCCCGCTTCTAAACCCTCTCTCCTAACCTGACTCACCCCGCATTACACCCTCCCTCCCTGATCCTCCATCCTCCTCTCATGACCCCTCCACTATCAGAATCACTAGGAACTTAGCAAAGGAACACGGAGAAACCCTTGAAACACAAAAAAAGCAGGGCCCAAGAAGAAAATCAACAAAGAAACACTGAGATGAACATGCACAGAAGGATATAGCATTGGGTACTCAAAATTCCATAGAAACCTACATACTGGGACAAAACGAAAAGGAAATAGGGCAAAAGGATCAAGGAGGGAAAGCAACACTCTGTACAACCTTCTTGCAATGATGAAAATCCTCTGATGGAATAGCAGGGGTCCAGGGCACCCGTCTAAAATTGTAGCCCTAAGAGATTTAATAAACCAAGAGAAACCAGAAATCATTCTACTATAGGAAATAAAACAAAGAGAAACAGAAATGAAGGAAATCATCAACAAAGCAAAGCATTACGAAGGAACCCTTAGTGAATCAAGGGTTGCCTCCGATGGACTAGCCACCCTCTGGAATCACAGTATTTGGGAGCAAAAAGGCATCACAATAAATCAGAATTGGATCAAAATGACCTTAGAGAATAGTAGAGAGAAAAAAACAATTATAGTCTACACTGTCTATGGGCCGAATCATTATAGAGACAAAGAGCAGTGTTGGAACTCCATCAAAGAAGACAACGACAATATAATAATGGGAGGGGTCTTCAACTTAATTCTACATGAAAATGAGAAGCGAGGAGGTAGCTTCAATCAAGTTCCCTCTAGAAATGAGCTTGAAGAAATAATGCAACATCATGATCTAGTGGACATAGCACCAAAGAACCGTAGATACACTTGGAGCAATAGAAGAATAGGGAGATGTAACATCATGGAAAGACTTGGTAGAATCCTGGTTGATGTCACTTTTCTTTCCAACTTCTCTACTACCACGGCCAGTGTTCTTTCCTTTCCAGCCTCTAATCATTACCCCATCACCCTCACTTTTTGAGACCATCGCTCTCTTGGGCCCATACCTTTTAAATACAATCCGCTTTGGAAAGATATTCCTGAAGCAAATCAATTAGTCCACAACACTTGGCTCCAATATGTTGAAGGCTCTCCACCCTTTATATGGGAGTCCAAACTGAAGAAAACCAAGATGGCCTTGAAGGAATGGGCTAAAACCCACTACAGAGAACCGGATCATACCAAGACGGAAATCAAAGGAAATCTGGATGAAATCCACAGTACAATAGAAGCCCACGGCACCAACAAAGAGTGTCTCTCCTAGGAGAAAGACCTCTATTGGCAGCTCTATCGCGCCAATAGAGCAAAGGAAGAAAAATGTCACATCAAATCAAGAATTTTATCGCTCCAATCAGGTGACAAAAACACTGCTTTTTTTCATAAGTAGGCCACTGTCAGAAAAGAAAAAAATAGAATTGCCTCTATCGTTGATGCAGATGGTCATCCTCAATCTGATCAAGAAATAAATAAAAGAGCTACCACCATGCACTTCCAAGAGCTTCTGACAGAGAAAAGAGCCCCTAAAGACTACACCTATCTTCTCCAGCACCTTCCTACCAATATCACGGAAGAAATAAACAGTGCTCTCAATAGAGAAATTGAAGAAGAAGAGGTCAAAAGGGAAATTTAGGCCTTGCACCCAGAAAAAGCTCCAGGACCAGATGGATTTTCTATCAACTTCTACAGAGTCTATTGGGATCTAATCAAAAAATAACTTTCGAAAATGACGCAATGGGCTCAGCGGGAAAAAAAATTGGGGGTTACACCAATTCCAGTTAGCTTGCCCTCATCCCCAAAGAAAATCAGCCTTCCTTCTTCTCTGGATTTAGGCCTATTTCTCTTTGCAACTCCTCTTATAAGCTCATCACTGAAATTCTTGTCATGCGCCTCAAGCCTCACCTTCATAGCCTCATTTTAGAAAACCAAGGTGGCTTCATATCCGAAAAGAAAATTATCGACTCCATTCTCCTTATCTAAGGAGCCATTCACTCCAGCATCTGCCACAAAGAAAAAGGTTTCATTCTAAAGTTGGATCTTTCCAATGCCTTCGACAGGGTCAGACATTCCTTCCTCTTTGATTTCTTTCAAAAAATGGGGTTTGATTCAAATTTTCTTGCTCTAATCAACTCTTGCATCTCTGTACCTTGGATATCTCCTCTCATAAATGGCAGACTAGCGCCCTTCTTCCAATCTTATAGAGGATTAAGGTAGGGATATCCCCTTTTCCCCTATCTCTTCATTCTCATGGAAGAATCCTTCAGTAAGGCCTTGGATTAGATGAGGCGATCGAGCCTTATCACGGGCATCAAATTCGACAATGGATTCAAAAATATGAACCACTCCCAATTTGCTGATGACACTCTACTGATGGGAGAGCCTCCAACATCATTTCTCAGCGCTTTAAAACTATCTTGGACAAATTCATGGATTACTCTGGAGGTAAGATCAATCATCTAAAAAGTTGCATTTACAGATGGAATGCTTCTAGCCAGACCATTTACAGCATTTCTAACATCTTTGGCGTCCCATGTAAACTGAACTGGGGACACTTCATTTATTTGGGTATGCCTGTGAGTGCTGGCCCCCTAAAGGAAGAAGTCTATAATGTTACTATTGAAAAAATTAAAAGGAAGGTCCAACAATGGGGATCATTGTGGCTCAACCCCACAGACCGCCTCATTCTTCTCAAATCTGGGCTCTCATCCCTGCAATTGTATCACTTCACCCTTCTTCAAGCCCCTACCATGATACGCCACAAAACTGAAGCTATCATCAAGCACTATCTATGGCAAGGTGGGAAGAATGATAAAAGGAAATATAAACTTGTCAAATGGAGGTAGGTAATTTAGGATCAGGAGCGCGAAGGAATTGGAGTCTGTTCTCCCAAGCTCCTAAACATAGCCTTTAGAGGGAAGATTTTCTAGAGGCTTATTAATGTGAATAAAGCATGGTGGAAAAATTTCATGGAAGTCAAGTACCTAAACACTACCTGGAAACATCTCTTCGACCAAGAAATATCAAACATGTCGTGCTCCAAAAACTGGACTCTTTGTAAAAAAGTCGTCCCATTTCTAGCCCCAAATCTCTCCAAAGTTCCCATGGGAGGCAACACCATAAATATCTGGAAATATCACACTATGGGACAGACTCCCATCATGGACAAACCTGGCACTTAGTGCATTATCTCCTTCTTCAGCAACATGGGCTTTCATTTATTAAGTCAGTTCTCTAAATGGGATGCCCAAACTCAAAACTGGACTGGTTGGCACTTCACAGAAGTTCCAAACCATATAGAAGTAGACCTTGGCATTCTCCAAACTCATCTCCATGGCTTGGCTCCTATTAAAAAAGACAGCATTGATGAATTTTGAATGGACCCCTCTGATTTAGCTTACACCATCAAAGCAGCTTGTCAAGAGCTCTGCAATGATTATTATCCTATGCCTATATGGTCTAACTGGAAGGTTGTTTGGAAATCGGAAGCACTCCACAAGATCAATTTTTTTATCTAGACTCTTTTGAAAGAAAAAATTTTAACCTCTAAGAACCTTAAGAAAAGAGGTCTGCTTGGCCCTTCAAGATGTCCAAACTGTCAAACTGCTAAAGAGACTGCCCAACATCTGTTCATTGGGTGCCCCTTTGCATCCCGCTGTTGGAATGAGCTCACCCACTTTTATCCACCTAGTTGGGATTGCCATAGTACCATAGATGAAGCCCTTTGCTCCTATATGAGCAGCTATCCCTGGGGTAAAAAGAAGAACAAGTTTTCGTAGAGAGTTTGGGACACCCTCCCCTATGTGATTTTGTGGAACATTTGGCTCACTCAGAATAGAAAGATCTTCAAGAATAAAGAACCCTCCTTTAGAAAACTCTGCAACAAATCATGGAGTCTTACGCTAGAAGCAATCATTGCTAAATGCAACAAGAAAATTTATTACAAGGATATTTGTGTGGAGGAAAGGATTTTTCTTTGTTATCTTCTAGAAAAAGCAACAGTAGTAACAGCATAAACACTATATCAAAACAGCCTCAGAAAGAAGACAAAGGATGGAAGATCTGGCTTAAAGAAGAGGAATTTGATGACTAGATAAAGAGATGTGCCAAACCCTCCTTATTTTTTTGATGGAGCATCTAAATCCAACCCTGGCATAGCAGGGGTTGGAGGCATCATTCGATGCGAAAATGGTAGCACTCTTGCATCCTATGAATGGGGTCTAGGCTCCCTCTTGAACAACGAGTGGAGGCCTTTTCCCTCCTTCAAGGACTGTTACAGTTAAGAGAGCTTAAAATTACAAATGCTATGGTCTTTCGAGACTCAGCAATTATCATCAATTTCATGATTTGTAATCGTCCAACAACAAAGATTACGCTTCGCCAAACCATTAGTAGATGTCACTCCCTTTTGGTTCACATGAAGGGCACTTCCTTCGACCACATTCTTCGCAAATACAACAAATATGTTGATCTCCTCGCCAACAGGGCATGCGCGCGAACCTTAGGGCATCTCCTATGTAATGATGTTTCATATATTCAGCCTCTGCCATGATCCTGCATTTTTCAGACTTAATGTTTCAATCGGATCTCACAGCACCTCTCAGAATTTTTTATACTGGCTCCGATACCTTTCCCGTGACTCCCTTGCCTTGCTTCTCCCCCGTGATGACCTGTCCTGCCTTCCCAATGCTTTATACCGACCTCCCCCCTCCTCCTTAATCCATTATCCCCCCCTCCCCCCCACTTTGTGCTATGCATGTCTCCATCAACTACGTTACGCTCCTGCCTTCTTCCCACATTCATTTTCCTGCCCCCTGCAGCTCGCAGTGCCTCCGACACCTTCACCTCCCGATCCTCCGCCTTCCCCCCCTTATTTTTCTCCCCTCCTCTTTTATTCTCAGTGACGGCATCCTTACAAATACTGGGTGAATCTGCACACCCAGTCATCAGCCTTTTCACTACTGATTCTTGGCAGCCTCTCTCTGCAGTATTTTGAATTTTTAAGCAGCAAAGCTAGTACTCCACCGATCCTCCTTCTCCTCAACATGGCATGAAGTGAAGATTACCTCCACTGTGCGGATCTACAAGCTGAGCTTGAGCATATCAGAGCTCACCAAAATATTCTTGAAGCAAAGATGAAAACTAAGAAAAAATTTTAGATGAAAAACATGAAGCCGATGTCAATGTCTTTCTCCACAGGGTCACCTCATTTCAAACCAGTTTAATGCCCTCTCCAATCAGTGTGCACATGCCGAAGAGTCAGTGCAAATTCTCAAATACATGTTGGAGAAGTGCACTGCTCCAAGCTCCAGCTCCAACAACTTGAGGATCATGGTCAATGAAGACAATCTTGAATATTCTATAGCTCTTCCTATCAGCCATATCAATATTTATTAAGCATGCCTTTTAAATTCACCCTTCTTATATCTAAGTTTATTCGAATATATGCAATATATGTATTTCAGCGCTTTTCAAAAACTAGGCATAAAGGAAATGTAGCATTTTTTTGTAGCTACCTTCTTCTGTGCACTATGGAGTTTTTCCTCCACTTTTTTGGAATACAAAATAGCAACTGATTATGTTAAAAAAAAATAAAGGAACATTTGTATAGCTAGCAAACAAATTGTTACAAACAAGATGCACATGTTCTTTTAATGCCTTTTTCATAATTTAGCAAATAAATTTTGTGAGAACTATTAAAATGGAGGTTGTTTGTGACACAGATTGGTTCATAGACGTTGAAATTATAATTATCATTAATTTAAGAAATCTAAACAATTATACTTAATCCAGAGCATCGTACTTCCTTATAAAACTACCAGGAAACCATAGCCCTGGGTAGAACCATGATTCATCTTAAATTATACTTATATGAAATCAATAAGGGGTATGGGAATGAAGTTAATCTTGATTTTGTCCACGTGTATTAAATATTATGATAACATATAAATTGAATGTATATTATATAATTTAAATATTTTAATTAAAGGCGGCCAAAGAGGGAGGTGTACTTTCTTGTTTTTAGAAAGATAAAGTGTTCAGATATTTATGGGTTTTGTTTATATTATTTAAATATTTTAATTAAAGGTGGCCAAAGAGGGAGGTGTATTTTCTTGTTTTTAGAAAGATAAAGTGTTCAGATATTCATAGGCTTTGTTTATATAACAAGTAATCAAACAGAGCTGTATGGTTAGACTTTTGTTAGCTAAAGAATATTAGGTGGGCTCAATTATTTTTATGAGAGATTTTCCACTAAGTCTTCATCATGTAATCAAAGGCTGCCTCCTAAATAATATGAAAAGATTGTGGAAAATTTCCTAAAAGAATTTAACATAGACCATTTTACTAACTAGATGTTTAAATTGAAGGTAAGTGAAATAAATATTAATGGCCAAATTAAACTTGCAATAATTGTTCTACAATAAATGAAGTCTATTAAAAAAATCCTTTCTTAACATTTTGTGAATGGAGTAGTTTTATAAGATATTCACTAATTTTTTTATTTTTTTTTCATTTTTTAGATATATTCTTTAGAGTAAATTCATGTATTTTTATTGGAAAACAATAATAATTAGAAAAAAAAGTAATGAATTAATTTTATATTATCTAATTAATATATATTTATTATTAAATATCTCATATTTATTTATTAAAATAATTTATATCGATATAATTACAAGGTAAGATAAATATCAGATCTATTTTTATTATAACAATTATTAGCGTTATTAAGTGTTTTTATCTTTTTTTTAATATTTTGGGGGTTCAAATTTTGATCTTAGAAATTAATATTCATTTGTTTTAAACACTTTGGAGTTGAAACTTTGACAAGAGAGTTTGATATCCATTTGTGACATTAATAGAAGATATTTATGTTTATTACAAATGGCTAAAATAGTTAGTAGAGAAAGATAAGTAATTAATTTGTAGTTGTAAATTGTAATAATGTTTTTCTTATTAGAAAAATAAATATCTAATTGTGAGATATGAAAGAATATATTTATATTTATTACAAATGATTGAAATAAAAAAAAAAGTAAATAAATAACTAAAAGTTGAATAATCAATTTGTAGTTGTAACTTTGTTTTATTTTGTATTAAAAAAATAGATTTACATTTTATTAGAATTATATATATATATATATATATATATATATATATATATATATATTTCAAATTTTAATAACTACTTAACATATATTTAAGTAAATATATATTTAAGTTAACAAATATTTAAGTTGATAGATATATTTATATATGTCAAAAGGTAGTTAAGTTATTTTTTATTTTGAATTTAATTAACAAAATGTCATGTTTATAAGTGTTACTAAATTATTATTGTTTATAGTTATTTTAATAATAATGATTCAAAATAGCTACAATTTAGTTAATTTATATGATTTTTTTTTTATCTTCACAAACATGAGATAAGTGTCTTCATGTATACTATGTATTTATGTTTATGTGCATTTACCATCTATTTAATTTGTATAGTTATGCTAAGTACATGTATATTCTAGATTTAATAAAAAAGCATATTATTCTTCATCACAGATTAGTGAAAATTTGTGATTTGTAATTATTTTCATTTATCCATATAACTAACTTCCAACTCAAAAATTTGATTTTTTTCCAACATTATTTTCACAATTGTCTTACATTATATTTTAAATTTATTGGTATTATTTTCACAATTACCTTATTTATATCAATATCTTAAACTTATTATTCATTAATGGTTTAATTTACATGACAACCCTGCTTCAAATAAATAAAATAAATGGTTGAAAAAAATAAATTATTGAAAACCAGTTTAATAAAGTTTTTAAACCAAAAAATATATATACATATATATATTAATAAAAATAATTCTTAAAGAACTTCTAATTTTTAAAATTTTAAATCAAACTTTGTAAATAATTTTCATCATCCTAGTTATAAAAGTTGAATTAAATGGTAAAGAATCAAGTTAATTATTATTTTACCATATCAAAATTCAAAATAGTCTGCCATATCCAAGTTCAAATTTTCAAATTTCCATTTCAAATATTTTGATATGATCTATATGGTAAATTTTAATTCCAAATATTTAATATGGGCAATTAATAAGAGAAAACGCTCTTTCCGGATGCGGATGATCGAGAGGCCTGATGGGACGTCTGTCCCCGGACTCATCCTGAGGAGGCTCGCATGAGGTGGCCATATGGCCCCCTGTGGCTCCATTAACCACGCCATTACTCCGCCAGCTCCTTGTGCATTTACTCCTTCTCACTAGCGATTTCTAATTCACATCCTGCTCTGTTGGTTAATGATGGATTTCGTTTCGAGCATTTCGAATTGATCTTTCTTTGCGTGCATTCGCTCTCTACATCCTCTGTGGAGCGCCTGCCCTGCTACTTGTGCCAAGCCAAGCGCTCGCACACAGACAGGGCAACGCTGCTCTCTTTTCAGTTGCTTGGAGACTACACCTAGTTCTCATTTTACTCAAAGTGCATTCTGTTGTTCCAATTCTTGCTTGCATTCTTACTGTGATGACCACTATGGGTTTCCTCCGACCCCTTCCTGCTCTTTGTGTCTCAGGCAGCCTCAACAATTTTCATTCGCCATGCCAAGGTTGCGTCACCGGATGCGTTTTCACCGGGGTGCCAATCGACGCTGGCCTGCGCACTCTCGTCCCTCTCCGAGCTCAAATACAAAGATCTCCTCTGATACTGTTGATTGGAGACGTTCTCTTGCCACCCGTAGCCACAGAGGGCGCGACAGCCATCCTGGCATTGCACGCGCAGCTCAGCCTTCTCCGCTTCCTTCTGCTGCTCCGACCAGACCTATTTCCCCTGCCCCTCATGCTTCAGACAGTCTTACCCTGCGCCAAACCTCTCAGAGGGCGGAATTCCACTTTAACTGCTCCTTAAACCAGCCCATTGTCTCTGTCTTTGTAACAGTCACCCTGAGAGAAGAAATGCCCCACGGTCTTCCTCCCATGCCTGGTCCACACCCCCCTCCCCTTGGTCTCAATCCCGCCCTGGTCGCGAATCCTCCTGAGAGACCGGTCGAGCCCCCAGGTTCTGCACTACCCGACCTGGGTAAACAACCCATGCAGGTGGACGCGGGCTTCACGCGCAAAGATGGCGAACAGAAATACAATGTGTAAGAACCGAAAAGCGAGTATTGGTGTCGTATAGTGGAGGAGCCGCCTTCTCCAGCTCACAAGCAATAATTCCTGCCTTTCTTGGCTCACCATGGTACACTCGTTCTACTGTTTTGGGAGATTCTCTGTTTCTCTTTGGTTTTCCACAGTAGCAACAGCTGCTAGCGACTCTAGTCTTTTCTGTTTTAGTATGTTGTATGCAATGAACAATGAACCGGTTTCCCTCTCAAGGGTGGTCAAACTCCTATTAAAAGAACTGGTTTCCCACTTAGAGCAGTTCGTTATTTTGTTAAAGCATGGACATCAAGCCCATTCTTCAGGCTCCCATAACTAAACTGAGGCAATTTTGTAACAGTATGTTTTCATAATAGAATTAGCATAATTTAGAAGAAAAAAGAAAAGAAAATGCTCTTCTTTTATAAAAGTGAACTTATTTAATTAAAAAACTCTCAAAGTATCTAGCTGGAAAAATATTTTTATAACCTTTGGGCAATCTTCAAACTTGACCTCTCTAAGGTAGCTATCATGAAAACTTCAAATTTGACCACTCTATGGCAACCATTATGACGATAGGTGCATGAGGTAGTTCAATTTTCCTCAAGGATACAGGCGTACTAACGCTGCAGAGAAGCCAAAGACATATCAAATTTCCAACCATAGCAGTTTGTTAATATACCATTTTCGTTGACTGAGCAGTGGCTCCTGCTGGTGCTAGTCCTTGTGATTTTATTTCGAGTAACATGGTACGAGAAATGGGCTTCTCCCTTACAATTCTCGTGGCATGGTGGGTCTTCTTCAGAAACCCTAACCACAAGTCTCAACGATCAATCCCTTTCAGTCTCCATAGATATCACTATTCAGACATTTAAGAATAAATGTGGAACAGTGATAACACAACAGTAGCGGGCACACAACACGCAACAGGAATGCACAGGTATCAGTATACAGAAATTGCAGAATAAATGTTGGACAGTGATAACACAGCAGCAGCGGGCACACAACACACAAAAAGTAAATACCACTTATTAAAGTATCTATGGCATTCATAACACGTCCATGTGCTTCTGATAGAAGCCTTTTAGCTGTGATGATTGTAGTATAATTGCTTTAATAGCTTTCAAAATTCTGACGATAAGTCTCAATCCCTTTCAACCTGCGTACATATTCAATATTCAATTCACTGGGTGATGGGGTTGTGTAACTATTATATGCTTTTTAAAGTTTTTTTTGGCCGATTTATTTTATTTATTATTATTTAAAATTTGTTTTTTTAATTGTATATTTAAAACTAGTGACTCCAAAACAGTATGACATTCAAAATCTAAAAATTCAATGTACATTATAATAAATAAATTTGTATTTCCAACAAATCCGTAAACCCAAAACACTGTAACATTCAAAATCCAAGATTCATCATACATGCATCCAAGATTTAGCGTTGAACAATGGGTAGTGTGTATCTGTCGTGCTTGCAAGGCAATTAACTTATTCTTGAAGTATATCTGTCAGCTCTGCAACGCATAATTTCTGACTCCAACTTTCTTTCTGATTTGGATAAACCATGCATGTGCAGCTGTCATGATTACAGTATAATTACTTAAATTCCTATGCATCTGCATGGGAATTAAATTTCACCATCAAGTCCAAAGTCCATCTCCTATGTTTTATCTGCTTTGCCAACGAAAATCTTGGTCGTACACCCAATCGTGTGGGCAGAGGAATGTATTTGAAACGTATATGTGCTGCTGCCATCGAGCTTTAGGGAAAATAATGGCCCACCTCATAAAAAGAATATATTTGTAGATATGGCGTCTTTTTTTAAATAAAGAAACAGTTAACTTTCTGATTCTTCATGCCCTTTTTCTGAACTTAAATTCCATTCCAACTTTCCTTACACATCGTTACTTTGGACCAATAATGTATTTTTGGCATAGGATGATAATGGTCAACTGACCAATAGAAAAGCAGGAATTATGAATTTGAAAATGAAATTGTATAACACCATTATCCTTACTAAGCAGAGTGCTTAAAGTATAGATGAGTAAATTGTTTATTTTAAATATAAATAAGTTGCTATCATTTATTTTACTATATTTATAAGAAAGTCGGATGAAGTTTAGATTTATAAATATAATCAAAATTGATTCTTTTAATAGATAACTACGTCGCCCATACAAATTCCCCATAAATATAAATGTCCAATTCCATTTAGAAAAAGTTTGAAAGGATAATTATAAAATTGTATAATTCCTAATGATTTTATCAATAAATATATCGATACTGGATTTAACTTTTTATCATATTTATAAAAGATATATTAAACTAATATATAAAATATAATAAATAATATAAAAAAGCAAATAAATTTATAAAATTTTAGCAAATAAAAGTAAATAGTATAATTTTGGGGTAGCTTAATTAGCCATTAAAATAATGTTAGTTTTCAAAAAATCTAGATATCCAAGTTTAAAATTTCTCTGATTGATTTTGTTTATGGAGAAGAGGATAAGTCATATATCCCATAAATTCTCTAGTATCTACCTGTTAAGCAACCATTGTGAATTATTTAAAAAAAAAAAAAAATTGACATAAATATACTCCCAAAATAAAATAAATGTTATATTTTAATTTAATATTATAATTCAACAAAATATATATACAATTAAAAAAAAAATACTATATTCAAATTTGTTGAATATGATGTTGAATATATTTATGAAAAATAAAAGTAATAACGTTTATCTATATATTACAAAATAATACTAAGAAAACTTAAATCACTAAGGAGACTTTTTTTTTTTCTAAGTAAAACTACATCTATTAAGCAATCAAACCAGAGTTACAATTCTCATCCTCGGAAATGGATGAATCCGTGACGGAGGGAATAGGAAAAACACTACTCTCCAAAACTAGACTGCCCCTAGAGGGGAAACCAACCTTGAAAATCCAACCATGACAGGCTGCCCATAGCGGGAAACCAGCCTTAGTACCAGTACAAAAAGAGATAAAGAGAGCTAAACAAAGATAGGAGATAAACCAGTAAAAGGAGAAATTTGAAGAGTGAACTCTATGGAGAACCTTCATGCGAGTCGCTGGGGGGAGGCGATTCTTCGAGAATGCAGTAGATATATCCATAATCCAGAGTGTCCAGGCCTTGGTTCGCGTCCTCAATCGGTTCATGCAGAGAAGGAGGAAGACCAAGGCGTTCCTTCGGTGAGTCCGCAGAGGCGATATCCTGCAAGAAGGTTGGATTTTCCAAAGAGGCCATCACATTGTGGTCATCTTTCTTCGAAGGGGTGCCCAAATGGCTCAACCCCGAGAGTCGCTTCTCTGCAGTTGGTTCAAAATCACTGTCATCTAAATTAGAGCTACAAGCAGGCTGCATGGGGAGGGCTTTAAGTTTACGAGGGCAGAATGTGGGCTCAACAACAATAGTGGATTTACGAGCCATCTTCTTGCAACGGGAGGAGGAGGGCAGAGCATACGAATCAGAGAGCTGCGCGGGAGAAGCCAAAGGGTCAGAAAACATAGTGGGAGGCGAGGCCAGAGTAAGGATGGAGGGCGATAAGTCTGCCATATCCCAGTCAATAGGAAGATTCAAGTCTGTGTGGAGAGCATGTGGTAGAGGGGGTCATCCAGGGAAACCTCTTCCCCGTTCCTGCCTGCAACGCTGTCGATGGTGTCGTGGCATCTTAGCGATCCTGGGTAAGGCGCAGTATTGTTGCAGAGTCAAGATAGAAGACAGAGCCCAAAGGCTTTTAGCCAGAGTCAAGGGGGCCCAAAGCCACACAAGCACAGGGAAAGCAAGCAGAGCAGCCTGAAGAGCCAAGGGAGGAGCAGGAATGGCGAACCTCACAGTGCAAGAAGGAGTAAATAAAAAAGATGTTGAGTATGTCGAGGGAAGGGTGGCGCATGGGACTTTAAAGCCCAACCCACATGAGCAATAAAGGCTTCAGGTATCCCCAGGCCATGGCACATGGGCGCGCCATGTGATGAGCCACATGGTTGCCCCCTGTAGCCCATCGAGACTATATAACACCTGCATCTGGGGAATCACTAAGGAGACTTGATTGAAGGAAAAAATATACATTCTTTAGACATATTTGAAGTCACTAAGTACTAGAAAATTCAGAAATTAACATACTTGATCGCTTACATAAATAGAATTTAGAAAAAAAAAAAGACCAATATGATAGGACAATGAAAAAAATTTAACAAAAGTATTTGAGTTTGTGGGAGAAAAAATAGGTGAGACTTTTGTTGGCTCTAAAAATCCCACTTACATTCCGTGAGATAATTTTCATGTTGGGGATTTACTAGATGCCCAAAAAGCCTTCGTGATTACTCAGATTCTCCCTGAGTTGATCAACATTCCCCACAATTCATTCAAGATTTGCATATTCCTTTTCATGCCATGTTTATTTTCATCCATGTCAGTTTTTTTGAAGTTATTCATGGAGTGGGTTTGGACACCAAGAGGAATTTTATTGGAAGCTCCAGAGTTTGAATGTGAGGTTGCATGGTGGGATTTGATATGTGAACAACCAAGTAGACAAACTTTATGTTCTAGGAGAGAGAATGGGTCTTTTTGCCTCCCATGCTTTAGCTATATCTGGCAGGTTGAGAGAATCAAGATCCATTTATTCACTTTCGTATGAGGCCTAATATGAACCTTCTATTGTAGAGGAAAGAATCACCGACTTGAGGGATGGAGAAAAACAGGAGGGTGACAACATGGCAGAGGGGGAAGGGTCAAGCAACAGGGGTTGTGGAGTGCCAACAGAGGAGGGGGGGATTAAAGGTTGATGGGGAAAGTGACGATTCCTACATAATAAATTCAAGAGGCTACCTAGATAATGGAGGATCTAAGGATTTAAGAGATGCAAGTGGGTTGTAACAATTAAACCCAAAAAACATTCCATGAGAGGTGGGAGCCTACAGTGAAGGAGGTTTATGATTCCTTTTCTTGATTTCCATATTCGTGAAACCTTTGTTGTCAGGAGCAAGAGGTGAATTGTGGTTCGCAGATGCAACTAGCAAAGGTCAATTGCAATACAAATGGCCATATTTATGGGATCTGTGACAACAAAATATGATGTGATTGTAATGGTGTAAATTCTTATCCTAGAAATATTAATGGACCTGGGGAGTGGTTTAGAAATATTAATATAAATTAAAATGTGGACATAAGAGATATACCTAGCTTGCCTAGTTACTTTGAATTGGGATTTGATGAAGTGGCTGAAAGCATTACTAATTCTAGCAACGTTTTTTTCATCCCAAAAATCCCACGGTAGTGAGTACATCCAAATCCAAAATGGAGTCGTTATGAAGTCTTTATTTGCTAGCACAAAAAGTTTTGTTTAGAATCGTAAATATAGCCCAACACAATTGAAAAAATATGAGTCGTTTTTTAATACTCAGTTCAATCTTGTAGGCTAGCAAACAAAATAGAGAATAAACTCTTAGCTTCAAATTAAAGCTTAATTTGTCTCTTGGGTTTCCACTCGATTTGGACCTAGTAAGAAAATATTTTTTCTAAAGGCTAAAGCCCTATAAATTTCTTGTTGATTGCATGACCCTCATACACTGAATATATTCTCTCATGCAAGTTGACTTGACTTCAAACTTGGGGTATATTGCAACTTTTGGCATACAAATATCAGGCCATTGTTTCCCAAATTGGGTAATAGAATGATATTGATTAAGCTGATCCATTAGAGATAAACCCAAAAGAGAAAAAATTGGTGGTAAATGGTTATCCTGAGCCTTGGGCTCCTACAATAATCTTATTATAGAAAAGAGTGTCACTCCCTCCAAATCCATTTTCCAAGGGAAAAATGGAAATTGTAAGCACCAATATTGCTGCAATTAAAGATTGAAAGAAAAACTAGAACTACTCTCATAAAGATTAAATTGAAAATAATTCTATATATAATATTATATGATTGTTCTTAATTTTCTTTTAACTCTTTCTTAATTGGCATTACCATCTTTCACTCTTTTCATCTTTAACAAAAGTATACCGGTTGAAATATAATATAGTTTATTATGCAGGTTCCAATATTGATAATATTTGTATAATTATCAACACGTGTGACAAGTATATGAAAATCGAAGAATGAAAGTTGCTTAGTTTTGTGTCTTCCAAATAAGTGCAACGCAATGAAAATTGGTGAAGGAAGATAAGAAGGAAGATAACAACTAAATCAATGCACGAAATCAATGCATTATAACAATAAACATAATAAAATCCTAAATTTATAGGATATAACGAAGGTTAATTGGAAACGCCTTTTATCTACTATCAAATTTAATCACTTTAAATATAAATTATTTTTTTTCAAATATATAAAAAATATTAAATTCATATTTACAAAATATAAGAAATGTTGATTCATTTGGATGGATAAAAAAAATTAACTTAAAATAACTCGATACATTTAATCAATTTGTGTGTTTAACCCATTAGAAATTAAGATAGACTTAATGATCACATTGCATCAAATTGTATTTTTATTCATAAAATAAAATAAATAGTATTTATTTTAATTGGCAGTAGAAAATAAATAATGATAACATTGCATTAAATTATATTTTTATCGATAAAATGAAATAAATAGTATTTATTTTAATCAGTAGTAGAAAATAAATAATATAAATTTAGAAAATATAATAAAGTTGATTATTTAAATATTATTATTATTATTATTATAAAAATTTCACAGTAAATGTAGATTATAAATTTATGAAATGCTTGGAAGGATAAAATAGAAATTATATAATTATTAATAATTTTATTGTGAATTTGATTACTTTTAATATTGATATTAAATGAAATGTTATTATATTTATAAATTTAAATTCAATATAAATATATAAAATATAATTAATGATGATGATGATGGTTAACGTTTATTGAGACTAATCTTTGATCTATTGGACCTAAAAACAGAGTTATTTAGTTTGATTTAAGATTTTATTCTTATGCTCAAAAATCTTGGAGAGAAGCCTCCCGAGCTCACTATAATTTTGACATCTTAAAAGCCTGGGAAGGTCAGTATTGCAACAAATATTATGAAATTGAGCTCTAATGTAGTTGTACATGGGGCACTCTAAGAGGAAGTGATTTTCATCCTTGATGTTCATATTCTCACAGAGATGGCAGATCCTTTCCATCCATGGTGTTTTAGGAATTGTCCAACGACATTTTTCACTATGGAGCTCATGAGAGTTCGTTCTAATCTTGGCTATATTAATTTTCTTCTTTGAGCTAGTTAAAACAGATAGATACTTTTGATCTTTCTTGCCTATATTAATTTTCTTCTTTGAGCTAGTTAAAACAGATAGATACTTTTGATCTTCTAGGGTTGGTTTGATGACCTCCTTATAATATCTTAATTTTCTTTTTGCTGCTAGATCTTTCTCACACCACATTTTTTCTTTGAAATTAGAAGTAATAACTTTTTTAATGTTATTAATGTTTTTCAATGCAACATTCTCGTCGATCTCCCAATGGTTTAATGAGGCCCTGGTGTCTTTATACCAACCTCGTTTAAGCCTTAGGTGGTTTTGGCTAGAATTTAAAGCTAGCTTTGGAAGTCTATAGTTTCCTATGCTGTTGAGCTTGTGCTTGTACAACAGAAGCCTAGTCATAGCTCATTAAATATAAATAAAAAATTAAATTTATATAAAAAAATAATATATAAATTATAACCAAAACGTATTAAAAGCATTTATAAAAATAAGTATATCAATTAACTTAAAATTTTACATTTTCAAATATTTAATCATTTTCAATGCTTTACCTATTAGAAATTGAAATATAATTGAATTAGTTGTAAAAGCATTATTTTATCAAGTTGTGTTATTCTTAATAAAAATAAAATAAATAATATATTTTATTATAATATTATAATTTAACCAAAAAAAATATTATAATTAAAAAAAAAAACTATATAAAATTCTAAATTCTTATATTAAAATTTATTTAATAATAATAAAAATTAAAAAATAATAAAATAATAATATTCAATAACAAAAAAATAATTACCTAGAATATAATTAAATTAAAAAATATATATAACAATATAATTTTAACATTTTTTAACTTTTTCTTATCATTATTACCTTCCAACATGTTCAACATATAAATAGTATAGTCTATCATGTTTGTAAGGTTAGAAAGTACGTGTATACTATCAATATTTATCATTTATGGATTGCTAATCCTAGTGTATGTGCCAATGAAATTGTCATAGTTGGTTAGTTTTTATTTTCTAATAAACAATAAAAAAAAATGTTGAAATCAATACATCATAAGAAGGAAGATAAGAACCAAATATCAGAACGAATGCACCATAATATGGAGAACATATTCCTATGCGTAATGTTAAAATTCTTGCGAGGTTAAAATTAATGCATCCTAAAAATAATGCTAAATTTATGAGGTTGAAATGAATTCATGGTAATAATCACATAATAATTGAAAATCGAAATAAATATATTTTAAAAATAAACATACTGTATATATCTTACTCTTTTATATATATATATATATATATATATATATATATATATCATTTTTGTTTTCTCCACTTTTAATTTTTTATCTCTTCTTTCACTATCCCTACCACATCTCTCCCTTACTCCTTCCTCTCCCTAGGTGTCTTATTTTCCCCTTTCCCCCTCTCCTTATCCGATGCTATTTCTCCCAGTGTCTCGATCTCCCCTATCTTCCTCCACCCTACTTGTTCTCTATGCCCACACTCGCCGTCCCCTACCCCCCGCACCTCTTCAATGAATAAAAGGCCTACATGCTCTAGTCTTGCTTAAAGAAATTGACTTTACCCCCATACAGTGGAGGGCTCCCCCTCGACCCTCCTTCGTCTATATAGGTTGGTCACAGTTACAATCTCTCCAAAACCAAAGAAAAGGCTATAATAGATATCAAGAAGGGAAAATAGGTTCCCATATCTAGGGCTCTTAGAGTAGGGAAGGCCCTAGGCTTTGAACCCTTATAAAAGTAGAGTTTCAAATTCTCTACATTAACAACTGTATAAATGCACATTTATGGTGGTATACTGAGTCAATAGGAATTATCACCCACCTTTTCCAATATCTCAATGGGACCATACCTGAGATTCTTTATTTTCTTTCCAAGCCCCTATACCCTCTCCTTATTCAACTGTAGCCATACTTTTTATCCCACCTTAAATGATATATATGTTTTTTGTTGATCATGCTTGACCTCATATTTCTCTTGTGACTTTGACAATGTCTTTTGTACCTATATATGGATCTCCTTGATATTTTCTAGAAACTTTTCAGCCCTCAAGGCATCTCCTCTAATATCCTCCCTCACTCCTCCTTCCTACCCATATGCAATGTCCAAATGTGAAGGCATAAAATATTCAAAACATGTTTCAAATGGGGACTTTACTATAGAAGTGTGGAATGCTCTATTGTTATAATGTTGTATATATACCATATTTTCATCCCAGGTCTTGAGATTATTCTAGTTGTATCTCCTTAGAAGGTGCATGAAAGTCCTCTTGACTACTTTTGTATGTCCATATTTTTGTGGATATAATGTTGTGGATCTCTTCAACTTTGTGTCCATATTCTCCAACAATGTATTCTAGAATGTACTAAAAAACCTTCTATCCCTGTATGAAATCATGCTCCTTGGTATCCAAAATTGCACCTAGACTTGTCCAAAAAACAATTTTTTTACTTATCGGCCACTGATGGTATTTTTACAAGGAAACGTAACAAACATCTTATTAAACCTATCAAAAACCATGAATATGCAGCCACATCCCTTTAGGATTGTTGGTAAACCTCCCACAAAGTCCATGGAAATTTTTTCCCAAGGAGGAGTGGGTATAAGTAAGGGATGATATACACCATATTTTCTATTTTTGGACTTGATGGAATAACAAAGCATGCATCCTCTAATGAACCTAGCTACTTTATCTTTCATCTTGGGACAATACACAAACCTATGCAAGTGGGCTACAATCCTCCCTACAACAAAGTTCCCTCTAACCATGGATGTGTGAAACTCTCTAATTTTATGAAATTTCTCACCTTTACTACCACATAGCTTATCTACCATGTAGAGTAACCCATAATGGAGATGGTAATCAATGGTGTTATCCCCATCATGGACATGACTTTGACTCTACAACTACATAATCCCCTCCTTTAAATCCTTTTCCTCTAAATATGTCCCTTTGTATGCATCATGGGTGAATGGCTCCATGTGCATAAGAGTTCCCAAAGTCGTGATATTTGGTGTGGGTGGCCTTAATAGCATATTATCCAACTTGTTTGTGTTTCCCTTATTTTACTTGATCATCGAATGAATTTTTTGTAGAAACCCTGTCCACTTGTAAATCCTGGTTTACTGTAGCTTACTCTAGGCATGAAAGTACTATAGTGGCTAGTGATATGTGTGGATTACTGTCTAATTTCCCATAAGATAGTGCTTCCACTTCTTCACAACTTGACCCATGGAATAGAGGTCCTTGTGGTAGCTAGGGTGGTTGAGAAACTTCCCATTAAATACTTCATAATGGTAGCACACAAGCCTTCCTCATTGCATTAAGACCACTCCTATAACATACCCACTTTCATCTGTCTCCACTTCAAAGGTTGTTGGAAGTTTGGTAATGCTAGAAATGTTGCTTGGATAATTTTCTTCTTTAGTTCCAGGAAATCCCTCTGCTGACCCTTTCCCCACTGAAAAATCCCTCGTTTTGCTGTTATGGAATGAAGTGGTGTTGCTACCATTCAAAATTAGGCTATAAATTTCCTTAGTTACTATGTTTCCCCAATCAAACTTCTAACCTAAAAACAATTAGTAGGCACTGACCATTTGTTAATTTATGAACATGTCCTATGTCATTTCAGATTAGGGCACAAAATAATGAAGTAGATAGAACATACCAATAGATTGATTGAAGACAAGCCAAAACAGAGATAAAGAATGGTGGTGTTATGGTGATCAGCAGGATGCTTCAACCAGAAAAGTCTTTCATAAGGTCAGCCACGCATATGTCACACAACCCCAAGACAACCCAGATAGAGAATACTGCACAAAGACGTAGCACCAAGAACACAACTCCATCGCCATCAAGAGAGAATAAAATCCTCCACACATTGTATGTATAATGAACTCCATGCCTCTCCAATATATAGGCATCTTTGGGGGTGTGAAACACGTCGTTTAAGACATTTAAGTCTATATTATATTCCAGGCATACCTAGCACAAAAGTGGAATAAATTTAAAGTACATGTTCTGCTCATCCGATCGAGATGATCTTTAGATAAACCTTACACCTCTCTGAAAGAGGAATCCAATAAAAATATTGGGATCATCATCTGAGTAGCACAACCCAGAGTTTGGACCTAGTTGTCCAAATTTAACACTCGCTCTCAACTAGGGAGAACTTCATCCACTAGTGCAATCCAAACTTCATGTGTCATCCCGTTGTAACTTGCTTTGTTGGCTTCTTTATTTCAGAATAGAATTGGGTGTGTCACAAAGACATCATTCCCAGCTGACAGATTCAGCCCAGAGGTCTGAAACCTCTATAGGACTCAGAAAGAGTCTCATACCAACTCGAAGTTGTTTTACCTGACCCAAAGTCATTTGGAGGTCCGAAACCTCACTAGGACTCAAGAGAGTCATATACTAACCCGAAGTCATTTGGAAGTCTGAAACCTCACTAAAATTTATCCCAGATCAAGTTTTTGGATACATGCTATCCTAGACATAGAGAGTATGGAAATCTTAGATGTGTCCATCAGTATTGCTATGGTCTCTATTCACATTTCCCACCTCATTGACCAAATGAGAGGTACTTCCCATGAGTCTGAAACTGCATGGGTAGGATGCATACGGGGTATAGATCAAGGAGAGGTAAACCATATCAATATCATCACGGTGGGGTAGAAGCACACCAACTAGGTTCAGAAAGCCTAGCCCAGTGGTTGCTTATAGCACCAAGAAGTTATCCCCAAAAGCCCCCTAGGAGCTCCCAGATCTCATTGTCCAACAGGACCCTCCAAATAGGGTCGTTCCATGATTCCAAGATTCTCAAGGAAGGTTAGGAACATGAATTTCCCCAAGGGCATTGTGAGAATATCCATGACCTACTCGTCAGTTCCTATATGATTGAGCCTTACGAAGCCTCTCCATACCATATCTCGGATAAAGTGGTACCAGCCATCAACATGCTTGGATCAATCGTGGAACCTGGGATTGTATGAAAAATGAATCCCCCTCTGGTTATCACAAAGGATAATGGTGGCATATAGCACATGCTCAAATAGCTCACTGAAGAGATTTCGCACCCAAGTGGCTTCACAACAGGCCATACATGTTGCAATGTATTCGGCCTTAGCGGTGCTCAAAGCTACCGACTTTTTCTTCCTGCATGAAGCAGTCCTGAGTGTGAAGTAGCATCCAGATGTGCTCTTGCGATCCACCACACTACCTATCCAATCAGCATTGGTATATCCATGGAGTGTCATACTCCAGCAGTGTATCTCAGCCCATGGTATATCGTGCCTCAGAGATATCTCAAGAGTTTCATGGCACAAACCCAATGACTGTGATGAGGATCAACCATGTGTTGACTCAAAGTGTTCACTTCACAACATACATCAAGAGGGATGTTCCCTAACAACATTAGGGCCCCTACGAATTAATGATACTCAATAGGATTTGCTAGCAAGGGCCCAACAGTGCTGCCACTCAACTTCTTAAAGTTGAGCTTCATCGGTGTCGATTCGGACTTACAGACCATCATATCAAATCTTTCTAGAAGCTTCACAATGTATTTTCCTTGAGAAAGGGAAAACTCGCTAGGTCTCTGCTAGACCTCCAGGCCTAGGAAGTAGTGCATCAGTCCTAGGTCCTTCATTTCGAATTCAGCAATGAGATCCCTCTTGCACTAATGAATTAGAGGGTCAGCACGTTATCAAGAAGAGGTCATCCACACACAACACTATAATGAGAGGATTATCTCTATCAACCATGAAGTAAGGGTTCGAATCAACATTACTACGAGTGAAGCCCAGCTTCATCAGGTATAAATATATCCTCTCATACCAAGCCCTGGGGGGTTAGCCAACCTGAAAACATGGGTTTCTCGATCTTGGACATCAAATCCCAGAGGTTTCTCTTCCTACAACTCTTTCTTTTTCGCACCATGCCAAAAAGTCTGTCTTCACATCCATATGATGAATATTTCATCCTTGCGTAGAAGAAATGGTAATCATAGATTATAGGTGCAATAATAATCATTGGCTTCTTAGAGAAGTCTGAGGAAACATATTTTCCAATCAGATCCATGCTTGATCTTATAACAAGGTGACAACATCTTTGTCCTGTGGTGTAGGGACTGTATCCCATCATCCTCGCATCGTTCCTGAATTGGTGCTTTACAGCTTCTTCAAATGATCCAGGCCCATATTGTACTCATGGTAGCTAGATACCTCTGGTATTTATATGGCTTCTTGGTTTTCTTCCAGAATTTCCCCCTTCAAGCCATATGTCTTTCAACCATGAGGGTCTCCTTTCTTTAAACAATGATATTAGTTCAGGAGCATATACAATTGTGTTCACCCTCTTAATGCCAGCTTCTCTTGTGAGAGAAGACATCTATTTTAAATGAGGGCATCCTAGACACCAACTTGAAAAGGAGTTTTGTACTAAGGGGCCTAAATCTTATTCTCCCACTGTCAAAGCCATAAAAGAATCATAGCCATATGCTGTCATATATCTATCATGCATCTTGGCATGTATCATATACAAAAAACTTCAGAGGATTTTCTAACTATGGTTCAAGACTCCAATAACGTGATTGAAGGTTGTAAAACCTTCACAGTTCACTCTTTCATGTTTATCATTATGCTCCAATGTGAGACTGATACTGTCACGAGCACACTGCTACTATGAATTTCGTAAACATAGGTGTCTGTCTATGTCACTGTCATAATGACAATGACATAAAATCACAGATTACTTTCTTAGCTCCTCAAATTTGTGACTACAAAAATACACTATGAACTGTCATCACTGTCATATCACTAATTACGATGTATCCATAATTTTTATCATACCCATCACTATCTTCTTCATCATTTTTTATACTGCCATATAGTACTGAAGATTTCAAATTTCATGGTCATACATATTCTGCCATATGTCACTGTTCAGGTTAGGGAACCCACAGGTTTTATTACAGCCCTAAACACTCCAACAACTACCTAGAAGACTGTGATTTCTCTTCCATAAGATGACACTCGGTTTCTTCTTTGAAAAGTATAGTATTCTCGGAATCCTCTTCTGCATCAGGATTCACTAAAGAGCTACCACACATGGGTGACTATTTACAGCCTAAAAAATTCTCCTAGACTTCAGTCTTAAGATGAATTATAGCTTTATTGTTCATCATACTTATGCTTCAACAATTTTGATAGCATATCTCAGAGTACTTCTACTTCCTTTGATATTTTACAGGACTGTCATCTGTAGCTTAGGTTTAATAGCTAGAGTCATCTCCTTTCCTTGGTGGAGCCTATCTACTCCTAAAATTAAAGGACACTGGCCTAAAGTGAGATTTAAAGACAACTGAGGTATTTAATCCTCAGTCCAGGTTGAAGGAACGTTCAACCATTAAGATTTAGGCATATAGATCTGATGTGATAATCTGCCCTGGTGTGCTTTCCTTCAATATATTAGAGCTTTCCACATTTGATATATATATATATATATATATATATATATCTGTGTGTGTGCCCAGAAATAGACAACAGTTTGTTTTAAATTTTTAAACCCCGCGCTTACGAATGAACTCGCTGGTGGCCTCTAAACAGGTGAAAATCTTATTGAACTCATTTGGTGTCATTATCATTCCTCAAAGTTTGTATAATAAACCCCTGTAGTATGCTGCTACAGGTGATTCTAATCACACATTGTGGATTTTCAAGAATATACCCAATTTGTCTCACGTGGCTACAGATTTCTCTGTCGCACATCTCACATGATCAAAGTCAACTTCTGAGAGGAAAAAACAACACCATATATTTCGAACCTAATGTTTAATGTACCGAAAGTATAATCGATCCTCACTCTGCATCCTTAGTATGGTTCCTTTATCCACGTTATTTAGCCTTCAATCTTCAATCGGTCGATGCACAGGAGAGTGACTTTGATTCATGATTTCCCATAGACAAGTTGTCGTTGATGTATTTTATCAATCACATCTTGACACAACCACCCACGTGCATGTATACTGCCATCGCACGAAGTCTTAGAACAAACACGACCACAATTTTGGATCCTATGAGCTTCCCTTTGGGAAATGGACTGATGAGTGTGTCTTTGGTGTTTTTCTCCTGCAAATTTTTTTTTTGAGAATGTGTGGCTGCTACTGTTGATCCTTTACATGGTTAGATCGATGAATTCCAAGAAAATTCTGATTCATTTTGGGAAAAATGGATTGATCTTGAATCTAATAATGGAAAATGCCATGACAAATTCCAAGTTGACCCATTAAGCAGAGCTTCGAATCTCAATGCACAACCATTTCAGCTTTTATTTACGTCATGACAGTCATATCCGGAAGAGAAAATTTGGAGTCGTGCTCATAGCTGTCGGAATGAACTCGAAGCACAAAACCAAAAACTCATTTCTTACACAGAATAATGAAATTTGAACAATCTACAACTTCAGAATCAATTTGGATGGCCTTTAATGACCCCGCGCAGCCATGAATCCATAAATACAAGGATTTTTATGTGCATTGGCCTCTAATTTTTCCCGACGTCCTAATTTCCATTAACAGCGGCATGTACAATTTGGAAATCAAGTATGCACCAAAAAGAAAGAAACATTAAACATTTGATCAAGAAATATTAACGCTACTATTGCCGCCTTCTTCGTCACTACTGTTCAATTCTTCCAAAGCACAACTGCTTTCATTAGGTGTCTCGTCCTCTTTGGACAGAATATTTTAATGGCCATTTCACTTCAGCTTCATCCTATTAGACATCTCATTGCTTCTACAACTTTACCAATTCTCCAATAATGATTTTGGTGGTTGTGTTGTTACTATATAGCCCAAGGTGCCTTCAAGAGCAGCAACCCAGTCCCAGACTATCTTGCTTGCTTTCAATCACAATCAATGGCCGCTTGACTGAGGAACTCAGCTCAAAATGATCCCAAGAAAGCCGTAGAAATATTTCTTTGAAATCTTCTTCATAAAAAAATAAAACTCCCTCAAGGAGGCCACTGCCTCAAGTAGACTTTAATAACTGTCTGTTTACACAATTCGGGCTTTGTATTCTCCTCAGCTCTTATACCATATTAATTTCTAAACATGTTCTATGCCATTTTAGATTAGGGCACAAAATATTGAAGAAGATAGAACATACCAATTGATCGATTGAAGACAAGCCAAAACAGAGATAAATAATGGTGGCGTTACAACAATCAGCAAAATGCTTCAACTGGAAAAGTCTTTCATAAGGTCAGCCACCCATATGTCACACAACCCCAAGACAACCCAAACAAAGAATACTCCACAAAGACGTAGCACCAAGAACGCAGCTCCATCACCATCCAGAGAGAAGAAAATCCTCCACACATTGTGTGTATAATGAACTCCAAGTCTCTCCAATATATAGGCATCTTTAGGGGTGTGTGATGCATCCTTTAAGACATTTAAGTCTATATTATATTCTAGGCTGACCTAGCACATAAGTGTAATAAATTCAAAGTACATGTTCTTCTCATCCAATCGAGATGATATTTAGATCAATATTACACCTCTCTGAAAGAGGAATTCAATAAAAATATTGGGATCATCATCTAAGCAGCACAACCCAGAGTTTGGACCTAGTTGTCCAAATTTAACACCATTTCATTACGGTCTCCATCTTGGAAAGATCTATCTTCAACCCCACCACACCTATAACATACGCCATATACACTAAACAATATTTTGAAAACTTACACTTCTTGAGATTTTATAGCAACTGGTGCTTCTTTAATGCCTCCACCACTTGCGTCAGATGAGATATGTGCTCCTCCCAGACAGAACTATATACCAGTATGTTATCAAAATAGACAATAAAAAATGAATCTATAAAATGGAATCATACATCATTCATTAATATAATAAATGTACTTAGTGTACTACATAGGCTAAATCTCATGACTAACCACTCATACAAACATTTCTTGGTTTTGAAGGTTGTATTCTAGGTATCTTCTTCTTTGACTTGAACCTGGTGATATCTAGACTTTAAGTCTAGCTTGGTGAAATTTTTTTCTTGTTGTAGCTGATCTAATAGATCATTTATCCTAGGAAAGGGGTATCTATTCTTGAACATGATTTTTTTCAAATCCTTTTAATCTATATAGATCTACCAAGTCCTATATTTCTTTGGAACAATGATGATGGGTGAACCACATGGTGATGTACTCGATCAAATGAAAGTGTATTCCAGTCGTTATTGCAAATATTTCTTCACCTCACTTGCTTCCATAATAGAATTTCCTTACAACTCAATATTTGGCAATGGGGAGTCTAGAAATAGTTCAATCTCATCCTCCACTTCCCTTTTAGGTGGTAACCCTTTATGATCTCAGAAAAAATCCATGTACTCATGTAGAGACTATTCCATTTGTTGTTTCTATATCTTAATACATCACTCCTAGGATGCCTTGCATCTTATTGACTCTTCTACAGAATGATTTTCTTTTAAAAATAATAAAACATACTTCTTGCTATAAATGGTTAATTTCTTCACTTGGTCGGCACTTACCAACATAATTTTCAACTTTCCTTTGTTAGCATTGATGGTGAAATATTTTCAATCCTTAACGAGTTTGTACTAGTAATCTCTCCACATGAATATTGCATCTCGCATGTACATGTAGTGATTCCCAAACAAAACTCCACATAATTTAAGGGGAACCACATCTAGTTCTATCTCATCAATAGAATCAACATTGATGGATGGAACACCCTCCTCCCACATTTACCCAAGTTAACTGGTCCATTGGGGTAAACATATGACCATAGGCTACTACGATATGGTTAAACCTCCTAGGTCACCTTCAGGAAGCGGAATCAACAAAACATAACCAAAATAATTATTGAAACAACAAAAATAAACTATAGGAGCTATCGCACCTTTCAAGATGACCAACCCTTGAGGAAAATAAGCAATTCAAGGACTTATAGCCCAATCACTCCCTTTCCAATCCCTCCAAGTAACAGATAGTCCCAATCACTCCCATGAGCCTGCATGAGTGCGAATGCAACATTTTTCTACCAGTGCTATGCTAGAGACTATGATATTTGTGGCTAAAGTTCAGGACTACGATCCAGTCACTGCCGAAAACTTCATGGAATTTATAGAAATGGAATGAAACATAGAAACAATTTTTCTGTTGTGAATAAAATCCCCTCTGTGGACAAAGGTGATCTCTCTAGCCCTAGAGTGGTTCTAGAAAGTTATGAGAGTATCTAATGAACACTTTCTTAATTAACATTCAAAGTAGGATGAGAAAGGGAAAAGGACCTACCTCTTCCTGACACTATGCTCAACACTTTGGTGAAGTCCTTAATCCATAATACTTCAAGATTGGTCCTCACTCCTAGTGGTGTTTGAATACTTGCAGGTGACCAAGAGACAATAAAAAACGTGATCCAATACAAAATATACATTGAACATCAGTTATCTAACATATAAAGGAGCATTAGGCTACTTGTATGAATATACAAACAAATATAGAAAGTGAAACACCAGTTCTATTATTGATAATATAAAAGAGGAATCTTACAAACATGGCCTTCATGTTGGAGGCCTCCCTTTCATGTAATATGAGTCCAAACCAAGGCTCTTGAGCGATCCTTCTCCTAAATGGCAAGGTAGACATTAACACCCATAGGGATGCAATGGATGAATGATCATACCAACCCAGCAATGACCAACTAGTAGTGGAGGGATGGGGATTAATTTATAGGAAGGGAGAGGGAGTTAGGAGAACATGAAGGAAGGAGGATGGAATGATTTTCAAGGGACAATCCCATATTGATAATATCAAGAGCTCAAAATGAGAGATCTCGACCCTATCTCCACCGAACATTATCGAGCTTCCCATCCTGGAAACTTATAAAGGTCGAATCTTCTCCTCCATTTGAGGTAACACTTCTAGAAAGAGTTCAGTGTGGTTTTTTGAGTCATAAGACCACTGGAAACTCTAGGTTTTAATGGGAAGCTTGCCATCAGCATGGGAAGGTAAATACAAAAAAGTGCTAACCTAGAAATTTAGGGTTTGAGCTAAGCTTCTTCAAGAATTTTTCAAGGAATCTTTCTTTTAGTCTTTAAAGGATATCTTGATATATTTTCCAAGGTGGATATACCTCACAATATTCATCATAGGGAACTTCAAGATCAGGGATGGGAAGTGAACAGTGTGGAAGATTACTTTGTAACATATGCCCCCTCAAGCATGAAGGCATAACAGGGAGTGATGGGTGAAATTCTTTATGAACCAAGGCAAGGATTTAAAAAACCACCAAGGAACCTCCCAAATAAAAAAAAATACAATATATGACATCTCTCATATCAATATGCCTAATAAAAAATCTCTCAATAGGCATAAAATAACACATGTACCCACAACATGGTCACAACCATTCGTTTAAGATCATAGAAATGTATCCACTATATGGTCACAACCATCCGTATAGAAAGGATAATGTGTAAAATCATGAGTACTCAATAAATCCACACCACCTGGATAATAACAGATGTGATCCAGGGTCTTCGTCGCCATCTTGATCTACCCAATCTACGAATCTAACCATGTGAATAGATGTGCTGATGTTGAAAATGGTAGAAACCACCTGATTACCGATCAATGATGAAAATTGTTAACAGGCGCGAGAGAAAGGAGGAACTCAGTCTCGTCACGGTGACAAGTATTTCACTTTTCATAGAGCGTCCTTTTCATGTTTAAGTAGTTTAAAAAAGAAATGGAAAATAAAACTCCATCATTTCCCTTTTCGTAAATCGTCCCTCGAATCCTAGAAGGTAGAAAACAATATCGGAGAGAAAATCTTGACCATTTTCAACCAAGATATTCCTTTTTCATAAATATTTAATCTTAGCTCGAAAAAGGGGTAAATGTATACTTAGACCACATCAATTCATTTACTTTAATGAGTTTTAAATGATAAGTAGTCAGAAATATTTTCATCTTTCGAGAGTTAGAAAATAGTTGAAAGATGACTCCTGGGGGGCTCCATTTTCATTTATTTTTAACAAGTCCAAAAAACAGATAAAATAAATCTTGTAGCATTGGTCGAAAATAATCATTCTCACCAAAAATATCTTATTGCTACAACAAAAATGACAAACTTCACATACATCAGCAAAAAATAATAAAAAATTGGTAAAAATATCTTCAAAAATCTATAACTAGGCAAAAAGTAAATCATTTTTACCATTCCATTTGGAGTAAATTGGAGAAGCACTTTTTACCTCATCTTCTCTTGAACTTTAGATTTGTGGTGCAGCCAATCCAGGACATCATTTAGCAATTCTTCCTCTATAGGTAATAGCCCTATCTATTTTCTTCAATTTGATTCAATTCTTAGGTCATTTTGTTTAGAAATATTGGTGTTGGGTAGAGGATTTCAAAGTTATATTTCGCAGGAAATCAATGTGGGTTCGACCTATTGGACCTGCCCTGATCGCCCCTAGCCCATTAGGCCATCGTTCCATCAACGCTTTTTCAATTATGACAAGTGCGCTTACCGCGAAGAATATTTAATAAAAATAAATTTCTCCAATTTTAAATATTTATTTCCAAGTATACTCCAATGAAAGCTCTTAAAATGTCATTTGAACATGTTTTGCAGGTGTCTTTAGTGAAGATGGTGATTGAATGGAAAGAGAGAGGTCACGAGGTGGAAGACCACCAAGATGTCCAAGACACAAATTTCATAAATGCACTAAGGAATTGTGAATTGCTTAATTTTTTGCAGACCTTAGGACTGAGAGATAAGTTGGAGCTTTTAGAGTATCTTATTGGGATATGTGAAGTTGATCGCCAAATTTTCATGATTGGGGATCAAGAGCACGAAATACAGATTTCTGACATCTACTTTATCACAGGGTTCTTTGGGAGAGGGTAGAGGATCCAAGTCTCCGGAGATCGTACTGGAGGAGAGAGCATTACCATGCTAAACTAGAGACATTGTCTAAGTGCTAGAAAAACTTCCAGTGGAAACATGGATATCAAAACCATCACCAATCTACCTTTGAGGACAATTTTACATTTTATGGGCCGTGTAGTTGGGGAGCAGGCATTGCACGAGGAAAAAAAGTTTGAATTCTAATACATTGTATATTTTCTTTCTCCCAAAATGATTAATTGGTGCGAGGATGTTTTGGCCAACATGAGGATTTTTTGAGATAGTTCAGATATGGATCTATCCTTGTTACTTTATTCTTGGATAGAGTGTATTTATTTCAATATCAACAGCTAGAGGTTTATGATATATCCCCGAGAAATCTGAGGCTGCTAAGGTGGTGCAAGATTATGTTCCGTCATGGAGGGGGCAAACAAATGTTTTTCCAAAAATAATATTTTAGTTGGATACGACATGAACTGATCATGGTGGAGGAATACGCATATAATGGTACCTATTTTAGAGGAGACCTAGATCTACCTTTACCGCTAGGTTCACAATGGTCAGATGCAGGTAATAATTTATTTTTGGATTCTTTTACTTTTTAATGTTTTGTTATGAATTCCGATATATAAACTTACGATGTTTTTGCAAATTTTGGACTGGAATGACCAGCCAGTATGTCTCCAATTTCTAAGAGGGTGGCACTCCAAATAGAGGATGCTCCTTATGACAAGGGGGAAAACTCACTAGCAGAGGTGAAGCATAATCTGTTTGGCCTGACTAGAGGCATACCAGAATACACAAATTTTGACATTATCCCACTATGCTATCAGAGACACACCATGGGGGTCCTAGGCTGACTGCATCATTTACTCTGTCGAGTTATTTAGCAGTCACATGCTATAATGAGAATCATGTGGGTGAATAGCAGATTTTAGTTTATTTTTTCACTAATGTAGGCTCATAGAGCCATTGTGTCACAAAACACATATTTTTTGACATTTTGATGTAAAAAACTTTTACAAAATCGATATATCGTATATATATATATATATATATATATATATATATATATATATATATATATATATATATATATATATATATATATATATATATATATTCATGATATAAAAACACTTAGTAGTAGAAGGAAACATATGCATATGCATGTTTCCTTCTACTACTAAGTGTTTTTATATCATGATGATGTGTTTGGTTTTTACATATGAAGGAATTTTCGATCTAAAACATAATTGTCTAATGTATCTATTAATGTATTCAAATCGTGGAATGTCTTGATGTTTAATGTAATCAAAATTTCTTTCCAGTAATCGAACACGTAAATACATGCAGAAAATCTGGTGGTTTCTCACTAAATATTGACTATTTAACTATAACACAACGAGTCGGGAGTCCATATTCACAACCATGTCTCTAATAGTGAGAGAAATTGCATCTGATATAGTTTGATGACCCCACTATATTTGGAAATACTGTTAGTTGTTTGGCCCATGCAAATACCTTGTAAATTTACCAAGTCACCATTATAGGCAAAGAGTGCCCATGGCACGGAAGATAAGTTCCATGCACTGCGAGAGGTACCATCAACAGAACTGACACAATGGTTCGATGACATCTGTAAAGAATGTGGAACACGAGGTAAGAAAAGGAAACATATCTGCAAATAAAACAATCCCACCAAAAAATCTAAAAGGACACTACTTAATCACACACTAATGTACAAAGTACCATACTTGGAATCAAGCATAGTATTTCTTCAGATAGAGCCCAATATAACACTCAAACAACTGATTTCTATCATAACTAGCAGAATTAATCTCATTGTTCTACCATTGATATTTCCTGTAGGCATTACCTTTGCCAATCTTGTGAGAAATTTCATAGCAACGATGAAGTGTCCATGCCCCTTGGCCGAGTAAGGGTTATGAATAATGGAAATAATTTCCTCGTGGGAAAATGAAAAAAATGTAAAATTAGGGTCGAAGGGAGTGGGTGACACACACTTTTGGAAGAAAGAAGTGTAAATATTGTCTTAGAGGGATAAAAATAAGCCTCATGATATAAATTCTCAACAATCCATAGTTTGACAGAGATGTTGATATGAAAGGTGGGAGAAGTGTTACCCATGTTTCCTTTGCAAAACACTTCATGAACCAAAATGGGATTTTGAAGTGGGCCAGTAAATTCATATGCAACACGGGATTCCAGACAAGTAGAAATGTCATCCGGGCCTATGAGAAACAAGGAACAATGATGACCATCATCCTACGGTGTTTCTTCGAGAGAAATTACCTCCATGATACTCTTGTCAGTGGGGAATGTTTCATTTAAGGGATCATCTAAATCCTAATAACAAAACCAAGGGGACTGTGAATATGTGTCAAGCCATGAAACCAGATTCTCATTGGCTTTAGAGGCAGCCCCAGAAGCTAGAAGAATTATTTGGTTCATCTATTCTACAAGGTTGATGGGCATAACATTACCAAAAATGTCAAAATGGTTGGGGCTAGGAAAAATACATGGATCGCGACCAGATGATATCATGTTAACAGAGGAAAAATTAGGCGAAAGTAGTGCAAAGTTTCCCATTAGGGATGAATCCTTGAAAATACCTGATCCAACACTCTCATAAGGAGTAGAGGTATTCCCAATGTATGGAACGTTTCCAGTTGAGGAATTAGAGGAAAGGAAAGCAAGTTGCTCGATAGTGAAAATTTTCCCCTGATGAGGAAAGCATAGAACGTGATAGAGGAGAGCAAAAAAATCATAGCATGAGTCCAACTACGCCCAAGGATAAGGTTGTAGTTGAGGTTGGCATCTACACTTATAATTCTATGTTCACCATCTTATCCTACAATTGAATTAGCAAGGATTTGAGAATACCATATGGCCGAGAGCCTCTGTCGTTGAAAGCTTCCATAATGTTATGGGATTGTCTTAATGTAGGAGAGTAGTTGGATTTTCACAAGGAAAATACATGATGCAGGTGGAATCACCTTCATCAAAAATATTCCTATGGATGGTTTTACCCATATTAATGACCTGAATCAAAAAATCCACTTGATATGGGAGCTGAGGAACAGATTTCTCGAGATCAAAAGTAATAAGGTTGGAATCCATGGGATCGATCCCTCTGATAGCATATAATAGAGCCTTTCATTTTTATGGTCACGACTGAAGGATTTTCAAGGCTGACATCACCAAAGGCACTTGAGATAAATCCTCAACAATGTTCTAGTACTAAGCAGCTCACACACTTGGGTTATAAGATGACTTTAGAAGAACATATTTTGGAGGTGGTAGGACAATGGAATCACTATTATGTGTCTCAATATGGAGAGGAATGAAACTAGGAGGAATGGAAGAGGAAGCGATATCTAGAGAATTCTTTTCCATGGGATATTCTGAGGGCTTCGGGTAATCTTTCAAATTACTGGCAATAGGAATGTGTTCTGTACCAACCATAAAGACCTACGAGCCTACATAAGATTAGGTTTGATCTACAATTTGCATATTCAGCATAGGAAATGGTTCTTTCAAGAAAACCAGGGTACCAAATGCGCCCTTTAGAAGACATACAACCTCCGCACATTGAGGGAAATCCTTGGTTTAGTGATAATCATCACATATCAAGAAAGTATACTTGGGCTTACACTTGGAAGAATCATTGATAGACGATTTAGCGAAATCCTATTTGGGGGTGTTGAATTTGGATTTTCCTTTCCCCTTGTTTTTACCTTTGAAGGACTTGTCTACTGTGGTAGATTGGATACCATTAACCTTAGAGGTTTTACCAAGATTATTTGAATTGTTTGAAAAAGTGGAGGGAGGAGTAGTAGAAGTAGAATTAGACTTCGAAGAAGCCTTGGGTGTACTATGATCAGTATGGGACATTTTCCCAGTGAATTTGTCAATAGGAAGCATAACCAGAGACTAGGATGATGCTGGGCCAGTTGAAGGTCATGGTACATCAGGAAAAATATCATATAGAGTCCCAGATTGGGAATAGACCAAATTTAGATACTGAGCCTCGACGATTACTTCCTCCTCCATCACACATCCATCCATGACAAGATATTTGGCGATTTTATGGAAAAAAATATTTTTTGAACCATTCATTCAACAATTGATTAGTGATTTTGAATTTAATAAGGTGGCACCTATGCCTCAATCCATGGATATGGTCTGAGATATGAGTGGCAAGTGACTGCTTCAAAGATGTCAGGAGATGGGTGTGAGTATCATAGTGGACAGGAAATTGGAAATGCATGAGGAAAGACATGGATAAGGTAATGAAATCATATAAAACACCACAAGGAATTTCAATGTACCATTTGGTAGGAGTACCTGTCAAAGTGCATTGGAAAAGACGTAGATGAATGGAATCATCAACCCAATAATTGGAAGAGCACCATAAATGGTATGTAATGAAATGGGCCTAGGGGTCTTCCCCAGGTTTTCCTTCAAACTTTGGAGAATCTCCAAGAATATTAGTTGGAAATGGAGGCCAAAGAGCCATGTGTTGGATGGGATCATCAGTCAACTTAGATGCATCAGGAACTTCCAACCTGAGCAATAATGGAAACAGAATGTGATATGGAGCAAAATTTCTTTGGAAGTTTCCCATATGGGGGTTCCAAACTTGTTGGTACAAGTTTTTCCCTCATTGAGGTTGATTCTAACCATGTTGTCCCCACTATCCCCACTGTTGGTTATAAGATATATATAGTTGATACAGACCTTATTGGGGCTTTGGCCGTTGATAAGCACCTTGTTGCAGTGGTTTCTAAATGTATGGTTGTTTTTGGGGCTGTTGATAAGGCCCGTACTCAACATAAGCTAGTTTCTAGGGCTTTTGATAGGGCCCCTGCTAGATGTAAGCTCTTTGCTAGTGTTGCTGGAAGTGAAACTGAGGAATTTGCTAGTGTGGAGCACCAGGTTGATTTGGGTAAGTTCCAATTTGACCCAGACGATTCGAACCATATTGAACTTGAGGACCAAAAAGTGGGTCAGTCGAAACTACACCCATTGTATCTTTTACTATTGGACACATGGCTAAGAAAATTTTGGTCACTAAACATATTGATATAGCATGTTCGGCTGCTAAACATACTAATATTGTACTTTCCACTGCTAAAATGGGTTTGTTGAACATAAGGATACTAGGTGTGGGGAAGATGATAAACAAGTTGGGCTGAATTACAATGATAGGCAGGTATATAGGTTCTGATAATCGCACTTTTTGGCTGCGAAAATAGAGTTCCACTAAGACTAGTGGTAGGCTGTCCCACCCCCGATACAACTCCTGAGTTAAGATTTACCCCACTCGATAAGGGAGGTATGTATAAAGGATGTCATTTCCCCCGAGGCATAAATGGAGCAGTAAAGTAACCACTTAAAGGTGGAATCATAGTGATTGTGGATATGGATAAGGGGGTAGATGGTCCTAACGAAAAAATCATTTGACAGACAGAAACCACAGGTTGTGAAGTAGGTTGTGAAGCGAAAACCACATTTGAAGCAAATGTGCCAGAATATGGATAAATTCTTATTGACCAAACAGGATGGTGAAACAAATATGTAGCTCTAGAAGCTCCTTAAACAAGGCTTCCAACGGAAGTATACATCACTAGAAGCATAGATGCAACTTGACTAAAGGGAATGCTCTTCCTACTCCCTTCATGTTGAGGAGTGGTAACATACGAAAAACCTTCTAGAGGAAACATAGATGTAATGTCAACTGTGGGAATATAAGGTATAAAAGTTTCCGAGAGAATACTCCGAGGAGTACTCACGGGTGGAATATCGCTAGCATTCGATTCAAATTCTGGAGGAAACAACTTACGAGCAATAGTACGAGATGCTACCATGGAAACATGAAGAGGAACTCTAGAACAGTTGAATTGACTATACGGTCATTCAGGTAAGACCACATGTGAATCAAAGAGCATATTTGGAGGAAAGTTCGTAAATGGTGTAGAAGGTTCAAGGCTTTCTGGCTCAGGATCCTCATATGACGATGAAATCCACTAGTCAGGTGGTAATCGAGAGGACATTGGTTGGACACTTATGACAATTCCAAGTTTAGCACCTTAAGCTTCAAGGGATCTAATTTGAAATTGTGAAATATCAAGAGGAGGCTCTTCTGTTCCTTCAGAATAGGAATGAGGTAAATTTGAGGATTCAGCCATGATGACCTTTTAGAAAAAGACCAACAAGGGAAAAGTTGAATCACTTAATCAAGAAATCAATATTTATAATTAACTAATAAATATGAGGTTGGAGAACTAGACAGATAGGATGTTATCATGGGTAGTTAATTTTAGAAATTAAACACAAAAATAAATAAAAAAGTGTGAGCTAGGCATAAACGATTATTGGGTATCCATGAACTACAATATACACCTTGGTGATAAATGATAGAAGAAATTAACAGGGACTTAACGTACTGCAACCAATCTCCCCTAATTGTGTGTTCAGTGTATCACGTTTATAAGGTGGACATCTCTATTATCTATGGTAGGCTTTCAACCTAGTGGTGTCTCCCAATATATAATCAATAATACGGGGGAGTCCAGTTCGTAGTAGCACTATCTAATGTGTAACTGTATGATGAGAGTATCCCCTTATACTTTTCATACTTGGATCATAGTCCTATATACTTCCATACGTGGGACGGGGTTTCACCTTCGAAATGTAACACAAACTATTAGCGACAGATGCTATGCTTAATGATGTTGCAACACGTCTCTAGCCTAGACCTTTAAATGTTTGTGTTAATTTAAAATGTTCCTTAAGGTTAATTGAATAAATTTTAAAGTTGACCTTGATTATGTTTTGGTTTTGGCTCAATATTAATGTCACCTAAATCCTATAATGTAGCTAAATGAAAAAAAAAAAACCCATTTTGTGTCGATGAACTTCAAAAGTAATGAGGGAACAAATGCAAATAAGAGTGAAAATTGAAAGAAATGCAATAAGAAATGATACCCCCCAACTAGTTTAAAATCACTAAAATGCAACTTTTAAAAATTGAATTCACTTTCACTATTCCCTAAATGCAAACTTTCTCAAAAATGAAATCACTTCTCTTTCCACTAAGATGCCTTAATTTTTTTTTTATTTTTATTTTTTAACTTTGATGTAATAAAAAATAAAAGTAAAATTAACCAAATGAACAAATAATTTGCAAAAAATCACACTTTTCACTTTTATTTCTCAAATGGAAGACAAATCGTTTCAAAAATACTTAAATGAAAAATGACTTTCACTCTTCTTTTCAAAATGAGAAAAAAAAAATTTCAAAAGTTCGAGATGAAAAAGACTTTTAATCTAATCTTTTGAAATGGGAAATCAAATCAAAACACACAATTTCAAACTTGTGAATAAAAAAATTGTAATCTATGTTTGATAATTAGTCAAAGGTGATTCCAAAGTGTGGTGATGACACAGTGCAAAGGGAAACAACCTCAAACACAAGAGAAAAGTAATGTGGAATGGTGTTTGGAATTGTTGGAGCAAAACTCTAAAACATACGCAGTTAGGCTGATGACAAACACAAGTGACAAGTGAAGGTTAACTAACCTAGGAGATTTAGTAGATTATTTCACTCCACCAAAGCACAAGAAAATTCAAAGACGAAAATCAATCACTCAAACAAAGTGAATTAAACCAAACACAATGGTAGCAGGTCATTCAAACTTGCAAGGCACTGCAGAAGCCAAGGAACACTACAAAGCTAAAGGGAAACCGTAGATATTTTTCATATCTTTGATATTAGCACATTTGTGGGAAAGAGAATAGCTAAAAGGTAGATCAGCACGACTGAGTTATATAAAATAGCGATATAAACACAATTGTAAGAGTAAAAAAAGCTTTGAGCGAGAAATACAAGGAAAAATAAAAAATAATTTCCACACTCAAACCAGACTTGACACCCTAAATCAATGACCAAATCCTATACAGACTGACATTTACCTAAACAGACTCATATCTCAATCATTAGTCAAATTGATCAAAAAATAAACTGGAAAAGGGAAGGCAAAGAGGCTAATGCTCCCTAGCGGAGTCACTAATTTTGTTGTGAAGACAATCCCCTCTGCGGACATAGGTAATCTCTCTAGCCCTAGAGAGGGTCTAGCAACTTGCAAGACTATCTAAGGAAAAAAATCTTAATTACCATTCAAAGAAGGATGAGAAAGGGAAAAGTACCTACCTCTTGTTGATGCTATGCTCAGCTCTTTGTTGAATTCCTTGATCCATAATCCTTTAAGCTCTGTTAGGAAAAATACTAAGAGGGGGGTGTTACACATCATTTTGTCACTGTCCCTACAGTCCCCATATTTCCCATTGGAGGGTTATTTCTGTGACCAATAAACAGTTTCATGCCTTGCAAAGACCATAATTGCATCCCTTTACATGAGAGAAATGCTCCTCGTGTTGACAATTACCTAAGCAGGACTGTAAAAACCCTTTTTTTTCCTTGCCACGAGTAGCTAGTTACCCTCCTGCGCCGAGCTAGAAAATTAACATTGAGCCCGCGGAAGTTGGCGCTCTGTCCTAGTTAAGTACCCGCACCAAACTGTTTATGGAATTTTTTTTTTAAATAGAGGTGGAGGTTCTATTCCAACGACCTCGAGGATGAGTCATTGGGAGTGGTTGAACTAAACAATCATGGAATCCCTCCTTTAGTTAGTAGTTTCCACCTCCCTTGGAACGCTCCTAAAGGATAGGACTCCCTCCCACCTTTGTAGGGATCCCAACCTCCTCCTTTTCCTCTATAAAAGAAGCTATCTCTCTTATTACAAGCTAGCTGAACTTGGAGAACTGATACTATAGTTGAATGACTAGAGAAGATAGATAGAAGGAACTACGTTGAGGAAAGCTTGAGTCTATGCCCTCATCCCATCCGAATTCCCTGATGAACATCTAAGACGCGCTTCGCCTGAACCCGAATGGAGGAGACCGCGATGTCAAAGCATCAGTTATAACTCTTCCTTCTATTTATTTATATACATGACCATTGTTTGGTTCCACTATTGTGTTATGATGTTTGTGTAATGTGATATGTTTAGCCCTCTTTGACTAGTTAATAGTTATGAGTGAAACTATGATGTTGTATGTTTTTCTTGTTTCTTGTTCTATGTGCAGGTATCCGGGCGTAACAGCGAACGAATGTGATTTGCCAAGGTACGAGCGAGAGGCTACTACTCTTTCTACAACAACAAAAACGTTGGATTATAGGTAGGTCGATCTACCATGTCTCTTGTTAATTCATTAACTAGGAAGCAACACTTTAACGTGTCCCTTTGTTTCTAGACCCACCCTAGGGCTAGAGGGATTGTCTCTGTCCATAGAGAGGATTTACCTACATAAAAAATTGGCGACTCCACTGGGGATCAATGCAAGTTTTTCATTTCATCTTGTTGGGTTAGTTTCGATTATTGATTTCATTCTATGTATTTTTCTGGTTTGTTTGCTTAATTTATATCCTCTGTTTAGCTCCAGAGTGTCAAGATTGGCCTTTTCTCATTAAGTTTTGGTTTTTCCTCCTTTTCCCATAGGTGTCTAGCTTGGTGCGGTTTTTTTCTGAACAGTCATGCCGATCGACACAGGTTGCTCTTTTTTCACTCACGCCAACCCCTGTATGGCACGGATTACAGCCTTACAATCGCGCCAACCCCTGTAGGTTCTGGTTTGACCTCTTTAATAAGTATTTTGGTCAATTGTGCTTGCTTGTGGGTTATTTTTTGGGTGTGATTTAGCCTTTGGAACTGTGTTGACTACTGTAGAATTATTTCTTTTAGTTGTTTGTCCATTTTCTCGTCAGTTTCATTTAAGGCCTTAGGGTTTCTAAGTGTTCTTGTACATTGAGCCTTCCGTTTGAAACTGAAGTCTCTTTGATTGTTGTCAGCCTCGTTTCATTTTGCATCATTGCGGTAATTTTTTCTTAATACTTTTGAGTGTTCTGGTTGAATGGTATTTTCGTTTCATCGATTGATCCTTCCCCTTAGTACTCCACGCATCGATTACATTGCTTGTGTTGGGTCAATTTGCAAAATTCTCTTTATTTGTCAATTGAAAGTTTGTTGCATTAGATTGAATGTTTTTTTTTTGTTTCGCATTGGTTGAGTCATTCAATTTTAAATCCCTACATTCACAAAACTAAAACAAGTGTTCATTTTGTTTTTAAATTGAATTAGTACATTGTATTCTTTTTTCCATTGAAAAATCGAAAAATATGTTTCACATTCTTTTGTTGCATAGAAATTGAAACATTCCTTTTCATAACTAGCCTTTCTCATCTAAGAAGGAATTTAATTTTTGATTTATTGCATTAGAGGCAATAGAAGTTTTATTCGTATACTTTCCTTTTTTGTTATTGGTTGAATGATTTCTATCCTTCTTATAACTAGAATTTGTTGAACTGAAATAATGTTCATTTGCATATAGTTTGCATTTAGGAAGTTGAGCTCCAAATTCGATAGGGCCTTGAAATTGAAACATAATCCAAGATTAACTTTAAAATTTTCTCAATGAACCTAAGGCAACATTGAAACCTAATGCAATATTTCTAGTGGTCTAGGCTAGAGACGTGTTTCGGTGTCTTAAAACCTACTAGTTGTCGCTCACCTGTTGGCTTCAAACAACACTATTACAGACTTGTGCTCCCCGTACCGTCGAGTATATAAAGGGAGACCCCTCTAGGTTGAAATCCTTTATCCATAGGAAGCCGATTCTACCTCCTTGTAGCCATGATACACCGAACATAGCATTCAGGGAGACTACCTGCACGTATGTTAAGTCCTTGGTCATTTCTCATTCATTTGATCACCAAGGTGTATATGGCAGTTCATGGAAACCTGGCACACCCTCTTGCTTAGAGTTCATAAGAAGTGATTTTGATCTTTTCGTGAATCTTTAAACAAGAGAAGATATCATCAAGCACTTGTCCTTTCATGCTTGTTTCAAATTGAAAGTGACTAGAGTCATATTTTTCCTGCTTATCGACTCTCAAAACATGAAACAGTGAATTTTGGTTTCAATGTTATAAAATTAATCACCTACGATCACATGCCTATTAAAATTTTATTACTTGGCCTGATTAATCTCCTTGTTACTTGTTTTGGCTCCTTCAATTGGTTATCTCTTTTCCTTGCTGTTATGATATAGAGTCAAAGTGGCGGAACATCCAGTTTCGTTGTCCTCATTGCCTCCTAGTGGTGGTTCTTTTCCGGAAGTTTCTTTTGAAACCACTCAATCCACTAGGTCTGTCGATTTTTCGCACCCTATTCTTCCATCTATACAAACCCTTGCTACTCAATCTTTGCTTGACGATTTAGTTGAGTTCAATTGGCCTCCTTCAAGTGCTTGGTCTGGTTTTTGGGAAGAAGGAGACTTTCCTCCTCTTATGTCAAGATCGCCTTTTGTTGTTGCTGCAGTACCTCCTAGTCCCCGTAGTATTTTCAAAGATCTTACGACAGACTTAGATATGGATTCCTCTAGTCCTATTAGGAGTGAAGGAATGCATGTTTCCATAGGAGAATATCAACTCCTTCCTGAATATCTTTCTCGTGCCTCTATCCAATATTCTCCACCGTCGGTATCACTTCCGCTTGGATATAGATCCTTGAGTCAGATCATGTCTTGCATTGCCTCCACTGTGAAATCCAGTACAGTAACTCCTCCTCAAAGTTTGGCCCTACCTTCGTCAGGGTTATCACCTTCGACTCCTGATTCGTTGGTTACTGTCACATCTGTTCCAGTCCAACTGACGGTTTGTATGGCTTCTATTTCAGTTTCCACTCCTCCTATTATTCATGGCGATCTTACTTTTGAAGAATATATGTTGGATGTTCAGCAATAGAGTTCTTAAGGTTCTCAGTAGTCTCAGGCTCCTAGCAATCCTCGATTCCATCACTATGATGTTGTTGGTAATCCCGTATATATATATATATATATATATATATATATATCCGGACCATTATGATGTGTATGGTAATCCGGTCTATTTGCCTCCTATTGATCCTTATTAGGATATTTATGATCCTTATCAAATTGTTACTCATTTGGGACCTACACTGCCCATGAAACCTCTGACTTGCAAGGATAACCCTCATCGGGACAAATTTTAGCTTAGCAGGGCCCTGCTTCTGGTCCACAAGGCCAACCTTCACAAGGTTAGCCTTTGGTCCAACATTGACAACCCTCCGGTCTTTCGGGTCAACCTTTGAATCAACTAGGACCATGTTCTGGTCCCGGGGGGGAAAATTATCTATCATACGGACAACTTGTTGCACCTCAATCACAGCTGCACGTTTAGTATGGCCCAAATATTGCGCAACCAGGACAACCCTATGGTCCTTCTTTGGGTCAACCTGGTTATCAGGGACAACATGGTTTGTCGCAACCATCAGGCCACCCTTTCCCACAAGGACAACCTGGTGGTCCCCAACAACAGTTTCAATAGCCGGTTCAACCAACCCAACAGCTATTTCAACCTACCCATTAGCAGATTCCTTCGATTCCGCATCCAATTCTACCTATTTACCCATCTCAGCAGCCTGCTCAACTTGCTCTGCAAGGTCAACTTTCTCAAATGCAGGGTGCTTATTACCCTCAAGTTTCATATCAACCAGTATATAGCACACCCTAGATTCCTTACCCTCAAAATCAACCTATCTATCATCAACCTCAAATCCATGCTTACATTCCATAGAAAAATCCTTATACTGCTCAACAAGGACCTCTGTGGTCTACATCGACTCAATACCCTATTCCTCAACCAAATTATCCTGCTTCTAATCCCTATGATCTAAATATTTTGAGACATAATGTATGGGGACAGAATCCTACTCAGACTGTGTGGAATGTACACACGGGTCCTTATCAAAGACCTCCGTTGACTTTTAATACTCAATTACCATTTCTTGCTATGTTGGAATTACCGGATGTGTCAAAATTGAAAAATGATCCTATTCTTGATTATCCGTATTGGCTTCCCGTTCCGAGAAATATTCCTGGTGATTGTCCTAAATTGGAGGGTAAACCTGGCGAATACCCCCAAACGCATGTTATGAATTACCACTTCTGGTGTTCCTCTAACTCTTGGGTTGACGATTCTATTCAGCTCCATCTTTTCCAGCAAACTCTTACTGGTGCCACTGCAAAGTGATACATTGAGCCATCTCATGGAGTTTTTCAAGATTTCAATTCCTTAGCTATGGCATTCCTTACACATTTCTAGTTACCGGTCAATCAGATCGCCAAAGACATAGCTATGGGGGCATGTGTAACTGAGGAACAATCCATTACTTACACTGAGTACCTCGATCTTGTGTACTCTCAATTCAGTGCTTTATATGATATCTTTCCTGATGCTCCACGACCTGGAACTTCTAAACCACCAGCGAATCCATCCGTTGATGGTATTATTGGTTCCATATCTCAGACTTCTTAGAAGTCTCCATCTAATTCTAGGAAGCAAAAGTCTACTTCTTCCAATAATGTTTCTTCTCAGCCAATTCTAAATTCTAGCGAACCCACAGAAGTGAATACCATCCATGCCAATATTATATATAATGCTTCAAAAGATAAGAAGAAGGGTAAATGTAAGGCCAAAGACGATACCCCAAAACAATATTTTTTGAAACCTCGTTCTGCTGATAGTTCTCAACACAAACCGAAGTATCCTTGTTTAATTTGTGATGAAGAGCACTTCACCAAAGACTGTCCTCAACGGTCTGAAGTGAGCCGATTGCTATAAAGAACTCAAGGAGCTTTAGATATTCTTAAAGAACCTTTTCCTACTCAAAAAACTCATATGGTATAGAAACCTCAATCCTCTACTGCATTCGGTTATGAGGTTTTTATGATGAATGGTTCTGCACCTATTTCTATTGCTACTAGATCAAAATATTATTCTGGCTCACGTCAGGCAACGGGGAAGGAGATCATTGATGGTCCTCCTCCTCCACCTATTTCTGGCCCTCTTGAGATTGAATGGCCTAATATTGAATCCATTGTGCAACCACCTTCCAAAGGTGTGTTCTGTAAGTCTTCGTACAATCGCAACGCCCGTGCTACTCAGCATTACAGTATTGTTGAGGATCTGGCTTAGGCGCCATCAACAATGTCTGCGTTAGAAGTACTTCAGAGTTGTCCATCACAAAGGAAAGAATTGATATCCATGATAGGTGGGGTTGATCCTGCCGATACTAACTTGCTTGCTTTTGATTTGGATAATTTCATCCCGCGACTCCCACACCAAATTGTGCTCATCATTCAAGTTGGTATTAATGGTTTGAACATTCACTGGGAAGTCATGGATGTGCATCTACCTATGTTATGTCATCTACCTGTTGGAAAGCCATTGGTTCTCCAGCTCTCACCTCGTCACCCAATTCCCTTGAAGCATTTGATGGAAGAGAGTCTAAACCTCTTGGTGTTCTCGCTAGTTTACCGATCACATTAGAAGGGAAGACAGTCAATGTCAAGGTTGAAGTCATTGATGCTAAACGCAATTATAATATTCTCCTCGGTCGTAGTTGGACTCATGCAATGTTATGTGTTTTGTCCACTCTCTTTCGTGTTTTGAAATTCTTGCACAAAGGAAAGATTATTATTGTTGATCAATTATCTTTTTTCACTTCTTCTTCCAAGAAAAACATTCCGTATGTGGATAAGATTCCTACTCCCTATGAGAGTGTAGGGCCACACCTTTTAAAAGATCCTACCCTCATGGGTATTTTCCCTCTTCCACCACCAAATACTATTTAGGTCAACATGATTTCTTGCACTGATGACCTATGGGTTATCCCATCTCCTGAACAGATCGATTATTTTAGAGGTTCTATGCCATTGAGTCTGATTGAAATTGATTATTGTGAGCTCATGGCCGCGTTAGACACTCTGTCCCCTGATTTTTCTCCTTTGAGCATGTCTCTTGGCATTTATTCTCAATCCCCTTGGATTGGTGATTTTGATTCATCGGATCCTTTGAAATAAGTGTTTCCCTCTGATGAGGCCATCATGGAAACCATGTCTCTCGAAGATCTCTCGTGGGATGACAATCATCATCGTTCCTTGTTCCTCCCAAGTCTCGGGGCCATGTCTACCTGTCTTGAGAATTTTTCTTCTCACGTTCCTTCTCCTCTGCTTCGAACACCTATTCAGATCCATGAATTTTTTCCGGAAGGTAACTTGAGTAACATTACACAAACGATGCCTATTGACATTTCTGTTAAACCGAGAATTGTCAAGAACATCCATATCGGGGTCACATGCAAGATGTGTGCACCACCTATTCCTCTTCATCCTGTCATTTCCATTGGTCCCTTTTCAAAATGGGGCATCAATTTTATGACGTATAACACGCACTCGGCTAGTGGGCATGCTTATATTATCGTAGCTATGGACTACTTCACCAAATGGGCTGAAGTAATGCCTACACTTGCCATCGATGGTAAGACAGCTGCTAAGTTCATATTCAATCACATTATTGCTAGGTTTGTTGTCTCGCAATCCATTGTTACAGATCATGGTTCCCTTTTTCAGCATTATATGGTGGCAGAGTTGACTTCTAAGTTCGGTGTCCATCACGACAGCTCAACGCCATACTACCCTCAAGCCAATGGCCAGGTTAAGGTTGTTAAAAAATTTCTTGTCACTATGCTTCAATGTACGATTGGGATCCTTAAATCAAATTGACATTTCATGTTATTTTCAGCTCTTTGGGCATATCGAACCTCAGTTCAGAATGCAACTGGGTTCACTCCTTTCTAGTTGTTCTATGGCCTTGAAGCCACTCTACCGATTGAATGTGAAATACCTTCTCTCAAGTTATTTGTTGAATTACTTTTGAATACTTTGCTAGAGGAAGAAGGTCTCCTTTATTTAGAAAGACTTGATGAAACCCACCACTTTGCTTCTTTAATTATCGAAGGACAGAAAAAGTGGGTCAAAGCTCATTTTAACCAGTCAGTCTCCCCTCGTTACTTCATTGTAGGAGATCTCATCCTCCTATACGACCAAGCTCATGATAAGCTGGGGGTAGGAAAATTTCAACCTATGTGGCATGATCCCTACATCATTAAATGTGTATTTCAGAATGGGGCCTATGAGGTTATTGATTATGAAGGCCATCATCTTGAAGAACCCAGAAATGTGTTGTATCTAAAAAAATATTATGCATGAGTCATCCATATGTAATAGGTGTACATAGGTGTCATTTTCATTTTTTGTACATGTTTTGGTTTGATTTTCTTTGTGAGAATGTTCATGCTTATTGGTTCTTGCTTATGGTGTAGATGTTTATTACCCCTTATGTCGGTTTCGTGGATGGTGCTTCCTGTGGTACTAGGAATTTGTCTTCAGCAGCCTGGGTAATTTATGATCCTGTTGGTGAGTTGATAGATCTGCAAGGTATTTGTCTAGGATGAGCTACAAACAATGTCACTAAATATAGCATTTTTATTGAGATATTAACCGAAGAAATCAACCTTGGCATATGCGCATTGCTTGTAAATCTATATTTACAGCTTGTCATTATGCAACTCAATAGTCATTATTCAATTATAAATCCACACATTTTGAGATTGTATTTACGTATTTGTTTGCTAGAAATACATTTTAATTTTATTACATATCAGCATATTCCTATACGAATGGATACATTAACTGATATAGTGGCTAAAATTGTATTAGATAGACATTTGTGTAATTTGTAAAATCATCATCACATGTAAAAGATCCATGTAGGAAAATAGATGTATATATATATCACATTTTTGTAGTTGTATACATCATCATTCAAAAAATATATGTGTGTTTTTGTTACATCCTGAGACATCATGTCTCTCAAAATATGCAGATGAAAATAAACCTAGGTGTCTAATCAGCATGGTGCTCGTGATAACATGTCACTGTCCGTACAAGCCGCCTCAGCAAGCAGTGAATTCGGCTGGGCACCCCTACAGTATGTCTCTGGTAGGTGCGTGGAACATTGTCAAATCATGCATAGTCCAGGACTCCTCGGGTGATTCCCTCCAGATTACGTACTATGTCATCTTCCTCACCGCCCTCACCTTGAGGGTCGAAATCGCAAGGGATTTGCCTCGCTATTGGTGACATGTCTGCAAGTATCTATGGGCCAACATTTGCAAACACATGGATCTACTGTTAGAACATGCATAGATAAAAATCATAATACTCATAAAAATTAAAAAAAAAAAGTCTCACCCAAAGCTTCATCCCAATCCTCTCCCTCCAGGAGTGGGACATCTAGATGTTCAGTGAAATCTATACCAGATTAGGGCCAGTCCTCCATGGCAATTAGTTGTCGGTGGAGCCAATCAAGGAATTCTGGTCTCTAGGACATCTGTTGACCGCCTCCTTCCCTTGGCATTAGAGCTACCCATCGAGCCATCCACGGTTCTCGCGCTGGTGGTGTCAGGACTATGACCTCCTATCACTGAAAAATGGGTAGTTGTTCCAAGAAGAATGATAACAGAATAGATCCATAACCAAGTTGTTTTAATTTGGTCTTCTTGCATTTTTTTATCTCGCGTTTCATGTTTATTGTCATGGCCTCTGCTCAGTTCTAGATGGTTGGTGCCAAGCAGTCTACAGCGAGGAGCAACTGTGTCTTTGTTGCTTCATGTGGTTCTTGTGATCCTATAGCTCATGTGATGGTATGTAGCATTACTATGAGTGTTGAGTCCAGGATAGTTTGGATATCATCTTTCCCACTTCCTGATCCTTTCCGTGCTCCTCGACATACCCTCTCTATCCCCATGGTCATTTTTTCCATGCAAGGCCAAGCACTGGTCAGGATTGGTGCTACTCCCCTCCACGATAATCATGTTATGAAATAGACGTCAAAGACTTCAATCTCAAGTTCTTGATCCTGAAGGATGAAATTATCTTGATTTTCATCCCATATGCTGATCAGATACTGTAATAACTCTAGTTGGGCTCGGAGACATGGCGTTAGGAAGAATTTTTTCAGACCACAATTTCTGAGAGCTTCCATGACTCTCTCATTGTCAATGACCAGCTCATCTTCTTCACTATGTTCCCATTCTTTCCGTTCTATGACCATTTTTTCCTCTTTCTACCTGCAAACACATTCATATGAGTGGTATTAGCCATTTTTGAACCTTAAATTTGTGAATAATTGGGGCATTTGATTAAAATTTTACATAAAAAAAAATTGTGCCATTGGTGTGCCCTAGTGTAGAAAATTGGGTGGTTGGAACGACTCTGTGCCCGAAACTCACACAGACCGCCGTGCCCTAATATCTACATTTACTCCCCTAGAATTCAAAATTGGAAATTCCTGATAGTAAGAAATGACTTAAAATGACAAGAGGGATCTCGGCTCTTACCTGGAACTGACGGATTTGAGATTGGTCTGCTAGATTGACCGCTATCGTTACCGCAAGATTGCACAGTGAAATGGGTAACTATTGCTCCACAAGAGGTAAAAAGTGAAAAGTAATTATTTTTACCATTTTTGGCATTTTATAACTTTTTCAAAACCCTAATTAGGTTTTAAGAAATATTTTTTTATTATTTTATTATATTATTTTCAAGAAATGGGTTTTACACGTGTCTCTTGTGTAGCAGCAGGTTTTTATGCGACAGTGATGAAGTAGTGATTTATATTTTATATTTTTTCAAACTCAGTAAAAACACGAAAAATTCACTACTAGAGTCATCTTTCAACTCTTTTCTGACTCTCTAAAATTGAAAATATTGCCAAGATTCTTGTCATTTTGAACTCATTAAATGGCTACAAAACGATATCCACCCAGTATAGGTTTAACCCTTTCTCGAGCTGGGATGGATTATTTATGAAAAAGGAATACCTTAGCCTATCGCGACTAAGAGGTTCTCTCAGACATAGTTTTCTACCTTTTCGGATCTATGATACTACCTATGAAAAGTGACTGTTGGAGTTTTCTTTTCCGCCTTCTTTTCAAACTCTCTAAACATGAAAAGATGCCGAGTTTTCCCTTTTGTCCGACTCGTTAAATACTGATGAGATCGGATTTCGTCATTATGACGTTACTCGAGTTCCTCCTTCTTAGGGCTCGTAAAATGTACTAGGTTGGATTTTTCCAAAGGACAAACTTGCAACACAAGCATATGCTATCCCCTTCAAGCTTGTTTTAAAAATAATTGGGGTACTCGCCAGAAATGGTGGGGGAAAATGGAACCAAGTTTTAGTTATGTTGGCAGTATGTCGCTCTTGAACATGGCACTTGTCTACATTCGTGTCGGGTTGGGGACATCTTATTTCGTCATTTTTGCCTCCATGGGTTTGGGTAATCTCTTTTGAGCTCTAATCTTCTCTTTGCCACGTCGTCATGACTTCAAATCCTTTGATGTCAAATACTGCCAAATCCAGTGTCGTGATGGTAATATGTTCAAGAGAAATTTTCCTTTGTAGTTTTCAATCTTCCTTTGATTCTCTTTTGATCCTGATTCACTATTATCATGTTCCTCTGTCTCGTATTGACGATGTGGGAAATATTATGGCCCACGTTCGATTAGGTCTCTTCCTGTCGACTTCAACTCATTATCCAATAATTTGATCGAGAGACTCTATTTTGGTACCTTGGAGCATGCATGCCTTAATGGCAGGTTTTTCACATTCAACACAAGGTCCACATCATTGTCCTTCGATCGAGTGATTCTGTGGATGTTCGATGCCATATCATTGTTCACATCCTATGGATTGTACCAATTGTACCTTGAGAGCCATTTTCATTATTGATATTTTATGTCGTACCTGTTAACATATTTCATCATTGGCAATTAATTAGGTAATTTTCTTGCATGTTCGACTTCAGCTCATATATTTGCATGCCTGAAATTGTACTTGTTCGGGTCGAGATGGAGTACAAGACCCTGGATTTTGTCTAGTAAAATCTAGGCTACAGATTTTGGTGGATTGTTATGACTTATTACATGACTCTTTTAATTGGATGGATGCGACCATACCTGAGTCTATTTGTTGATCCTTACTGCTGGATGGCTGCGCTCATACCTCAGATCTCAGTTTTTATATATACTTTATTATGGATGGTTTTTCCCATGCCACATGTTCATGTATCAGAGATATCAGTAGTATTTGTAATTTTAGGTTTTCTAACAACGGTGTTTGGTTCGAAAACGTTCTCATAAATCATTTCACCCCTTCCTCTCCATTAGACCTCATGCTTTAGGGGGCATCTATTACACAACATTTTGTCACTGTCCCTACAATACCCATGTTTCCCATTGGAGGGTAATTTCTGTGACCAATAAGAAGTGTCATGCCTTGAAAATACCATCATTGCATCCCTTTACATGAGAGAAATATTACTCCTGTTGACAATTCCCTAAGTAGGACTGTAAAAACCCTTATTTTTTCCTTGGCGCGAGTAGCGAGTTACCCTCCCGCGGCGAGCTGGAAAATTAACACTAAGCTCGTGCTAGTTGGCGCTCTATCCCATTTAAGCACCCGCGCGAAGATTTTTACGGAATGTTTAAAAAAAAATAGAGGTAGAGGTTCTATTCCAACCACCTCGAGGATGATTCATTGGCAGTGGTTGAACTGAAACAACCACGGACTCCCTCCTTTGGTTAGTAGTTTCCACCTCCCTTGGAGCTCTCCTAAAGGATAGGACTCCCTCCCACCTTTGTAGGGATCCCAACCTCCTCCTTTTCCTCTATAAAAGAAGCTATCTCTCTTAGTACAAGCTAGGTGAACTTGGAGAACTGATACTATAGCTTAATGACTAGAGAAGATAGATAGAAGGAACTACGTTGAGGATATCTTGAGTCTATTCCCTCATCCCATTCGAATTCCCTGATGAACATCTGAGATGTGCTTCACCTGAACCCATCTAGAGGAGAGCGCAACATCAAAGAATCGGTTGTAACTCTTCCTTCTATTCATTTATATACATGACTATTGTTTGGTTCCACTATTGTGTTATGATGTTTGTGTAACGAAATATGTTTAGCCCTCGTTGAATGGTTAATAGTTATGAGTGAAACTATGATGTCATATATTGTTCTTGTTTCTTGTTCTATGTGCAGGTATCCAGGCGTAACAGTGAACGGATTGTGATTTTCCAAGGTAGGAGCAAGAGGCTACTACTCTTTCCGCAACAATAACAACATTGGATTCCAGGTAAGTCGATCTACCATGTCTCTTGTTCATTCATTAACTAGGAAGAAACACTTTAGCATGTCCCTTTATTTCTAGACCCACCCTATGGCTAGAGGGATCGTCTCTATCCGCAGAGAGGATTTACCTATGTAATAAGGGGTCCAGGGGGTGGGGGGGGGGGGGGGGGTAGTGAATTAGTATTTTCAATAATCACAATTTTTTTCTTTTTCCCTTTAGTGATTTCTATACACGACTTTTGATTAGCACAACCAGCGTATGTATTCTAATTTCCAAACAGAAACTAACGTATACACAGATATCTTTATTGATTAGTTATGCATCAACTAGTTAAGCAGTAAATAAGTGTAGTAATACCAGAATAAATCATCACACATGAACACCAATATTTAAGGTGGAAACCCAATTCAGGAGAAATCCACCACTGTTATCATCTCTGTCTTCAATATTTATTATATGGAAAACTGCTTCAATATTGTATCGATGAAAATTAATATAAGTACAGAGGAATCTTTCTGTATAAGGCTGCAACCTTATCTCATTCTCCTGCTAGTACTAGAAGGGAGATCCAACACCTTGATCTCCTTTACCAGCCTCTACTGGAAGGGTGCTACAACCCCCTAATCAGAACACCAACTTCTACTGGCAAGAAGCTTCTACTTACATGTTGAAGGCTTCAACTCTAATCCCCACTATAGACCGCGTTAAATAAATTTTCACATTGGATCAAACAACTTCAACACAACTCAGCATAAATATCAACACCAATAAACTTAACCCAAACTTCAATCAGAACAGTGAGATCACTGTAACCAAAACACAGTAATAAACCCAGATTTTGGAATCAGCATGCGGAATCAATCTCAACCCTCATAATTTATTATCTAAAAATACATATGCTACTTCACTTTACTGAACCCGCATGTATACGCGCTTTTCTTCACACCAACCTACGTATAGATCTGAGAATACTGAATTTCCAAAATTTGTTGAATCTCGGAACCAGATTTGAGGCTATTAGTGAAATATCTTTTCATATTTACAGAACCCTTATTCAATCAGCATCATTAATCATATTTAATCACTCATTGATCAAAATTATAAATTTTCAACTTAGAATCATATACAATATTCAAACAACCCAGATCTATATGAAGACTTTATTGATAGATAGCAGAAATATAGCAGCAATAAAAATATAACCTCTCCAACAAGCTTCAGAAAACCCTCACTTCCATATGCTCTTTAGCTGAGACAAAGTCTTGTAAATACATGCTTTCACCAATATGAACTAACTTATAGATCTATACATATTAATTATACAGAAAGTTTTAGATATATAGACTTACCCAGATTTCTTCATTTCACTTCAGCAAACATGCGCCAGGTCACGGATCCAATCATCTCATCAATAGATCAAATATATAGTCATTTCAGGTCTCAAGATCCTGATCCATCATTGTATCCAAGGGTGCATCATAGTTTCAGATCTACCAATAAACAGAGTTCATCCCATGCAGCTATACTTCAAAGAGAAGTATTCAGTAACAACCCTTACACTTTCATCCCTTGCACAATGATCTTCTTCCCCTTATATAGGTTTAGCCTTTATAAATACCATGATCCAAAACCACACAAGAGTTGATGGTATTCTTGGAAGGAATCAAATAGACGACACGACACTGAATATTGTGGGCTAAAACCATGGTAATACCCCTTGGTATAATATTTTTTGGAGCGTAAAAGGCATACATGACTCGGATCATTCTTCTACGCATGTATACGTGACTTGGTTTATAATAACTTGCGTATAGAACCTTAAATTATGAATATTAACCATCTTCTACTGGACTTTACCCATTTCTTCTTCTAAACCGTCATGGTTCTCCAAAACACATATACTTCATTATTTTTCCAGAGAATTTCCATCAAGGACAACATATGCAACCATAGGAATCATATTGCCAATAATCTTCCCCTTTGGACTTGATGGAAACCATGATTGATATGGATCACCATAGTCTATTGATATATAAACATTATTCAAACACCAAAAACTCTCCCCCTTTGACATCAAGGGAAAAGGGCGGATCAATTTTTCCCCCTGAGCTCATGCAAACAAAATTTCAATGAAATACATGACTCTTTAACTTTAATAGAGTATGACCTTTCCTATCACCAAGGAAATTAAAAAATACATCAAGGATCCTACCAAGAGGATTTACATATTGACTCAATTACCCAACCAAGTGGGATTTCAAATTTGAACAACTCCTTACATGGCTGAATATGAAAAATTTACATCATAGGTCTCAACATGACCTTTTCATAAAATAACAGATATGACTCTGAATAACCAAAGAATCTAGAACATGAGTTCTTGACACATCAGCCAATCAAAATTCCAACAATGCATACTTTTCAACAAGGAAGGTGCTCCCCCTAAACTTGTGCATCCTAAACACCTTCGACAACCAATTCATCAAAGCATCTTCATCAAGGAGATAAATATCAAAGAAATGTACACTAAGATGAATACTAGAACAACAATAGAGATTACCCAACAACACCACAGATTGTTCTTAAAGCTGACCTAGAGAATTAGTGTCGGCAAAAACTATACACGGTTTTATGCATAAAGACTCGCGTATATACACAATTCTCCTTTATGCAATCAGCGTACCAAATACAATCTTCTGATATAATTAAGAAAAATTTCTAAGAGTGGAAGAGACAACTCCTAGCTTCTGTTTGAGATATTCGAATGCTCCCCTAGGAAGAGGTTTAGTAAATATATCAGCAACTTGTTCTTTGGAGGGAACATACTCCAATTTAACTTTTTTCTCAAGCACTTGTTCAAGTAAGAAGTGATACTTGATAGTAATGTGATTGGTATTGAAATGCATAACAAGATTTTTCAAGATGTTGATGGAGCCTATATTATCATATAAGATGGAGATGGGAGGTTAAAAATTAATTTGAATATCTTATACTTTCTGCATCATCCAAATAATTTGTGTGCAAAATGATGCAGCAACCACATACTATGCTTCTATTGTAGATAAGCCAATAGAACTTTGTTTCTTTCTGAACCAAGATAGTAATGATTTTTCGATCATCAACATTTCTAGGACAATCCACATCTTTGTAAGCATGAAGAGTGATATCAACATTCATTGGATACCATAGACCAAATCCTTGAGTCCCTTGTAGATATTTGAATATTCTTTTTACAGCCTGAAGGTGTGACTCTTTTGGATTATGTTAGAATTCTCCAAAAATCCCAACAACATGCATAATGTCTGGTCTTATCTCGCTTAGATAAAGAAGAGTTCCATTCATAGATCTATACTCTGGTTGATTCACCATGGGAGAATCATCATGAGAACTGATTTTACATCTAGTTATCATTGGAGTACTTACATGTTTTCAGTCTTCCATCCCATACTTTTTTAGAATTTTCTTGAGAAATTTTTCTTGTGATAGAAATATGCCATATGTTTCTTGTTGTGCTTGTAAGCCAAGAAAATATGTTAGTTCCCCAAGTAATGAAATTTCAATTTCTTTCTTCATAATAGAAGCAAATTTCTGACTCATGGATTCTTCATTACTTCCAAAAATTATGTCATCAACATACACAACAATAATTAACATTTTATCATTCTCAATTTTTTTGTATAAGTTACTGTCAGCATATCCTTTTGTGAAACCTTGTTGTTGAAGATATTTGTCAAGACGATAGTACCATGCTCGAGGAGCCTGTTTGAGACCATATAGAGAATTTTTAAGTTTGAAAACAAGTTTTTCATCATTTCCCAGAATTAATCCTTCTGGTTGTTCTATATAAACTTCTTCTTATAGATCACCATTGAGGAAAGAAGATTTTACATCCATTTGATAAACTTTGAATTGTTGAAAACTTAAAAAAGCAAGAAACGTTTTTATGGATTCAAGTTTGGCTACAGGTGCACGTGTTTTGTCAAAGTCTATACCTTCTTGTTGAGCATATCCTTTACAAAAAATTCTAACTTTGCTCCTAATAACATCTCCATTTTCATTTAACTTATTTTTGAATATCCATTTTGTTCCAATAACATTTTTGTAATGAGGTCTTGGAACCAATTCCCAAGTATGATTATTTTAAATCTGATCAAGTTCTTGATTCATGGTTTGGATCCAACATTCATCTTTACTAGCTTGATTTACATTCCGTTGTTCAAAAGTGGATAAAAATGTTAGATAGCTAGGGGATCCTACAAGAGTTCTTCTTGTTTGGACACCTGATAGATTTTCTCCCAATATTTGAGATTCTATATGATTCTTTTGAACATACCTGGATGGAGATTTTTCCGATATATCTTCTTCTAGTGCTTCGTTGGGTTCTCCTTCTATATTGTTTTTATTTGATGAGGGAAAATATACATCATCATCATCTTCATTTGTTGTTTTTATTTCCCTTTTAGGAGCTATGAGAGACTCATCAATTACAAGATCAATACATTCAACAATCTTCCAAAATCTTTTATTGTAACATTTGTATGCTTTAATTCTAGAAGAGTAACCAATAAATATTCCTTGATCTGCTCTTGGCTCAAACTTATCAATTTTTTCATCAATGTTCTTGATAAAACATTCACTTCCAAAAGCACTAAAATGCTTTATAGTGGGAAGATTACCATACTAGAGGTCATAAGGAGTTTTATCACTATTCACAAGAACATGAGCCTTGATGAGAATATTTACTGTAGTATGTGTTGCTTCTCCCCAAAAGGTATCGGGAGTTCTATATTCATCATGCATAGCACGAGCCAACTACTAAATTGTTCTATTCATTTTTTCTTCCACACCATTTTGTTGTGGAGTTCCAACTACAAAGAACTGTATTTTTAAGCCATAATGTTCATAGAAATCAAAGAATTAATCTGATATAATTCTCCTCCTCGGTCAGATCTAAGACATTTGATTTTTAGATCTAACTCATTTTCAACCAAAGCTTTGAAGATATTAAATTTTTCAAATGCTTCATCTTTAAGTTTCAGTAAACCGATCCAACACATTCTAGAGAAGTCATCAATAAATAAAATATATTATTGTTCTCCACGAGGTGAATTTTTCCTTAAAAGACTAGATAGATCAGTGTGTATAAGTTCAAAAGGCTTACTTTCTGATCCTTCTTTGGCATTGAATTGAACCCTGGTTTTCTTACCAAATTGGCATGATTTGCATATGGTACTTTCAGGCAGAGTGATGTTCGGTAGATCACAAACAGCTTTGAGTCTGTTATATTTGATTATTTGAGAGAAGCTCAAATGTGCCAATATTCTGTGCCATAACCAATTTTCTTTAGATTTACTTAAATAGCATTTCTCTTGGCCACCTTTCAATATATACAGATTTCTTGGTGTTCTAGTTCCTTTTATTACAGTTTTTCCTATGTCAAGTTCACAATCTACACATTATTTTGAATAAAGACAAATTCATTTCCTTGATCACAGATTTGAATTACACTCAACAAGTTATGTTTTAATCCATCCACATACATAAAAATGTTAGCTTTCACCTTTTCCTTTAGAAAAACAGAACCTTTACCCTTAATGATAGCAGGAGAGTCATTTCCAAAAGTAACATTCTTTTCTTTGTCTAATGCATTGTATGAAAGGAGTTTATTTTTATCACTTTTCATGTGTTTTGAGCATCTACTATCAATTTACCATTGATTTTCTTCTCCTTATACAAATAAAGCTATTGATTTTCTTCTCCTGTGAATCCTTATTTCTCCATACCTTGGAGTTTGTTGGTATATGTTCTTTTGGATAAATTTTTCTTCTGCATTCATATTCTTCATGTCCAAAGTTATTTCAATAAGAACATTCAATTTTTCCTTGAGGAGGAGAAAATTGGTTCTAAGTATTCTTATTTACTTTTGTCTCATTTCTTTTCTTTCTAGCCTCTCTGGTCATGATGGTTTTGTATGAAATACGTTGAATAGCTTTATGACCAAAATTATGACATGAGAAAAATTTTCCATTAAAGAATAAATTTTTAAGATCATGAAACCTTCTATTGATGTTTACCTGCTTATTATTTCTGCTATTTTTCATCCTTTAATTGAAGTGGTCATGCTTTACCTCGGCCGTTTCTTTATTATTTTTTTGAGAGAGAAAATGTTGCTGGCTGGATTTAGCTGCATTTAGATAGCTTGGAGCTGAAAACTGAGAAGATTCTCCAATATATCCAATACCTTTATTTACAAGAGGATAACATTGTACGTTGATAATTTCATCTAAGGTCTCAGATCCTTTAGAAAATCTAAGATTTAAAGTTTTCACATTCTCAATTTCCTTTCTTAGACATACTATTTCACATTCTAATTTCTCATTGTGCTTCTCCTTTTGGATAAGTTGATTCTTTAGAGTATCTATGGAAATTTCATTTTCTTCCAAACATATTTTGAGTCGATTTATTTCTTCAAGAAAATCATTTTCTTCTAATGCATCCATAAAAGTATCTTTAGCCTCACTAGAGTCATTTTCAAAAGCCATGAGCACTCTAATATCTTGATCAGATTCTTCGTCTTCACTATTTGAGAGACCATAACTATCTTCATGATTATAATAGCTTTTTCTATTGATAAAAAGTTTCTTATTTCCTTTTTCCAATTCCTTTCCCTTTTCATGATTATCTTTATGTAGACATTTAGGAGCATAATGACCAACTCTTCCACAAGAAAAACATTTAAAAGAGAGCTTACCTTTGAACCTTCCATTTCCAAGTTGTAGCTTCTTTACAAAATTTATCTCATCTTCTTTTGAAACATACCCTGATCCTTCTTGTTCTTCTAATTCCTTACCTTTTGCAGCAGCTCTAAAGACAACTTCTTTGACTTCAGATGGACCTCCTTTCCTCATTTCACACACAGTCAGAATCCCATGAAGTTGAACAATAGTAAGAGTTTGTATATCCAGCTTCTCTTCAATAGCAGACACTTTTGACTTGAATTTGGGAGTTAGAGATCTCAAAAACTTTTCTACTAGAGTAGTGTCAGTTATTGTTTCACCTAGATTCCTCATACGATTTACAATATCATCTAGACATAAAAAGAAACTAGCAATGCTTTCATCATTATGCATTCTGAGTTTTTCATATTGAATTATAAGAGTTTGGAGTTTAGCACTTTTTACCTTAGCATCACCTTCATAGATCAGAATGATTTTGTCCCGTAACTCCTTTTCTGTATTCATCTAAATGGCTTTGACAAATTTTGATTCAGTCAAACTCCGCAATAATGCATTGACCGCCTTTACATTGGTTTCATACTTCTTCCTTGCTGTTGGATCTGCTGGAACTGAAGCTGAATATTGATAGCCTCCTTCAACTACAGCCCATAAATCTGCTCCAAGAGACTGAAGATATCATATTTCCCTTGTCTTCCAGAAGATTAAATTGTTTCCATTGAAGATATGAGGCCTGATAAATGTTGACCCATCTTGATTTCTCAACTTGGATGATCTTCCTTCTAGCGATTAATCTTCTTTAGAAGGACCTGCTCTGATACCAATTGATGGGAAAAATACTGAGAGGGGAGGGGGGTGAACTAGTATTTGAAATAATCACAATATTTTTCTTTTTCTCTTTACTGATTCCTATACACTACTTTAATCAGCACAACCAGCGTACGTATGTGAATTTTCGAACAGAAACTAGCGTATACACATATATGTTTACCGAATAGGTAAATATTCAGAAGCAATCTTTAACCCAGACCATTATTTATGCATCAGATAGTTGAGTAGTAAATAAGTGCAATAATACCACAATAAATCATCGCACAAGGGAATGACACATGAACACCAATATTTAAGGTGGAAACCCAATTCGGGAGAAAACCACTGCTATTGTCGTCTCTGTATTAAATATTTATTATATGGAAAAATGCTTATAATATTGTACAAATGCAGACTCATATCATTACGCAGGAATCTATCTACAGAAGGTTGAAACCTTATCTCGTTCTCCTACTATTACTGGAAGGGATCTCCAACCTTCTAATCTCGTTTACCAGCCTCTACTGGAAGGGAGCTACAACCCCCTGATCAGAACAGAAGCTTCTACTGGTAGGAATATTATACTTCCATACTGAAGGCTTCAACCCTCAGACCCATTGCAGACAACATTTCATAAATTTTCACACTGGATCCAATAGCTTCAACACTACTCAGCATAAAGATCAACACCAATAAACTTAACCCAAACTTCAATTAGAACAGTTCAGGATACTGTAACCAAAACACAGTAATAAACCCAGATTTTGGAATCAGCATGTAGAATCAATCTTAACCCTGATCATTTATTATCTTAAAATACATACACTACTTCTCTTTACTGAACCCGCATGTATACGTGCTTTCCTTCACACCAACCTGTGTATCAATTTGAGAATATTGAATTTCCAGAATATGATCAGTCTCAGAACTAGATCTGAGGCTATCAATCAAATATCTTTCAATATTTGCAAAACCGTTATTCAGTCAGCATCATTAATCATATTTAATAACTCATTCATCATATTTTTAAATTCTCAACATAGCAACATATACAGTATTGAAACAACCCAGATCTATATGAAGACTTCATTGATAGACAACAGAAATATAGAATCAATAAACAGATAACCTCTTCAACAAGATTCGAAAAACCTCGACTTCCATACGCTCTTTAGATAAGAAAAATCCATGTATATACGTGCTTTCACCTAGATGAACTAGCGTATATATCTGTACATGTTAATTATACGAAAAGTTTCAGATCTATAGACGTACCCACATTTCTTCATTTCACTTCAGCAAACATGCGTCAAGTCACGGATCTAATATTCTCATCAATATATCATATATATAGTCATTTTAGGTCTATAAATCCTGATCCATCATTATATCCAAGGGTGCATCATATTTTTAGATCTACCAATAAGCAGAGTTCATCCCATGCAGATATACTTCGGAGAGAAGTATTCAGTAACAACCCTTACACTTTCACCCCTTGCACAATGATATTCTTCTCCTTATATAGGTTTAGCCTTTATCAATACCATGAGCCAAAACCACACATGAGTTGATGGTATTCTTGGGCAGAATCAAAAAAATAACATCGCGCTCAATATTGTGGGCTAAAACCAGTGTAATGCCCCTTGGTATAATATTTTTTGGAGTGCAAAAGGCATACGTGACTTGGAACATTCTTCTTCGCGTGTATACGTGACTTGGTCTGTACTAATTTTCATATAGAACCTTCAATTATGAATATTAACCATCTTCTGCTGGAGTTTACCCATTTCTTCTGCTAGACCGTCATGCTTCTCTCAAAGACATATACTTCATTATTTTTCCAAAGAGTTGCCATCAAGGACAACATATGCAACCATAGGAACCATACTTCCAACAAGCTCGATCCTCACTCCTAGTGGTGTTCCAATATGTGTAGGCGATGAAGAGAAAACAACAAACGTGATCCAATAAAAATCATACATTGAACATTAATTACCTAACAGATCAAGGAGCATTAGGCTACTTGTATGAATATTCAAACAAATATAGAAAGTGAAACACCAGATGGATTATTGATAATATAAAATAACAAGCTTACAACCATGGCCTTGATGTTGGAGGCCTCTCTTTCGTGTAATCTGAGTCCAAAATGAGGCTCTTAAGTGATCCTTCTCCTGAATGGAAGATTATACATTAAGACAACATAGGGATGGAAAGGATGAATGATCAGACCAGTCCAACAATGACCAACTAATAAAAAGTAGGAAGGGCCACTTTTCAAGGGATAATTCCCTATTGATAAGATAAAGATCTAAAAATGAGAGAGCTTGACCCTATCTCCACTGAAGAATATCCATCTCTTTGTCTTGGAAACTTCTAGAGGTCAAATATTCTCCTCCATTTGGGGAAACACTGCTAGAAAGGGTTCAATGTGGTTTTTCTAGTCATAAGAGCACTGAAAATAATAGGCTCAAACGTGAAGACTGCCATCAACACACGCATGTAACTGGAGAAAAGTGTTGACGTAGAAATTGAGGGTTTGATCTAAGCTTCTTCAGGAATTATTCAAGGCATGTTTCTCTTAATATTTAAAGAATACCTTATTGTATTATTCCAAGTTTGATATACCACACAATATTCGTGACAGGGAACTTCAGGATTGGAGAAGGGAAGTGAACAGGGTGAAAAATTACTGAGTAACATTTGCCAATGCAGATTATTGAACATAAAATTGACTGGACCCCTACTATCCATGACAGGAATGAGCATAGGAGTCACATACTTATATGAGAATCTCTAAGAATCATTGATGCCTGATATCATTGGCCAGATTATCATCTATTAGGTCATATATTCATTTCTCATTCATTTGCAAATAAAAACATGATGAGAAACATACATTTTCACTGTCGTAAAACACATTCATAACCAACATATAAACAACAGAAATATTGAGGATGCAACAACCATAAGTGCTACATAGAATCCAGTACATTTACACATAAAATACTAAGGAAATTTACTCTTATTAATGAATTCAAATTTCAACCTGCTATGGGACTACCACATTCCACCCAAGCATAGGTTGGCTAAGCCAAATATCTCTTCGTCCAATCACCCCCGTGCCATATTTGAAGCATGAATGTGGGACTCAAACCAAAATAACCAACTTGGGCTTCCTGAGAATAAACCACCTCACCCTCGTCAATAGAAATAGGCTTTAATGTAATCCTCACTGTATCACTAGCCCATAAATAAGCATGGACGCCACTATGTTTCTCCACCTACATTGTGAGTAATTTTCTTGTCTACTAGTCTCTACGATTTATTGCAATCCATTTTATGATCCAGGGATCACTAAGATGTAATAGATACACCACTCTCTATGATTTATGTATATCCCATGATTCAATGATAAGGATTCCTAAGCCTTATCAAGGGAAACCACCTCTAGGCTTTACCATATATCTCATCATTCACCAGTTGATAATTCATAGGCCCACCGAGGCACACAATACCTCGCTTTATTGCAACCCATAGTATGGTCCAGGGGTTATTAGGCTAATGGATTTACCACAATACACAGTTTGGTTCAAATATCACTAGGCCATTGGTTCTTTCATTCAAATATCCACCTTACTCATTTTTCAATCCGTCTGGAAATCCAACTCAACCAAAAAATGAGAACCTCATCACACTATGGTTATCCAAAAATGACAAGGAAAGGCTAAAGAACATTGTCACACCTAGAAGAACACATTCCAATGACAAAAATAGAACCAATAAGACACATGCATAACCATGCATTCCAAATATAGCAAGGAAATCACACATGCAAATCAATACCTACAAGTAAACCCATTATAGTTTCTTGAACCTGCTCCTCCTTGCTTGATATTTTATTTCTATTTTCCTTCTTTTCCTTTCTTGATCCAAAGCTTAAATGCTTCAAGAAAATTATAAGTTTCCAAGACTATGAGAGAGAGAGAATAGAGAGAGAGATCCAAAAATAAACTGAAAAAAGGTACCAACTGATCCTTATAAGCCTTTTTATCAATTAGGCCTCCATTTTCTTCATTTTCCATTATTTTCCTTCATTTTCCTCCTCACATTCAACATGCAACCTTTCACCTTCCTTTTCTCCTAATTTCCATTATTTTCGTAAATAAATTTCCAAAAATGTCATTTTTCCTTTCCAAATGCCTTTTCCATTGCCTTTCCAAATGTCTTTTCCATTGCCTTTGCCAATTTCCTTAGCGATAATAACTAAAACGAACACCCTCACCCCTTAATGTTTTTGGCCATTCAATTTTGGTGCTATTATTTCAAATATAGAATCTTTGTTGCAAGCCCTCATGGCATGTCCCTTTAGCGACAAATTCTAAAAGTTTTTCATCAATCTTTAGATGCCCCATGCACTAGTTCCCTCACAACCAGGAACTGTCTCCGGAAATCAACACTGATCATGTAGCCATTGAGTATTTAATGAAAAAAATTGATGTCAATGTTAGGATCATTATATGGTTTATGTTGTTACAGAAATTTGATCTAACAATGGTTAACAAACCAACAAATGAAAATGTGGTTTCATATTTTTTTATCTAGGTTAACATTTCTTGCAGAGAATGAAGATATGATAAATGATAAACTTCGTAATGAAAAAATAATCACCATTTCATTTTTATCCCCTTGGTGTTTTGACATAGCTAACTTCTTGGTTGCTTGGAAATCTCCTCCCAATATATCCTCTAAGGAAAATAGCATAGTTGTCAAAATAAGTTCCCCTTACACTTGGATTGTGGGAAATATTTTCATATAGGGACTAGATGATATCTTGAGGAGGTATGTAAGGGAAGACTAGGTCTTTAACATCCTCTCAGCATTCCATGATGTACCCTATGGGGACCATTTTGTGACCAAGAGGACAACCTTCAAAATTCTCCAACCATGAGACTATTGGCCTACCCTACATCAAGATACCAAGACGTACATTTATAGATATGATGAATGCCAAAGGATGGGTAAGCCCATTCTAAAGGGTGAATTTCCACTAGAACCTCAAGTGTCTCTTAAGCCAATTGAGAAGTGGGGCATGCATTTCATTAGGCCAATTGAATCCACATCCAGAAAAAAGAGGTACATCATTGTATACACCAAGTATCTTACAAAATGGGATGAGGTGAAGGTAGTCAAAGAAACCACAAAGCAAAAGGTGGTGGATTTATTGACGGAGAACAACTTCTATAAGTTCGGTTTCCTAAGGGAGTTGGTCACTAGTCAAGGTGGTCAGTTCACTTCTAATTTTATTAAGGGAATCATGGAGCAACATCATATCAAGAAAATAAAATCCAACCCCTACCATCCTCAAGCGAATTGGTAGGTGGAGGTGATAAATTGATCTTTGGAAAGCATGATAAACAAAGTTTTCAACAAAAAAAAAAGGATTGGGAAGAAAAACTTGTGGAGGCCACTTGTGCCTATAACACCACATGGAAAACAACCACTGGGTTCACTCCATTTGAACTGTTTATGGAAAAGATATATTATTTTCCATTTAATTTGAGTACAACACCCTGATAATGATAGTACAATTGGACCTAGACATCACCAAAGCTCAATAAGAGAGGATGCAAGAGCTTAATGCTCTTGATGACCTTAGGATTTCCTTCAGACCAAATCATCTGGAACCAACATACTCCAGCAATCTAGACCTCAACCAAGATTGAATCCCAACACACCATGGCTATCCAAGAAATGGCATGGAAAATATGAACACATTTTCAATCCAGGAAATCCCATGCCAACGAAAGAAAAATAGTCATGTAAAATAAATGCATACACCATGCACTCAAATCCTAGCAATGAAATCACACATTGAACTTGTTACCTGTGAAATCCTCCTATTATAGTTTCTCTTCCAACCTTCTTTCTCTCCCTTGCTTTTCCTTTCTTATACTTTTCTTGCCTACTTGAATTCTTTCATCCAAGTGATATCTTCTCTTGTTATAGTTGTCTCTCTCTCTCCTCCTTCAATAGTGTCAAGAGTCACCAACAGTGTAACCAAGAGTGACTAAGAGTAGGTACAAGGGACATAGAATTTTCTCTCTCTCTCTCATTTTTTTATTCTCCTTATATTTCCTGCATTTTCCCTTGCATGCATATTCTTGTATCTTCATATTCCTTTTCTCATATTTTCCTTTATTTCCTATCCTAATTTCCATTTATTTCCCTTTTCATTTTTCCAATGCCAATTTCCATATACAATAATTAACCACAAGCAATTTCCTCTTTAATGTGCGTCGCTTGATTCATCTTGGAATACGTGTCCCATCACCATTTGGTATTATTTTTTCCTTTTTAATGTCCTTTCAGTTACATGGAAAATCAACCCAAGGATGTTATAGACCCCCCACCCCCCCTTGAGGGAACATTTTCCTCAATTTTCTTATGACTCTTATGACCAACATCCTTTGAAACTGACAAACATATTGTTTACGGAGCTTTATAGAATAGTTTGATGCAGTATTTACAATACACACACACACACACACACACGAATATATATATATATATATATATATATATATATGCCCAAAAAAAAATCTTCAACTAGCAAATAAAGAAATATATAATGTTCGCATTTGATCAACAATCTCGCAAGTAGCTTCATCGAGCCCAAAGTGCTTCCACTACTCTTTAACTTGCTCTATTGTCTATTTTTGAAGCTGGAGTTGTTTCCACTACAATATGCATTATGGCTCTAGCTGGAACTCTCTCTCTCTATTTCCACCTACAATATAGACCAATCAATCAAATGATAAATATATTTTACATCTCTTTTAAGTAATGAAACATGGAAAACATCATGGAATTTTACCGATGGAGCCAATGAAATTATGTTTTCCATTGGTCCAATCCTCTTGAGGATATCAAATCCCCACAATTCTAAGGTGGAAACTTGGCACATGACCAAATCCTGAAGGAGTTATTCTTATGTTTGATGTGAAAATACACATGCTCCCCAACCTAAAACTCCTTGAGTCCTCTATGATGATATACATAACTCCTCTTCTTGTCTTGTAATAACTTTAAATTAATTTTAATAACATGCATGTCCTACTCAATATTTTCTAAAATATCTAGTCCAATAAACACCATGTTCACTCGATCACTCGAGGTGATAGGAGTATTATAACTCTATCTGTGGAGATTCTAAAATGGACTCATATTAAAGAATTCATGATGCCCATTTTTATAATCAAATTCCACCAGTGAAAGATAATGCTCCCACTTCCTCTACTAATGCATGGCATACATTCTCAACATATCCTCAATTATTTTTTAAACCCTATTTTCATATTCATATACCTATATATGATAAGTTGTACTGAAAACTAGCTCCATCCCCAAGCTTACAAACAACTCCTTCAAAAAATTTGAAGTCAACTTGGCATCCTTGTCCATTATAATCTTCTTGGGAACTCCATACAATATGAATATATCCCTGATGAAACTATAATCCACTTTAGTAGATTAATTAGTAGACTTTACATCAAGAAAATGAGCTACCTCTCTCAACCTATCATCCAATGCCATGATGGAGTCATGCTCCATTGATGTCATAGGTGACCCTGTAATGAAGTCCATGGAAATGACCACCCATTTCCATTCTGGAATCATAATAGGCTATAAAACATTATCTGGATTCTTCCATTCAAATTTTAGTTGTTGACAATCCAAACACTTTCCAACATACTCAACCACCTCTTTCTTGATATTCTGCCAATAATAGAACTTCTTATAAATTGTCAATGCCTTCTAGTCTCTTGGGTGGCATGATTATGGCTTGACATGAAAATATCTCAAAATAAAATTATTCAACTCGTTGTTATCTATCTCATAGATCCTACTCCTAAATATCACCAAACAATATGTTGTGAGGTGATACTCCTCATCTTGATCACCCTCACCCTGTTACTGTAATCTCTACTTAAATTGTTGGTAGTTTTCATCATGTGGCCCTACATATAAGATCCTCTCTTGTAAACATATCCTATAAGCTCTCACGATTGAAATGTGATTCACATGTACTCTCCTATTGAGAGCATATTCAACCTGATTCTCCTTACCTTTGATGTACCTAATCTCGAAATCAAACTCACTAAGAGGAGCCAACCATCTAGCTTTCCTTGAATTTAGATTGGGTTTGTCAAACAACTACATCAATCCACTTTGATCAATCATCAAGATGAACCTCCTGCCAAGAAGATAATGCCTCCACATAATCAATGAATGAATTATGGCTTCCAACTAAATATCATGAGTCACATATTTCTTCTCATGCTCATTGAACTTCCTTGATTCATAACAAACCACCTTCCCTTCCTACATCAGGACTCTATAAATTCCTTCCTTACATGCATATGTACAAACCAAAAACTCCTTAACATGATCTGTAATCTTCAGAATTGGAGAATTAGTAAGAAAATTTTTCAACTAAACAAATCTAGTTGTGCACTCATTAGTACATTCAAACTTCTTTCCTTTCCTTTGCAAATATATGATAGGATATCCAATCTTGGAAACGTTCCTGATGAACTGCCTGTACTTCTAGTCCCTTGAATGATATGAATTCATCCACATTATTTGGAGCTAAACTCTCCAAGATAACTTCAATATTTTACATATATATTGTTATCCCTTCCTTGGAACAACATCTCGCACGTAATGAAAATGAGATTGAAATAAATTTCACTTGCAGAGCTTGGAATACAACTTATGCTTTCTCAACAATATTAATATTGATTCCACGTGATCTGCATGTTCCTCCTTATTCTTTGAATATACCAATATATCATCAACAAATTCTATCACAAAGTTCTTATCCTAGTAAGTGCGCAACACATTTTTCATCAAAAACATGAAGGTGTTTGGAGCATTAGTAAGAAAAAAAGGAGCCACCACAAACTCATAGTGTCCATACCTTGTACAAAATGCAATATTGTAGATGTATTCTTCTTTGTTACAAACTTTATGATATCCTGATCTTAGATAAATATTTGAAAATATTATTGCTTTCTTAGGGGTAAAATACATAGGTGGTAGCTGGAGTAAGATCCCTCTCGGGCCTTCTCGAGACTGAAGGTAGACAGTCATATTAGATGCGACATTCACAAAAAAAATATATGCATATTTATACTAGTAATTGATTGAAAAAGTGAGGTAGAGAAGGATTACCTCGATGTGTAGTGTCGATCTTTTGGAGAGCTCAATGCAGTGTGGTGGAAGTCCGCCTCACCAGCTCCAAGTCCGAATCCTGCAAGCAAACACTGAACTAGTGTAATATTCATGGTGTTATCACAATAAAAAATCAAAATAAGTATATAATAAAATAAGAAATCATATAATTCTAAGCCACTTATAACATCTATCTCTAACAAATAATTGAATAGATGCAATAACAAGATACCAAGTGGAAAAAATAGAGGCAGTTCTATTGTATTAAATGAACCAAGAGTACATCCATAATTTTGGTCAAGCTTCCCTAAGTCCTCCAACTACAAGATCTCTCTCCTCAATATCCTAGTGTGACAATGCTTAGGCAAATGGTTCTCAATGAAGCAATCCAACCATGAAACCTCACACAAACAAAAGTTCGCTCCTCACACAATCAACCTTTCGACCTTTGACAATGAGCCCTTCCCTCCAATTTATAAGATTTTTGGAGGATCAACCTCGCCATTCTTCTCCATTAGTTTTATTCGGGAAAAATCCATGATGTTTCCATGCTTTTCTATATTTTTCTGTCTTTGGATGATTAGTTAGGTTTACAAATTTCCAATCAGATGCCAGCACCAGAGGTTGTTATCTTTCTAGACTGACTTCTTGAGAAAAAGTTGGAAATGCGAGTTACTTACCGTGGAATTTTCCCTTAATTCTTCATGAAACATAGGTAGCACTTCCCTTTAGGAAAAATAGTTTGTTAACCTAGGAACTAACGCTCCCTATAGGAGGTAGGGAAGCATTATAGCTTGACGTAACAGTTTCTAGGGTGCATTACTATTGGGTCAATTTACTACTGTAAACTAACGTAAGTATTTATTATCAATCTGGGCTAGTGGAACTTAGAAGCATCGCCAAAGTATATGGGTTTCAGTTGTGATCAATTTAGAAGATGGTTTATTAATGATTAGGGAAATTCATATTACAAATATAAATCTAACTTAAACAATTTCTAAATTCAAATCTGCAACCAAAAGCAGAAGAATTTCCTAACTTAAGAGATTTGTTTGTCCTTCTCTAACAAGATTACCTCATGAATTAGAAATCAAAAACTACTTAATTGAACAATATATTAAGATACATGAATAAATAATTGAAGAGGCTCTTCATTGAAGAGGTCCCGATTTTCCTTCATCATATATTCATTTATCAATAATGCTATTGTTAGAAACATGAATTTAGAAAAGCATGTAAAAGCATGAAAAGGTGAATTCTAATTGAAGATCTTGATTAGATAGAAAATATTTTTAACTTAAACATTTTTTTGTCCTTTCATATGAAAAATAAGAATGATCATTAGATTCATCAATTCTCAGAAATAATCATCATAAAAAAATTAATCATAAGCAAGATTAATTCAAAAATTGAAACTACAAATAAGCTAAGAAGTGCACTTAGCTCGGTGTGGGGGCCCTCCACCCTTGCCTCGCACACTGAAGGTGAATTCAGTTACTTAAAAATTGAATCAATCAACCAACATATAACATAACCAAATATTATAGAACAAATATTTAATTATGTCTCCAAGTCTCTAAAATAATAATGTTAAGTCATGCAAGTTCTACATATCAATGCCTTCAAAGTTTGAGGCTTAAATAGATAAATTGTCTAAAAAATTCATATAAAATAGCTCCTATAGTCATAAATATTCTTATATTATAAAATCAATTTGAATTCATCCATCAGATCCATCAAAATCTAGAAAATCTCACAAAATGAGAGTTTTGACCTAGTTTCTAGGGATCCTCCATAAAGATAGGTCATGTTTGACCACCATTGACTGGGCCTATTAAAGCTCAGTTTGACTGTACCAACAAGTGTACACTTATTCTTAGTTCCCAAGACTTCTATAAATATATCCATCTCAAGCCCAAGTGTCTTGCAAATATGCAAACCATGAGGCCATTACAAGAATTTTTTATGTTGTCCAAAAATGCACTTAAATTTTAATTTTTACAAAAACATCTAATAATTGAAAAACATAATTTAAATACTTGTATATGCATATTTTGGTCAAAATAAGGTGGATATTATGGTGATTATATTGATAGTATGGAAAAATAAGATGTATTTTATAAACAAAAAGAGATAAAAAATGAGGGCCAACATCTCCCCTAAGCTGATGATCAAGCATGTCCTCATGCTTGATTTTTCCTCTTTGACCTTATGAGCTCTGACGTTGATCCCATTCCTCATCCTGAAACTTCCTTCTATGTTTCGTATAGAAGAGAATCCATATATTTGCATTGTTCTTCCTTGTAGATGGAAGTCTTAACCTTCTATTTCTCATATTTGGCCTTCCAGGATTTTTTCTCCTGAAGCCACCTGAATGCTTCTGTATAGAGAAGATTGTTTTTGGTTTTCAAATTTCCCATTTCTTCACTTATATTCTCATTTTATTTAACTAATTTCTCATTATCTATCTTATAGGTTTCATTTTCTTCTTTCAGGTGCCTCTCCATGATTCTGCTTACCTCCAAACTATCAGTTAATTCTCTAGCCCTGTTAAGGTTTTGATCTTCCTCCTTGGTCTTTTTAGAAACTGAAGTAGCTTCCACCTCATTATTTTCAAAATAGGAATCCATGTCTACAGGATTTTCATACACTTCTTGTTGCAACCTCTCAAGGATTTCATTTGCTTGTTTAGTTAAAGGAGATGTTTCTATGACTTGTACTTCTGGTTCTGCTGAATTCCTCTTTTTATGTCTTCTAGAAATTATCAAAAATGTTGTTTCCCTCTCTACCATAACTATCTCCTGATGTTTCTTTGACCTGGTTTTAGGATAGACAGCTTAATGCACATATTTCTTGTTTCCTGTATTGGTTTAAGTTCATTTTTAGTGACTTGTTCTACAAACTTATTTTCAATTAGTAAATTTCCCAAACCATTCCCTTAACTTTCATGTGGTAATCAACAAAGATTTTTATGAGTCCCTAGTGAAGAATTTGGGATTTTTTGGGTTTGGTCTCATATTTTACACTCTCAATCATCTTCATCAATTTTTTATAAAAGAAGTAGGGCAAATTGATCATGATATATCATTTAATATGATGTAGCAACCTAACATGATATAGGTGTACTACACTATGTCTGATATCATAGGTGAAAAACTTTTGAATTATCAAAACTAGCTTTGCCAAAGGTTCATTGAACCTCTCCCTTCGAATCCCCTTTGACCTATAAAAAAAAACCTTTATGTTTTTATCCAAGAAGAATGTCCAACCCTTGTCTTTGAAATGCAATCCCTTGTGGTATAGTTCACCTGATGATGGAAAATCTAAAGCTTCAGAAATATATTCTAGTTTCAAAGGAATATGTAAACTACCCACCATGGTTTCATCCTATTTACAATTTTTTATGAACTCCTTTGTGATATCCTCATTCTGCCCTTTGAATTTTTGAAGAAAGCCTATTAAGTCCGATTGATAAACTTTCTCAACTCTTTACCTACTCCAATGTTCAATTTGAAAATATTTGGGTTCTGTTCATGAAGTCATATTGTCTGAAAAACATTTAATGTACCCATATACTATCATTAACTTCATCTTTGTAAACAAAAATTCAAGTACTAGATGTTATCAGAGTAGTAAGGCTTACCTCTGTTTACTTCTCTTACCAAGTAATTGAAATGAATCCTCTGTTTTCCTTTTCAAAAATTTGAGCTTACTGCTTCAAGCAAATGGAAGATTTGATAGAGAGTCTTAATAAAACATAAGAAAAATTCATGTTTCTATTATCTTGCTCTCCATTTTATTCTCTTTTTTTTTTTTTTAAACAATCCTCTGCCTCTGTTTTGTAAAAAAAATTTACTTTATAAAAGAAATGAAATTTTTTTATACAACAGTGTCTTTTGATCCTTTGATTTCATACAAAATTATTTTCCAAAGGCATAGCATGATGTATTCAAATATAAACTCATTGTTTATGCAAGAGAATAGCTCAATAATTTCATCAAAAATCTCATAATGAGTTCACAGCTTTCCTTCAAACATTCACTAGACTCTGCCCTCTGCTTTGTAAAAATAAAAAAATATATTTGACTTTGTCTTCTAAACCAATATTTCTTCGCAAATCCTAATTCAAATTCTTCTACTAAGTGTCCAAATAAAATTAATCTATTACATAACTCAATTAAAACAAATTCACTGTGCAATTCAAACCATAATTCTCCATTCTCTCTTTTCATTAATTTTGAAATAGAAGACTGGGTATGACGACGTGTTCAATCTTACCTGTCTTTGCAATGATCCTTGTGATTTTCTATTGTGATCCTCGTGATCTTCCTTCTAGTTTAACTAAGGTCTCTTTTTTTCAATCAGCGCCAATCCTCACTCAATATTTTATTATTTACTCACTTAATCAACAGAAGATTTAGTTTTTGACTGATGGCAGAGTATTTATGAGTGGTGTAAAAGCGTTTATGAGTGGTGTCAAAGACAAAATGTAACGCAATGACAAATTTTAAGGATCGAAATAGAGAACTCCTTTTATAACTCTCAGTTCATTTTGAAAACCCCGAGATTTATTCATGCAAATCATCGTTGTTTTAAACAAACAAATCTGATAGTGTGCTTGTTTGAAAAAATTTCCGAATTTGTTGGCTTGAAACTTCAGTTAATTCCCCTTATCACTCCAATCCTCTGCACTGCTATATTTCCTACCTTCTTCACTGTGTTATATTTCTTATATTCTCCTCACAGCTTCTTCATTGTCTTCTCTCATCTTCTGCATTTATTTGTTTCTCACAGAGTTGAAAAAATGGATGCGTGTTTTGATTGCATGTCCTCCTTCTCTCATTGAGCCTTCAAAAGGCAATGATGGTGAAAAACACAATGTATATCAGTTGTTTTAGGTCTTAGTAATTGTGGAAGTGTTCTCAAAATTTTTACATAATGTTTTGATATGGCATTTGAAATTGTTTTGACCGTTCATCGACCACTGGTTGACTAGTGCATGCATGGGTTTCCCTTGATTGTCATGCTGACTCTGGTGTACATTCCATCCTTTTATTCACTTATTATGCAGCTCCTTTCACATTTTTATTTCATGCTTTGAGTTGATGACCATGTCTTCTTCCATCCTCCATTGAAACACATCATCTCCCATTGCGTATGTGCCATCATATTTCCGTTTAATTTCTTCTATTCACATCACTGTAGGCCATCATTTGTTTGTTCCTCCACTGTTGCATGTATCACAGTATCATCATAGTTTTGTCCATAACATACATCATTGTCATGCATTTTTTGTCATAGCATCATACTTTAGGTTATTTTTCATTTCGTTGTTTTTATTATGATTGCGCTCTTACTCCATTACCTTAGCTTATAACCATTTATGATTGCGCTCTTTGAATTTTGTTTTGCTTAAAATAGTGGTGCTATCATATGGTTTTGGACTTTAGGTTTGCTCTTTTATTTAATTTTAAAATCGACCAATGAAATGGTCATATTTTAAAATTAAATATTTATAATGATACTAACCTCTTTGTTTTTTAATTGTAGTTCCACCAAAGGTTTAATGTTAGGCCTTTTGTTTATGATTCTTTTTTTTAGAAAAATAGGGTAGGGTATGGTATGGATAGATTATGGAATGTTTTATTGAGTAATTAGAATAATAGTATGGATATGGATATGGGTAGAGTAGGGCTAAAAATCATAGATGATGAAATGTAGGTAATAAAAATGCATAACCAGTACTAAATTAGCTTTACAATTATAGAATATTTTCACAAAAAATTGAAATTTTAGGAGAAATTTTTACTTACTGTAATTGTATTTCCTCAAACCATTTGATGTTCATGATGGTCAACATTTTTGTTGTTGTTACAACGGCTCTTGTAGACTATGTAAAGACTTTATTTCTGCTTTGCATTTGATTTTATTTGGAATGATGTTGTTATGGTCCCTTCTACAGGTTAAGCTTTTAAATTTTAGGTCCCTTCTTATATGATCTTCATTTGATGTCGCTCAAGTCGCTTATGAAATTTTGTATTTTCAGGTCCCTTCTGGCGTAATTTGTGATAATGTTTGAAAATTTCTTTTGTCGTGATGATACAAGCCCCTTTTTGAGAAATTTCCTCAATAATAATTCAGGCCCCTTCTGTATATGTTGAATGATGTACTAGGTTACTTTGTAATTGTAGTTCATATTCTGTCTTCAATTCAGCTATTAAAAATATTTTCATACTTTTTAATTATACACCTTCCCCCAAGCTGATGATTTGACTTGTCCTCAAGTCTGCAATGTCTTAGAGGGTATATCTGCAAAAATCTTAAGTAAATTATAATGGAAACAAAAAGAGTGTTCACATAGGCCAAACAAGTAGGTTTTCTGACATGAATTCAAGTTTGTATTGTGCCAGTTTCCTGGATTTTCACAACCAAACTCTTTTATTATTATTATTTTTATTATTTATATCATTCTTCTTCCTGTAGAATTATAGAAGGCATATTTCTATGTTGCCCCATTAGTTCGAGATCTGAATCTATCAAATTTTTCCTTAGAAAATCCTGTTTATTTATAGTCTTATTGTAAATTTTAAGCCTGTGCCCATTAATGAAAAATGAAACAGATGCTTCATCAATTTTTCTTATCTTGACAACTCCATTGTCAAATATTTATTCAATCTCATATGGCCCAAGCTAATGAGTGGTAAATTTTCTTTCAAATATTTGAACTTGGAGTCAAATAAGATTTCCCACTCTCCTTTCTGAAACACTTTATTCTTTATGAATTGATCATGCCATTTGATCCTTTGCTCTTGCACAAGAGATGTGTGTTCTACTTCCTGTTGTCATATCTCATCCAATCGATTTAATTCCATAATCATTTATTGTTGTGCCTCATATAATTCCATCCCCAATTCTCCTACTAGCTTGTATGTATGTATTTGAAATTCTATGGGTAATAGGACTGCTTTTCCATACACTAACTAATATGAACTGAACCCAGTTGTGTTTTTCCAAGTTATTCTATATGCCCATAGTGAATCTCTCAATTTATCTGACGAGTCCTTTCTATTCATTTGGATAGTCTTTGTCATGATGTTCTATGGGGCTTTGTTTGTGGATTCAATGTGTACATTTGCTTGAGGATGATACAGAGTTGATTTTCTATGTTTTATCTTGTATTTTTACGTAATATCTCAAACAATTTTTGATGTGAATTGTGTGCCTTGGTCAGTTAATATATGTCTCGAAACTCCATACCTTACAAATATCTCTTAAAACATAAAAGACACAATAGTATCTTCTATTTCCCGTGCTACTACCTTTCCCTCCACCCACTTAGTTACATAATCTGTACATACTAGGATGTACTTATTTCCATTGGATGGAGGGTTGATTGGTCCCACAAAATCTAAATCCCACTATTAAAATGGTTCAATTAATACTTGTGGATTTAATGGCATTTCATCTGATGTCACTAGTCTACCAATTCTTTGGCATCTGTCACATCTATTCACATAGGCCTTGGAGTCTTTGAAGATGGATGGCCAGTAGTAGCCAAATTTCAACACTTTGTATGTTGTCCACTTATCTTAAAAATGACCACCACATGGTTCATCATGACATGATTTCAAAATTTCAATAATCTCATATTCTCTAACACATTTTCTAATCATTGAATCAACACCAGTATAAAATAGATCTCCATTGACACAACTATGTCTAGCACTTTCTCTAATTATTCTTCTTTTTTGCTTATTTGTGTAATGAGATGGTAGGATGCCAGATGATAAATAATTAGCTATATATGAAAACCATCAAGTTTTGAAATTTATAGAAAATAGATGTTCATCTGGAAAATTATCTAATACTGGATTTGGATCACTAGGTGAATGTAGTCTTGATAGAAATTTTGCAACTTGATTATATTTTCCTGGTCAATCTTGAATAGTAATGTTAAATTATTGCATTAATAAGAACCATCTAGTTATTCTGCAATTTGTGATTGATTTTTTCATTAAATATTTTATGGCAAAATGATCCATGTGGATATAGACTTGATAATCTGTTATATAATGTTGAAATTTATTAACTACATGTACTATAGCTAACATTTCTTTCTCCGTAACAGTGTAGTTCAATTCTTCCAGTGTTAAGTTTTTTCTTATGAAATATATGGAATAATTAAACTAATTCTCTTTTTTTCCAAGTGATGCTCCAATAGTTGTACTAGATGCATCAGTTGAAATGTGAAATGGAAAAGACCAATTAGGTCCTCGAAGAATGGGTGAAATTAAAAAATTTTCTTTTAATTTTTCAAATGCATTTTGACAATTATTTGTCCTTTTAAATTCCACATCTTTCACAAGTAACTTGAATAATAGCAAAGCTATTTTACTGAAATTTTCAATAAATATCCTATAGTAGCCTACATAACCCAAGAAGCTTCTAACTTCTTTTTGTGTTGTGGGTGGTGTCAACTTCACAATGAATTGAATTTTTGTTGGGTCAACCTTAATTCCCGAAGAAGAAATATGGTGTCCCAACACTATCCCCTTAGTTAACATCATAAAACATTTTTCATTACTGAGTGATAGATTTGTCTCTATGCATATTTTTAACACTTTTTCAAGATTTTGTAAACAAGCAGCATATGTTGTACCATACATAGTGAAATCATCCATGTAAAATTCTACACACTCATGGATCAAATCATCAAAGATTACAAGAACTGCTCTATGAAAGGTAGCAGGTGCATTACATAAACCAAACGATAATAAATTGTATGCATATGTTCCCCATGGGCATGTGAATGTTGTCTTATCTTGATATTGCAATGATATCTTTATCTGATTGTATCCGCTAAATCCATCAAGAAATGAAAGGAATTTCATTCTGGCTAATGAATCTAACATTTGATCAACAAATGGTAAAGGAAAATGATATTTTAATGTAGCTTTATTGAGTTCTCCGTAATCCACACAAATTCTCCATTTCCCATTTTTTTAGGTACTACATATAAGGGTGAAACCCATTGACTATCTGAAATAGGATAGATGAATCCAACTTGTAATAGTTTCTGTAATTATTCTTTCATTATTTCCTTCATCATGGGGTTCATTTGTCTTTGTGGTTTCCTTACAAGTTTAATTTGATCATCAATTTAAATGTGATGGATACATGTTTTTGGATGAATTCCATGCATGTATGTGTAATCCCAGGAAAACGCTTGTGAATATTTTTACAACAATGTTATTATATTTTCCTCTTGTGATGATTGTAAGTTATTACCAATATTCAAATGTCTCTCAAGACTGATTTAAATTATTTTTCTGTTTGAATTGGTAATTGAATTTTATAGGAAAAATGCTTTCGAATGTATTTTTCAATGACTGTATAGTGCAATTTTCCTAAAAACATTCATTTAAAAGATAACTAGTAGCTTCATATTGAGTTACTCTAAGCTGCTTTGAAATATTTGGTTCTGAGATGAATAGATCTAATAAGTCCTCATTTTCTTCCTCCTCTCTTATGGCTTGATTAAGACTAAGAAAAAATTGAAGCTCTTATGGTTCCTCTCCATCAAGCCTTGATAATAAAGAAGGAGATTGAGTAGGAGAATATAATGTAAGATGTTTTCTTTCATCTCCATGTGCAATAATCATACTTCTTGATCTGCATCTAATGTAAGCATCTGCAGTGGCTAACCATGGTCTGCCTAATATTAAGGGATGCCCTCCTAAATTTGTTTTTGGCTGAAAAATCAAGAAGTCTACATGATACTCCCCTGAATCCAATGAGACAGTGATATCTTCCAATATACCTTCTGGGACAACTTTAAATCTATTTTCAAGTTCTAAAATTGTAGTAGTAGGTCTAATGTTGTTCAGATTCAAATTTTTCATAGTCTCTGTAGTCATAAGATTGATAGTTGCTCCCCTGTCTATTAAAGTATTTGGCACTAAAAATTTGCTAATCGAAATGGTAACCATAAGAATTCCTGGATCAACATACTTTCAATGGTTGTGTTTGTAGACATGAGACTTGACAGACTTCCACTCATCTAGATTGTAGGCGGATCCCTCTTTCTTCTACTAGATTCCTTAATGCATAATTCCTTTATTGTTTTTTCATATATCAGAATGTCTTTAATTGCCTGCAACAAAGGAATTTTAACATATGTGTTCTTCAATTCATCTAGAATATTAAATTCAGGTAGATATATTGGAATATTTTGTTGTATCAATCTCTCTGGATATGGTCGAGTCTGTGTGATAATAGATTTACCTTTCTGAATTTGCTTTTTTGGTTGAGATTGTTGACTTTATTCTCCTTGTTCAATTTGTTCTTCAATTATCGGAGGATAATATTTTTGTAACACCTTCCTAGACCTTAGGTGGACATCTTGTATGGGAAGAATTGAATAAGTAGGATAATATCTTGCCTCTTCCACATGATATGATTTTCTATCCACCTTGTTACTTGGGTTTGCTACTGGCTGAGCTAGCAATTGTGCTGGTCTAGGAGGTGGTTGATTAGTGGGCAGCTGAAGTTGCTACGGTTGAGTTAGCATTGGTTTGTTTTGAGATGGATATGGCATCGCTTGATGTTGTTAGAATTGTTCATATTGAGGAATGGTTATGGAGCGTATGGTTGTTGATATTGATACTGCTGAGGATACATATGCTGTGGTGGTTGGTTTCCATAACCATATCCCCTCCAACCTTGTGTGGGTTGGTTTTGATATTGTTGTGGTAGCTAAGCCTACCATGGCATTGGTGTGTTCCATGTATTTTGAGGAAATTGAAAATTTTTGGGGTTTTTTTGAGGGAATTGTTGAGGCATCCTTGGTTTCCAAGGTATCCATGGTTTCATATAATAGAGAGAATCTACTCCTTTCACTTCTTCTCCTTGCAATTCTTTTAATTTGGGAAATTATCTGTTGCATCATTTTCTGTGCAAAGTCCACACACTTGTATACCTTGCAAAGGACATTCCCTGAGTGGATGTTTTTTCCTACACTTTTGACAGAAAATTGCTAATATTTCATCTTGCTCTTCTTTCTTTTTCTTATCTTTAAAGACATCTACTTGTGTTCCCAACATGCTTAAGATATTTTCTTTGAAATTTTCTAATAGGCTTCCTATCTCTACTCTTGTTACTACACTTGCCACATATTTGGAAGCTTTTGATGAAATATCCCTCTTTCCACCCATTTCTCTTCGTATAGAGTATTTCTGACAAAGTTCAGCAATTTCTTCAAATGATAAATTTTATATATCTCCTTTTCCCATCACATTAAGAATTTCTAAATACTCATTTTTGATACCCTTAAGAAAGATAGTGTGGATGGTATCAGGGCTAAGAGAATGATGTTTGGATTTCTGTAAATTGTAAATAAATCTTTCCAAATATTCTTCCAAACTTTCATCTTCTTGTTGTATCATTTTGAAAATGTCTTCTTCTGAGTCTCTAGCCCTATAGTAAGCTTGATACTATTTAAGAAACATTTTATTTATATCCTCCCAAGAATAAATTGTATGTTCTCCTAATCCCATGAACCATTTGAAGGCTGTTGCTTTCAGAGTAGCAGGAAAAATTTGAAGCTTGTGTGTGTCATTAATATATCCATAATTTCTACACAAGATATCAAAATCGAACATGAATGCATCAGGATCTTATATTGACATTCCATAGAAATTAGGAAATACAGAAGGTGGAATATTTTTCATTTTTATTTCTTCTCCTAATATTACTCTTGCATCTAAGATAGGAAAGACAAAAGTAGTTTCCTGATCATTGTCAACTTATTGCTCATTTTCTTGTGTTCTTCTATTTTGATTTTCTCTTTTTGCTTCTTCTTCTATTCTTCTAAGTGCTTCTGCTCTTCTGTCTTCCTTTGCCTTTCTTTCTGCCTCAATTATTATTTCTACCTCTCGTTGTATTCGCCATTCCCTTTGATGTCTTTGATATTTAAGTCTTTGTTCAGGAGTCATGTTTAGTCTAATTGATCCTTATCCTTCTTCAACCATTTCTTGTTCAGAGATATGTAGTCTTTCAATATGTGGTTGACTTTATATTTCTTCCACTACTTTGATTTCCTCAAGGACAGGTTGCTCTAGTTGTTCAACAGTTGATTTTCTTGTATCTTTTTGTTTCCATACAGAAGGAGGTTCTTTAGGTGATTTCTTTCTTCTTACCTCTAAGGCTAACAATATTTTTCTTTCAACTAAAGTTAATATCTGTCCTGATCACTGTTTTTCCTCTAACTCTTATATAGTATGTCTCCCAGCAATTGGTGTTGTTAGTCCTGTGGATGAATGAGAGGTTGAGGGGTTTTTCTTCACAAATATACCCTTCTGATCTCTATTTATAGGCATAAGAAAACATTTCTTGAAATAAAAACTATGTCTTTGGTATTTTTGATGATTATATATATATATATATATATATATATATATATATATATATATATATATATATATATATATATATATATATATATATCTTTTTGTCTTCCTATTTGACCATTTTTAATATGCTTCCCTAGCAATGACATCAACATGTTCAGTCAGTTTATTGTTGTAAACTAACACAAGTATTTATTATCAATCAGGGCTAGTGGAGCTTAGAAGCATCCCCAAAGTATATGGGTTTCAGTTGTGATAAATTTAGAAGATGGATTATTAATGATTAGGGAAATGAATATTACAAATATAAATCTAACTTAAACAATTTCTAAACTCAAATGTGCAATCACAAGCAAAATAATCTCCTAACTTAAGAGATTTGTTTGTCCTTCTCTAACGAGATTACTTTATGAATTAGAAATAAAAAAACTACTTAATTAAACAATAGATTAAGATACATGAAGCAATAATTGAAGAGGATCTTCACTAAAGAGGTTTTGACTTTCCTTCATCATATATTCGTTTATCAGTAATGCTATTGTTAGAAACAGGAATTCAGAAAAGCATGTAAAAGCATGAAAAATGAATTCTAAATAAAGATCTGGATTAGATAGAAAGAATGTTTAACTTAAACATTTTTTTGTCCTTTAATATGAAAAATAAGAATGATCATTAGATTCATCAATTCTCATAAATAATCAGCATAAACAAATTAAGCATAAACAAGATTAATTCAGAAATTTCAACTACAAATAAACTAAGAATTGCACTTAGCTCGGTGTGGGGGCCCTCCACCCTTGCCTCACACACTGAAGGTGAATTCAGCTACTTAAAAATTCTATCAATCAACTAGAATATAAAAACATAAAATATGATAGAAAATATCTTTAATTATGTCTTCAAGTCTTAGAAATAATAATGCTAAGTTGTAGAAATTCTACATATCAATGCCTTCAAAGTTTGAGGCTTAAATAGATAAAGTATCTAAAAATTTAATCTAAAATAGCTCCTATAGTCATAACTATCCTTATCTTATCAAATCAATTCGAATTCATCCATTATATCCATCAAAATATAGAAAATCCCACAAAATAGGATTTTTGACGTAGTTTCTAGGGATCCTCCATAAATACATGTCCTGTTTGACCGCATTTGACTGGGCCTATTAAAGCTCGGTTTGACTATACCAACAGGTGTACACTTATTATTAGTTGCCATTACTTCTATAAATATATCTAGCTAGAGCCCAAGTGTCTTGCAAATATGTAAACCATGAGGCCATTACTGGAATTTCTGATGATGTCCAAAAATGCACCTTAATTTCAATTTTTACAAAAACATCTTATAATTGAAAAAAATAATTTAAATACTGTATATGGATATTTTGGTTAAAATAAGGTGGATATGATGGTGAATAGATGGATAGTATGGAAAAATAAGATGTATTTCATAAACAAAAAGAGATAAAAAAAGAGGGCAAGCAATTACCTTGGAAAAATAGGTCTCTGTCTAGGTCAATTTCTTCGACTTTCGATGTGTCCTTCTCCTCTGAGGTGATGAGGACGTCATTTGTAGTATAATATATGACCGCTCGAGCATGAGGTCATAGATGAAGATGATGGCTGAAATACTTTATATATGTGTAGTAGAGAGAGAGGAGTTGGAGAACTGAGGAAAACCTGAAACAAACAACATATGTCAAAAATATAAATATTTGTCCTGAGTCGGGCATTACCATGCTCAGTAGCTGTATCAAAAGGATTTATCCAAGAATAGATATGACCAATATGTCCACCAATAAGCATAATGTGGAATCTTGTGTCATGGCAGGATCAATCTGATAAGTTGTCACTAAAAACAATATACACAGCTTTGGAGAGGAAAAAAAGTTGAATGATGTAAGCCTCTACCCAAGTTCTTGGTCACCACTTATCTGAATTGCATATTTCTACACATGTGAATAAAGGAGTTGTAGTCGAACATGTGAGAAATCATTTGATTACTATTCAATGATGAAACTTGTTAAGAGACGTGAGGATGGCCACCGATAAGGATGATGGTTTCCAAGATGCACAATACAATATAGAGAGTGTGAATAAATAACATTGTTGTTGAATACTCGTAGAATCATTTTATCGAGAGAAAATGATGAAAACCTCAAATCAAAAACAAGGTAAACTGCCATTGAGGTATGCAAGATCCATGGTATTGATATGTTTCTGGATCAACTTCCTAGATAAGGTGTTGAAGTCGATAGGAAGAGATCGGTCAAAAGCCATGAAATAAGGTTTTCTACACTAGTTGACATGAAATAGGAAAAATATGACTTGTTTTGAAGATAATCAAGAGAAATGGTGCAAACTGACAATGGGAAATTCATTTTTGGCATATGATGGCTTGGTTGATATAGGAAGTAGTATATAGTGTGATATCTTTAACAATAGAAGGCACAACAAACTGGGTACCAGGTAGCATAGACTCATGAACACCAAAGAGTGTTAGGATTTCAAAGATGAAGGAACATTGAGATATGAGGGATAAACTCATAGAATGGTATGGATAGGCGAGAAGCTAATGCGAGGGAATTCTCTAAGGAGTGCCATGTTCAAGGTTCTGTTGCCAAATCATCTTTCAAAGTAACAAAGAGTGAGTATCTAATTTTTCCAAATTTTTCCCCATATAATTAGGTTTAACTAGTCTAGAAGGGTAAAATTGGTGACCTTTTCATGTTTAGGGAATCTGGAAGAGATTGTAAAATACAACTCCAATGGGGTACCTTTGTCATGGTTGATGACTAGGTGCGACAAAGGGGTAATAGTATGCTTGGCATAATTCCTTTCCCATAAGTTAGTCCATTGAGTCTGGACAGAGTGATAAACCTATGTTCAATGGACCTCTACCTCATTTTTTTATGATTATGAGGAGATGAAGTAAACTCAATATTCTCCATGAAGTTTTAACGAGTTAGAAGAATCAAAACTCCATTCTCTTTGTGAAATTTTAATGATTCCAATGAATAAAAAATCAATGTCATTTTCGGTTTTTAAAAAGATAGAAAAAGGTGGAAAAGAATGGCTCATAATCTTCTTCATGGTAGTTTAACAAGACCAAAGAGGGAAACTCGGGATTTTTTTAGTTTTAGAAGTTATAAAAAGTCTCTAAAAAGAAGCCATGATTCAGGTCATGTGTGGTCAATTATGCATAGAAACACTAAAAATTCATCATATCATAGGTAACATCGACAAAATAACAGTTGCATCAAAACATAGCGGAAATTTACCAATTGTAATAACTAGTCGAGTGAGTCATACCTCCAGAATGTTTATAAGAAGGATAAGAGACATTCATTTTCACTGTTTGTGTTTGGTGAAAGAGCTCTGGAGTATGAGAGAGGGTGAAACTTCCGCGCTTGATTGTGGACGATCCGGAAAATTCTTTATGATTTCATCTGTTCCAGGTAGGAGTTGAGGCCCTCATATTGATTTACATTAGTGTTTTCAAGTAGTTTTCTAGTCAAAAAATTATTTTTGGCAAGCCCTAAAAATTTTAGGTGGCTAACGCGGTCGCCCAGAGGGAGGGCCATGTTAAACGCACTGCACATTAAGGAACAATGCATTAGCATGCCCCGTTTGACATAGGGGGTAGCATTAGCCAACCAAACAAAATTAAAACACTAATTTTCTTATGTTTTCAACGATTGAACTCATATATGATCCATGAAAAACTTGTATTGTGTAGGGACTAAGCTGATAGCATGAGTATTTGGTGCGAAAGATAGCATGAGAGAGAGGAAAAGGAAATGGTTACCAATCCGGTATGTGTGATTTTTCTGCGAAGATGCAGATTACTGAAGTATGATAGACTTGAGATGATGAAAGGGCAGGAGGACCTTCTAGGCTAGATCATCTAGTGGTGGGATGAACAACATCATCTATTCTGCATCAGGGTTCTTGAGCTCTTGATAGAGAAATATGATGTATATTTTCTTACCATCCTATCATGTCGAGGTTGAAGGCCCAACTTGATAGGATCTAGAGTTTATTCCCAAACCGTAGTTGGATTAATCCAAGCTCATTGCATAAATAACGTTACTCGAGTGAGCAATAGGATACCTATAGTGCGGATAGCCTTTAGACCAATCAGGTCATTTATGTGGATGATTTTACGCTTTGAAGGAGCTCAGATTCAGCATGTGGCCACCAAGGCCCAATTTCTACTAGCATTAGATTGCCCACAACCACATATATTCGAATGGTGTGAAGGTTTTGTCTGTCGTATTAGAGAATATTTGACAGCTTGCAAGACCGAGGCCTAGAGATATTTTAGGTATGGTATGATGATTGTCTCATTTATACTAAAGAAAGTACCCATGATAAGGCCTAGAATGATCATGGACATTGATGGATCGAGGGAGCGTAGACAGGGTCGATGGTCTATACTGATGCCTCGGACTGGAGAGGGTCCACACTAACACTTCTTTGACGATGCATTATTTGAGTGGCTTAGCAGCCATATCCTTATGATTGAGGATTATCCCTATGTCGTGATGATACTTATAGGATATCTAGAGCTGATATCTCCACCTAGAACTCAGTGGGGTCCAATAAGTAAGATGAGAGATCGGTGCAGAAGTATTTTTGTGTTTTTTTAATTTTTATGCAAATTTTTTTAATGGATTTTTTTGACATGAAGCGATCACTTGACATAGATGTGCCACCTGTACGACTAGATGGAGCCCCTTGCTATACATGATGATGAATGCAACTGCTTGGGGCTGTAGCAACAACAAAGGCCGCAATATATGCTAAAGATGGATATGACACACAGAGTATGCACGAGGTTGCTAGGAATGTTGAAGGTATGAGCATGGGTGTGTCACCTCTTCCCATGAGGGATATTCCATTTCATCTCCAGCGACATATAGTGGGTGTGTCAAAGATATTTTTGGTGACTCTAAGGAGATTAACTATGGTAGTTACATCCTATCATGATTAGTAGGCTAAACAGGAGTAGGCATAGATGTGTAGATTTCATAGCAAGGCTTATCAAAGCCATTTTTGTATAAAACACCCAAGTTTTGAAGATTTTTTTGATGTAACCGACTTCACATGACATATATATATATATATATATATATATATATATATACATACATATTTTTGTGATTTTGATCATATAACTTTTTAAATTTCTATGTAATGATTTATGATGAAAAAATGTGCATTCATGCATGACTCTTTCTATAGTAAATGTGGCAGATTCTAGTCCAATACATTGTTTTCTAACATATCAGCCAATGCGTTAGATTCTCTAGGAATGTGTTCAAAAGAAATGAATTCAAAACAACATTCTAAAAGTCACACACTTAAGTAATAAGTAATAAGACATGATGTCAGATGTGGTAACGATTGTTTAAATACATAGCGATTAGATGGAAATATAACCAATCACTAGATTGGAGATTTTGTGAGACACAAATTTAGTGAGGAGTTGAATAACAGAAATATACTCCACAATATTGTTGGTGGCATCGCCAAGGAAGATTCACCTAGAACCAAGTAGTTCCACCTTAGGTGTATAGAGAACCCAAGCTGCTGATGCAATGTGCCATGTGTGATGACTGGAACCATCTACATATCTAATATATGGTAAGGGTGACAAATACATCCTTGCAAAAGAAGAGTGTTTGTATGAGAAAAATAATCAAAAACCCAAAATATTCCAGACACACCAAAAAAAGACAAAACTTATATACATAAAATTACAAAGTAAATGCCCACTAAAATATTAGGTGAAATACTTCTTCATATAGAGCCCGTTGCGAGGCTCAGTGAGTGGGATTCCATTAGAGTCCTGAAGTTTATAGGCTCCTTTAGAAAGAACCTTGGTGATGACATATGGACCAAGCCATAATAGTTGAAGTTTTCCTACACCCAAGAGGTCATGTTTCTGATCATAGAGTAGAACGATATCGCCCTCTTGGAAAGAATGGGGCTTGATAGATTTTTCATATTGAGCTTTAAATTTTTGCTTGTGGCCTTCGAGGGCTAGTGTGATACCTTGACGCATTTAATCCAACTGATTGAGTGAGACCAAGTGCTCATCTTCGGCAGTAGTGTTGGGTAGGAGTTCAAAAACCAATTTATGTGATGGAATCTCACACTTGATTGGAAGAAATTCTTCCAGACCGTATGCTGACTGGAATGGCATGAATCATGTAGCAGTTATCACTAACATTCGATATGCCCATAATGTGGAGTATATTTTTCAATGCCACGTGGTTTTATGGTTGCCAGCAAACCGATGAACCATGGTCTTGACGATGTCATTTATAGCTTCAACATGACTATTACCTTGTATATAGTAGGATGAAGAATGATCTTTTTGAAAACCTATCAAGGAAGTCAACTCCATCATCATTTGGTTCTAAAATTGAGAACCATGATCTATGACAATCGAACGAGGTACATTGAATTGGCAGATAACCTAATTGAAAATGAAAAGAGTAGTGGTTTCTCCATCAGCCCAAAAAGTGGGAATGGCTTCAACCTATTCTATGAAATAGTTGACCGCAACTACAATGTAGTTGTGTCCATCATCGAAAGTGGGATTACATGTTATGAAATCTATTCCCCATTGGGCGAAAGGACTGGCAGAAAAGACCAAATGCAGAGGGTCAGGATGGGCGTGCATTTTCTTAGTAAATATTTTACATGGATAACACCTCTAGACCACAACAATGTAATCTTTAAAGAAAGTGGGCCAGTAGTATCCCACATGCAAGATTTTCTGCGAAGTAGTTATGCCTAAAATATGAGTACCACATGCCCCAGCGTGGAAATCGTTTAAAACGTGTTCTGCCTCAATAAGGGCGAGACAATGTCGAAGAGCTGTATCGACACCATGATGATATAGAGTATTGCTGAGCACAAGATAGTGTTTATCCTGGTGAAGAATGAAATGACGGTCATCTGACGTTATATTTGGGCGGAATATTTGAGTTTGGAGGTAGAAAATAATTTCCCCATACCAAGGATTAGTTGAGTTGACTAGATAGACTGATTCATCAGGAAATGGATCGTGAGCTACTTCTTCTGGGTCAACTCTAGGAAGATCCAACATTAATTCAGTGAAGACAAGAGATTTCTTAGCTTTGGAAACAAGGAAAATCAAGTCAAATAGTTGGAGGATTACAATCCATTTGGAATGTTGTCCTCCAATGATCTAGTGAGACATGATGTGTCTCATGGGATTCTCCAAAGCAATGAAAGTAGTCTGTCAAAGTAGTATGTGATGTCGGAGGCAGCTAACAGCAAAGACAATGGCTAAAGATAGTTTTTCCACATGTGAATATCATAATTCAGGCCCAAAACTATCTTTTGATAGATAATATATCAAATAATCACTATTTTCACCATGCACTTGAATCAAAACCATTCCCAGGGAGGATGGTGAGGCTTCCAGGTAGAGGAGAAAGTCATGTCAATAGTTGGGGGCACTAAGAAGTGGGGGAGAAATGAGTGCCCATTTCATGGCGTCAAACAACAGTTGAGCTGGATCATCCCACATATACGGTACCCATTTCTTCTGTAACCACATAAAGCCTTTCGTCATCTCGGCATAGTTTACCATGAAGCGGCGTAAGATGTTTGCCTTCCCTGGAAAACGTTGTAGTTGTAAGACGGATTATTGTGCAAGTAATTCAATAATTTCCATTACATTATCAGGATCTACCCTAATCCCGTGCTCAGAGATAATGAATCCAAGAATTCATCCAAAATGGACAGAAAATATGCATTAATGTAGATTCAGACTGATGTTGTAGAACCTATAACCATCAAATATTGCTCGAAGATGGGTAAGGTTTTGAGCTCGTTTCTTCAAATGATCAGGAACATCATCTAGGTAAGCTTGAACAATGTGATTGATTTTGTGAAATGCATAGTCCATGGCCCTTTGAAATGTGGCTCCAACATTCTTGAGACCAAATGGGAGTTTTTGATATGCGAATGTGCCTCGAGGAAAAATGAAGGAATTTTTATGATGGTCATCTTTTTTAATCGCAATTTGGTTATACCCCGAAAATCCATCCATAAAGTAGAAATATTTGCATATGGCGCAATCGTTGATAATCTTATCTATAAATGGAGTAGGATAACTTCCTTTTGGACATGTAGTGTTCAGATCATGATAATCGACATAGAATCAAATGGTGCCTTGTTTCTTATCTACGGGAACCAGATCGGATACCCATTCTGTTGAAGGAATGGGATAGATGAAACATGGATGTCATGAGTTTTTCGACTTTTGTCTTGATAGTTGCTGATTTGCGAGGGTGGACAGGTTGGAGCCTCTGCTAGAAAAGCTTGGCATTGTCATAAATTTTGATTTCATGCTTGACTCTAGAAGGATATCTGCTGGGAATTTCATCATAAGACCAAGTGAAAACATTGTAGAACTCCTTAAAAAGGGATGTGAATTGTGTAATTTCCTCTGGACTGCAATCTTCTCCAATATGTATATTTTCCACGATACCCATTTTGACCAAGATATTTATGAGCTTAGTCTTAGAAAAATTACCCATGTTTCCTTCCACATCGATAGTTTGAATAGTCGCATAAGTAGATGGAATGACCTCAGGTGGGTCAAAAGGCAGTATTTTCATAGTTGACACGTCTGAATCAGACATTGAAGCACAGTGGTGAAACTCATCCCAAGGTTGTACTTATAGAGACATGATATCTCAAATAACTTCTTACAAAGGTAGGAATTCATCGAGGAGATCTGTAGAAGGAACTGTGTTGGGAAAGAGGGGGGTACTATTGGTTCGAACCAAAACAGTGGAGGGTTCAGATGCTAATTGGATGGCTTGATAAGCCAACTTAGCTGGTGAAAGTGGCATGTCATCACAATAGGAATCAATTTCTGAAGGGGCCGGTAGGATCCAGGGGTAGATAGAGCCATTGAAGTTGGTGGATATAATTGAAATTGTTTTTGGAACCTTAGGCGATGGGAGAGGAAAAAAAAATAAGGGAAGATGCCTTAAGAAGACCAGTACTTATACTGACAAAAGAGTCAGGGACTCCTCCTACTATGGGTATGGTGCTGCTAGATAATGTGGAATAATCAAGGGTGTAGAAGGATATTTTATCCATTGTAACTATCTTGTCATCCAAAGGAAAGAGGATGAATCGGAAAACTAAAGTGACAATGGCGGCGATGGCATAAGACCAACTGTGGCCCAAAATGAAATTATATTCAAGATGTTGATCTACGACTTCAATGTCCACGTTTATCATTTTCCTACTAGGAGTAATGGGGTAGCATTCAATGTACTGGTCTAAAATTGATTGTTAGTTATTGTTGTGCTAATATCAGTTTTAGATTGAAATAAACATTGCTTTGGTTTGCTTATCCATTAAGAGTTTTTCCATGAGCATTTGATTGTCAAATCAATAAACTTGGTGAAATTTAGTGTTTTTCATGAACTCAAAAGAATAAAAATAATTGTTTAAGAAAAGAAAACAAAAACATAGTGAGCACAAATAAGAAAGCTTAAGACACAAGTATTTGATGAAGGAGTTAACCCCTCCTAGGCTACATCTCCTTGGTCGAACTTCATATTGTGGCCCTTTGTATTAGATTCAAATGTGAAAATTTTTTGGTTATAGTCTCCTATTGCCTCTGAAACCTATTCCAATGGCTCCAAAACAAAAAAATATACCAGAAATGACTATTCCTGAGCTCATTTTGGTCGAAAATTTCTCGAGTTATGGAAAAAACAAGATTTCCTACAATTTCTCCTCTAAATCTAGGATTCCACTAGTTAAATTTCTAAATTTGGAAAGTCCACCACATTTGGTGTGCTCCGCCAAGTTCTTCGCTATATTAACTATGCTTAGTTAAGAGATAAGCGAATATTAATATTAAGATAAGCGTTGTTTTAGGTGTAAGCGCGCTTAGTGCTAATGATGATTTAATGTGGCATAACCACGTTTTAATCACTAATTAATCACGGCTTAAATTCCTTCGAATTTTCAGTTGGAAGCTCCTGGTTCTAATTTGTCAATCACGTGGGAGGGGGTTGGCACACTGGGTTGGCCCCCTCCAAACCCGCATTCACTGACGCATTGAAACTCAAATATTGGTGGAGATCTATTGGGTTAAGACACACGGTAGGAGCGGAGGTGGTAAGGCGTATTTTTGGTGGGCAGTAGGTCTACGGTTCGACCCTGACCCCCACCATAAGTTTTTCTCCAATGTTTAAACTATTTTTTCCACCATAGTTAGTGCTCCTCCATAGTTTAGCTAACCTCCTTGATAGTTAGCTCTGCCATGGTTTAAGGTTTGGTACCTTATGTTAGAATAATATATATATATATATATATATATATATATATATATATATATATATATATATATATATATATATATATATATATATATATATATTTGTGTGTGTGTGTGTGTGTGTGTGCCATACACCATAGTTCTTCCTTGTCAATAAAACATGCCTCCAACCTTGTAATAAAACATAATATGTGCCCATTTCATAATGGCTTCCAACCTACCATGAGATGGGGGGTACCTAGAATGCCACGTGGCCCTTCCCCATTGGCCCATAAATGCACCACATAAAAATAACAATCTACACCATTAACAATAAAAATTCACTCTTAGACTTAGGATAAAAGAATTTCCCTTCCTAGTCAACATTGGTGAATCTGGTTGTGCCACTTGGCACAGTATCATTAGATGATTCTGGAGAATTTTCCCTGTGAAGCTAACTTGACTGCCACATCATCCCTATACATGTTTTGCTCATTTTTTTGATTGTTTGGGAAAATGAAAAGAAGGCCATAATTCCCTCATACGAAATGGGAATTTGATGAAACAAGTTGTGTTGGAATCCTCGAGACGAGCTCTATCCATGAGTTCATGTCCAAATCATTTCTGAGCACTTTCAATTTTGAGCTAAATACTAAGACTTACATCATTCCTCCCCACTAGAATCCTTTTGGACCCAAAAATATACTATCAATTATTCAGCAAGTGAGGGTATAGCTCCATCACTCTTCCAATCTCCAACCACTTTTCCTTTCAAGGATTTTGACCCTTGAGTCCCACTTGTTGGGGTACCAGTTTTTTGGCCAGATTGGCAAGACCAAAAGACTAGACAACATCATAACCACTTTTGGATCCTAGGATCTAGCTCTCCTGGATCCGGAGAGGGATCTCTCCATAAAAGCAAAGAATGATATATCTTTTAAAGCTCAAAATGAGATATTAGGCTAGGTATGAAGCAAAAAGGGGTTTTAAATTAATTTGGCCGATTATTAGGTCGGTCAGAGATCATTAACTGAGAAGGTTATGGAATGAAAGGAGCAAAGAAACATGATGTTTCGGCAAAAGAGAATAGATCAAGAAAGTTTCATCCATTGGGCTATGGAGTCATGAAAGGGAATTACTTGCATAAAAACTGAGCAAGGATTTCAGAGGGAAAGTCATCTATACCAAAGGATATTTTAGATAGATGGTGGAATGTAACAATAAGGAGTGAAGGTGAAAGAAGGAAAGAAACCCAATTTCAGTCTAGAGATCAGGTAAGGGCTTTTAACCTATCCTACTTTGACATACTCAAAAGGAAACTCTCAATGAAGATACAGAGGGTAGCCTAAGATCAGGTCAGAGGTCATTTAAGTCTAGGCCTGCTTCAGTATATTCCAAGAGAAAAATAGAGATAATATTTCACATAGAACTAGGCCTAAGATCAGAGAATGGATTTTAACCTTCAATGCTTTGACACCAGCTCAAGGGATCTTAGAAAGGCCAATCTGTTGGAAAAGGACCCTAGTGGATAGGGTTTACAATAAATTCCTGGTATCCCAATTCTTCCAGCTTAAACCCAACCAGAACATCTAAGCAACAAACCTTGAATTCACACATCATTAAGAATCGGCTGGACCAACTTCTTTAACTGGTTAAATTGCATGAATTTGCTCTTAGACTCACTATCAGCATAAAACATCAAGCATAAGAAGAGAAGTGGGCATTAAGGTACCATGCAGGGGTATATCTTAAGCCTGATTTACTGATTCTTATCATATAAATATGAACAACATGATTAAAATGAAAAAGGATAGGAAACATCACCCGTAATATAGACTAGGATCCCGTAAAATTGCTTGATTAATTGATGTGAAAAACTAGTCACATACACTGAGCTCAATAGCTGATACAGTCCAAGATTTATACTCTCAGCCTACTAAATTACAAACTACTCAGCTACTCTCCCTCCAATGACTGTTCTAACAGTCGAATGAATCCCTACAACTAATCAACAACAACCACAACAACCTTTACAATATGTTCTTCGGGAGTTCTTATAGGAGAATGTTAGAAGATTATATATTATGGAGCAATGCAACACATAAAATATGCGAAAAATACAAGCACACAAAACACATAAAACCAAAGAGACACAGATATACATGGTTCACCCAGTTTGGGCTACGTCCACCCCAAACAGCCAGTCCTTCCTTTCTATTATCCAGCAAAAATTGAAGAGACAAAACCTACAAATGCATCTTACTGTAGAATATCCTTGTTCTCTGTCATTAGCCTTCCCTATCCGTTTTCGCTTCTAAGAATACACCCATAATACACAACACAAATTAAACAATTCTCATATATACACAAGGTTCTTTAGAAAAAACTTAAACTAAACATAACTTCTACCATCGATCATCCACCTATGAACAACCCATTGACTAGAAATTACTATACTTTTACAAGGAAATTTTACATCTTTTTTTAGCTTCGGGGGCGCTGCCCCCGAAAGCCCCCACCAGGGGGGGCTCTGAAAAGCCCTGGACCGCCCACGGCAGTGATTAATTATGGGCGGCGTTGCCGCCCCTTTTAAGGTACAGGAGTCCAATGTTGTGATACAAAGTAAACAAGATAATCAGGCTCCACACCCAACAATCTCCCACTTGGAGACTGATTGTAGCAACTCCACCGTTGCTTCATTTGCTAGACAATGAATCCTCTTTGGACCTGGTTGTTTCTCATCTTCATCATCATCCTTGAAGACCAATTGAAACTGAGCATGTTCTCAGTTTCTCCCTGGTTACAACTTTTTTTAGCATATCTGCAGGAATCTGGCTAGTGTGTATCTTTTCCAGCTTCAACTCTCCATCTTCCAATACTGACCGTATGAAATGGTACTTGAGATGTATGTGTTTAGTCCTGAAATGTATTGCTGAGTTATTTGCAAGATGAATGGCACTTTGGCTATCACTGTATAATGTGCCCCTATCATGCTTCTTACCCAATTCATCCATAAACCTTTGTAACCAACAAATTATTTCTTTTTAATAGCCTTCCAGAGTATGAACATACTCTTTCTTCTCCGTTGTTGAAAGTGCAACAACACTTTGGATTTTTGGAAACCCAAATGACAAGCTTGTTCCACCTACAAGAAATACATATCCTATAGTGCCCTCCCGTTCTTCGTCACCTGCCATATTTGCATCAACATATCCCTGTAGAGAAATATTTGAACCACCAAAGCATAATGCTTGATTTGTGGTACCTCTCAAATATCTGAGAATCCATTTTACTAACATCCAATGTTCTTTTCCTGAATTATTCATGTACTTGCTTACAACTCCCACTGCATGTGAAATATTAGGCCTTGTGTAAACCATTGCATACATTAAGCTTCCAACTACTGATGCATATGAAAATTTAGACATATAATCCATGTCTTCTTGGGTCTTGGGGCACATCTCCTTACTAAGTTTGAAATGGCTAGCAAAAGGTGTACTAACTAGTTTTGCATTCTGCATATTAAATCTTTTCAACACCTTTTCTATGTACTCGTTCTGAGACAGTGTTAATTTGCGATTTTTCCTATCTCTAGCTATCCTCATACCAAGGATTTGTTTTGCAGCTCCCAAATCCTTCATTGCAAATGAATTTTCCAATTTTCTTTTGAGCAAATTTATTTCCTGAATGTTAGACCCTGCAACAAGCATGTCATCTACATATAATAAAAATACAATATATCTACCATCATTTTGCCTTTTCAGATAAACACAATGATGAGAGTGACATCTAGTATAACCTTGTTCAGACATAAACTTGTCAAATTTTAGATACCATTGCCTTGGAGCCTATTTTAAGCCATATAAGCTCTTTTTTAGCCTGCACACTAATTTTTCTTTCCATGTTGTTGGGGTTCCCATGTTTTGGCAAGGTTGGTAATACCAAAAGATGAGACAAAATAAAACCACTTTCAGACCTCAGGATCTAGCCCTCCAAGGTCTAGAGAGGGATCTGTCTATGTAAGCAAAGATTTTATGTCTTTAAAGCTCAAAAGGTTAAGATATTAGGCTAGTTATAGGCACATGGTTTGTTTAATTATTTGTTTGGTTGCTGGTTATCAGGAAATAAGGGTTCAATGTAAGGCAAGGATGAGCAAAGAGGATTTAGGAAGAGGTGAGGTATTCCAGGGAACATTCAAAACCATTGGGCAATGGAGTCAGGAAAGGATTTGCTTGCTAATCAATATGCAGGCTTTCAGTTGGGCTAGTCATCTAAAATATTGGATCTTAAAAATGATAGTGTGGTATGGAATAGTAAGGGAGGAGGAACAATAAAGATTTAGAACAAAAAGTTAAAGACTTGAAATCAGCGAGAGACTTTGAACTATTAATTTTTTTGCCTCCAGCTTGAGGTATCTTAGAAAGGCCAGCTGGTTGCACAAGGATCCTAGTGGACAGGGCTAACTCTAATCTCCAGTGCTCCCAAATCTTCCAGCTAAATCCTAACAAGAACATCTAAGAACAGATTCATTTAATTCATACATTAGCTAGCAGGAAATAACATCCACTACACTGGTTAAATTAACTGAAATCAATACTCAGATAACACATTTAGTAGAAAACATCAAAGACAAGGAGAGCAGAAACATAGGGTACCTAACAAGGGTAAATCCTATGCCAGATTTTTGATGCAAGCGAGTAGAAATGAAACAAAATGGAATGCAATTTAATAACAAATACAGAGATAGAAAAACATCACCGCTGCTTTAGATCAGGATCCAAAGAAATGTGCTTGTCATATTAAAAAGAAACACTAGTCAAGTACAACATTGCCAATAGCTGGATACTCAGTTAGAAAAAATCTTCCTCAGCCTATCTTACAACTTTATAGAGAGACTATGTCTCAAAGAAATAGCTTGCAATTCTCTTATAACTAATCAACAACCTTTATAATGAGTTTCTTCATGAATTTATAGCTGAAGTGGAGCAGAGAAAGTAGGTGAAAACTAAATGCAGCATTAAAACTCAGGAAAGGAAGAGGGCCGAGGCCCATTCTATTTAAATTCTATGCATTTATCCATGGCACTCTTTGGGTGAAAGAGTGGTCTTCTCCAGGCTTCCATTTACTCCGGTATGTCTCTGATGTACTTTGGCTGTAGTACTCTGTAGTATTTCTGGTGAATTAAACAAAAAACGTAGAATCATGATGCTAAGATCTGCCATACTGTGCAACAAATGCTTCTGATAGCATAGGACTGCTGTAGGGGGGGGGGGAACTTCACTTGGACACAATGTAGACTGAAACAATAATGTGTACCATGTCCTTGCTCAGGAGGAAACATTATGCTAATTTTAAACCCTGATAGCATTTTTTTCTGTGCGTTGGACTTTCCATGCAATCCATGATGTCTTTGAACTAGTACCTTTGCCTTCTAAAATCCCTGAAAAAACTCAAAAATCTTCTATTTCTTGCCTCGAACTCTCTTCTGCTCCCGTACTGTCTTTGTTTATGCAATCCGAGCTTTAATGGTGCCAGAGAGGGTTTGTAGAGTTTGAACTCTGTCCTTTGATGAAATTTACGATGCAGACACCTTTCCGGACATTTTTCTGTAAAATCAAGCTCTAAATTCAACCCCTTCTGTTGACTGTGCCTTTACAATAGCGCATATGAATCATGGCAGTTTTATTTCTTCCTATAACTCTGCAAAATATGAACACAAATTAAGAAAACCGTGCATGGAGAGGGTGGTGTGGATGACTGTGGAAACGGCGACATGACACGGTGGATGACGATGCATGTAGAGGATACTATGGAGGAAAACTGTGTAACAGTGAGAAATGCACTGGGCAACGTCGAAATAGCAATTCCAATGAAAAAAATTAAAACTTTGACCTTGGAATGAAATATGAACGAAATATAAGGAGGGCGGAGGTCATCGTGATAAAAACACGTGGAGAGGTGATGTGGCGGTACGGGTTAATGGGTGGGCGTGCATTTAATCTGGGCCGTCCGATTTCTAGCAGAGATTGATGGTGGAAAACACGTCAGAGGGTGATGGAAAGTGGGCCAAGGGTACAGATGCCTTGGGTTAACTTCCGCACAACTTCATGGAGGGATCACCGTTGGATGGATGATCGCAGATCGGACGATGTATATTCATATCACGCCAGGTCAAATGCCGAATGATAACGTGTGATGGGGGGGTAGTTTCTGAACAGTGTCGGAGCCACGTGTCAGGCGGTGAGTGGAATCGCTCCGAAAATAAAAATAGCGCCCACCTCCAAAAGGCGGTGCGATAGAAACCGGAGGTTTTCAAACGGACATGGCTGCAGGGACCACCGGGCGGATGAAATATAGACTGTTGATCTACGGATTGAATGGACGGTTGAGATGCGATCAGGTGGCAAACAGAGTGAGCTACGGGCGCTGTGGAGCTTGCGATGATCGTCCGATCTGCAGAGATTGACGGTTTAAAATGTTCCCCATATTCAACTGAGATAAGCGCCTTTCACCTTGGGGCCTGGTCTCGGTACTGGGTCACGTGGAGGGGAAAGGTGCAAGGGTTTGGTCGAAAGGGGCTAGGCCCACATATATAGGGAATATGGTTTTTTGGCCATTTTTAATGCAATTTGAGGCTATAGGAGGGAAACGATAGGAGAAAAAAGGGCTACTTAAACCAAACAAGGGGTGGGTGCAGGATGTAAAGGGGATTTCGGGAGGATTTAGGGGATCATAAGGGAATTTGACAAGGGGAAAACAAAGGTTAAAATGGGGCATTCTGCAGGGAACAAGGGGCAAATTTAGACTTTCGAGCACAACTTTTGCAATCAGTGAGACCTTGTAAGGGAAGTTATCAGAGGGAAATTTATCAAAGGTAAAGGCACATGAGACTTCAAGGATTATGTGTCTTTAGGGGAGATGCATTCCTTGAAGGTTCAAAAACAATTTAGGCCCCTACTTTGGTTGTCAAAAATTTATAGGGGGGATAACAATGGCTCCACATGGGGATGGCTTCTTCTTGAAGGAGTCAAGAATTCAGAGAATAGATCTTTGGAGTAGGCCAGATGCCTGCTGCTTGAGCCATATTTCTTCTTCGATTTTCAGCTGCCACAATTATGAAGACATCAATTTAGCAGAAACATTCCCAAACATTCTACCTACCCATCCTACAATCCTAGCATTTTTTTTTCTTCTAGGCTGTATTTGGACTAGCAGACCCATTACATCATTTCTATTTTTTTTTTCCTTTTTACAAACAAGAAAATAAACCTATTCTATTTCTACCCTTATTACTCCATGAGACCGGATTAAACTGTTGGTCTCACATGTTTCTCTACCTAATCTAATATTTGTTGGGATTAAACTATCCAACAGATTTCTTCTCTATATTCTACAACAGAAATTTAAAAACAGTAAAACTAGGATTAGACAGTCTAGTTTGTTGTAGATCCAAGGCATAAAGACAGTTGCACATGGACAAAAACTTGTAGAAAACTGAAAACAAAACTTTGAAGGCTTGAAATTTGAAGTTTGAAGCATCCTTCTTTCTTTTGTGACTCAAGTTTTGAGCTTGTTAGAGTCAATTTTTTTTTTTTTTTTTTCATCTCTGGTTTTGGGCTTGTTAGAGCTGATTCTTCTTTCTTCTTTGCTGGTCCAGGTTTTGGGCCTGTTTGAACCAGCTATCCTTACTTCCCTTGGCTCATGTTTTGATCATATTAGAGCCAATCCCTTGCAATTTTGAGGTTCATTTTTTGAGCATGTCTAAACCTCTCCTTTCTCTCTGTTTTTTGGAACATTTTCTCTTTTCTTTTTCTTTTTTGAAAACAAAACACTGCAATGGTATGTACAATGGAAATGGAAACTGGAAATTGGAAATTAGCAGAAGTAGTGTTTGAGCATCCTGCCATTGACATGACCCCCAAATAGCTCTGTGCCATCTCATTATTGTAGAAAAAAGGCATTTGGACCCACAGTGGCCTAGATGATGTAGGGACCTTGCCACAAACTGTCAAACTTGTCGTGCTTTCCTTTGTCCTCTCTCCTTGAGTCCCACTTCAGAACTTTATCTCCAACTTTGAAATCAGAAGCCTTAGTTCTTTTGTCAAATAAATTCTTTATATTTTCTTGAAATTTCACAGCTCTGTTATAGACCTCTTCCCTTGTTTGCTGGAGATGAATCGTTTGGTTTACCGTCCTCACCATGTTGTTTTCTTCTGACTGGATCTCTTGAACAAGTTTAATCACTGGTACCCCAAGGCTGGTAGGAAACACTACTTCTATCCCATAGACAAGCTGATATGGTGACATGCCAATGGATTTCTTTGTTGTAAGCCTATCAGCCCACAAAGCATGCACTAACTTGTTATGCCATGACTTTTTGTTCTCTTCCAGCAGCTTTTTGATGATGGTCACCATGCTCTTGTTTGATGATTCAGATAATCCATTTCCCTGAGGGTAATAGATAGTTGAATGACCGAGTGCTATTTGATACCTATGACAAAAATCAACCATTTTCTTGGATCCAAAAGTGGCAGCATTATCAGTGATTATTTTCCTTGGGCAGCCAAACCGAGAGAGGATATGATCTTCTAGGAACTTAATGATGACTGAATCTGTGGCATTCCTAGTAGGTAGGGCCTCTATCCACTTAGTGAAGTATTCTATGGCTATTAAGATCCATTTGTGTTGTGCAGAGGAAGCAGGGTGAATTTTTCCTATGAAATCTAGGCCCCATTGCATAAAGGGACCTTCAACAATGATGGGTTGTAGAGGTAAGGAGAGGAGTTTTCTTTTGCCTTCAAAAATCTGGCATTTGTGGCAGGAAATTATCATCTTATGGATATCATTGAAGAGTGTCGGCCAATAGTAGCTAGCTCTGAGTATTTTGTTTGCAGTGGCCTTCTAGTTCAGGTGACCTCCACACTGTCCTGCATGGAATTCTTGTTTAATATTTTCTGCTTCAGATTCAGGCAAAAATTTAAGCAATAGGCCATTTTCATTTTTCCAGTATAAGCAGTCATTCAGTATGCAATAGCTTCTGGCTTGTAGCTTTAGGAATCTGGCTTTGGTCTTTGATATTTCAGGAGGGGCATTTAGGTGTGTAAGCACATACAGAATGTCAGAATACCAAGGAGAGCTCTGAAACTTTTCCTCAACAGTGGGATTAGGCAATCCCTGCTGCTCATCCAAGGCATCTACCATGTTAATGTCAAGGGCTTGTAGATTTTATTCAGCCATTAGTTTTTCTAAGCCCTAAACTTCGATCATTTTGGTGGGTTTTATCTCAAGGTCGTACTCTAAGATCACAGCAATCCATTTTCCCCTCTTCCCATCTGGGTCTTGGGACAAGATGTCTTTAACCACTATATTTGGCACATAGGCTATGGTGTGGGAATGCAGTATGTACACCCTAAATTATTTCAAGGCCTTAACCAGAGCATAGGCCTGTTTTTCCATAATGTTGTATTTCAAGGGTGTGTCTTTGAGTTCTTTGCTAAAGAAATAAATGGGCTGTTCCATTCCATATGGATTTTTCTACAGTAGAACTACAGCTATCGTATGCTTGGAGGAAAATGAAAAAATCGGGAAAGCTTTTGAGAAATCTGGGCTGATTAGGACAGGAGCCTGGGTGAGTGCAATTTTAACTGATTCAAAATATTTCTTAGCTTCAACAGTCCACTTAACTCCTACACCTTTCTTTAGCATGTTAGTCATATTTCTAAGGTGTTTAGCTAAGTTGGGAATAAACCTCCTGAGGAAGTTGATTTTCCCAATAAAGGACTGTAACTCCTTGATGTTTCTCGGGTGTGTGATTTGTAGTATTCCCTCAACTCTTTGTGGATCTATCCTAATCCCTTTCTCAGATATGATGTGGCCAAGAAGCTTAGCTTCTTGCAGCCCAAATATAGTCTTTTTAGGATTCAGTGACAGTCCAAACCTTCTACATTTTTCAAATACTCTTCTTAGGTGTTCTAGGTGTTCTTCCTCAGTCTTGGAATAGATTGTTATGTAATCTAGATAGATGACAATGAAGTGTACTATTTCATCTGAAAAAGCTATGTCCATTTCTCTTTAGAAGGTTGCACCAACGTTCATAAGTCCAAACGGAATTTTTACATACATAAAGGTGCCCCATGGAGTGGTAAAGGTTGTCTTTAGTTGGTCTTCTGGGATTACTAAGACTTGGTTGTAACCTAAAAAACCATCTAGCAGGGAGATCCTTTTAGAACCTACTACCCTCTAAAGAATATGTTCCATTTTTTGCAAAGGATAATTATCTTTGAGTGAGGCTCTATTAAGATTCCTGAAGTCAATACACAGCCTGATTTCCCCTGTTTTCTTTCTCACAGCCACTAGGTTTGATACCCAATCAGAGAACCTCACCGACACAATTATACCTGCCTCATACATCTTCTTAATCTCTTTTTCTACTGCAGGCAATTGTTTTGGGTTTATTCTGCGAAGTTTTTTTCTGAAGGGCTTCTGATTTTCTTTCAAGGGTATTTTATGTTGTATGATGTTTGTGTCATAGGCCCTTAAGTCCTCATAACTCCAAGAAAACACATCAATGAATTCCCTGAATAGGTAAATGTATTTCTTTTTCATGTTTGTAGGCAGGGACTTAGCCAATTTGATCATCTTAGGTTTATCTTTAGTACCTATGTTGCATTCCTCGACATCAAAGTCTGCATGTTCTATAGTGGGATTTTTTGCTACGTCATCAAAGTCAAAAAGGTCCTCTAAAGGTGCCAGACCTCAAGGTATGTTCTTATCTTTGGTCTGCAGCACCTCTACTTCTTCACTATCTGAGTTCTCACTTTTTTCGTTTGGATTTCCAATCTGTTCGTTTAAAGTGTTTATTTCTATGTTACAGGGTGTTTCTTCCTCATATGAGGATTCTTCACTTAGGAAGCTACTATCAGATTTAGAGTCTGAATCAGAAAATTCAAACTCGTTTTCGCTTACCAGCAAATCTTCAATCTGTTTATCGCCCTCAAATACCTGCCAATATTTTTCATTGTCCGGCACTGCAGGTTTGAATTTTGTCTGAATGATGATCTGTTGTTCACTGGGAGGCTTATGATATGAACTGGCCATGCAGGCTAGTCCATTTGCAATTTCGTTATGACCTCTAGGGACAAACACCAGATCATATTCTACAAGGGTTCTCAATATATCCATGGCGTCATTCCTGTATGCCCTTAGTCTAGGATGTTTTGTTGTATATTCACCATTCACCTGTTTAATGATTAGCTCAGAGTCCCCACGCACAGTTATCCTACGGGCTCCTAATTTTCTCAACATGTTTAAGCCTAGGACAAGAGCCTCATATTCTGCAATATTGTTTTTACATTTGAAGTGCAGGTTGCAGGCATGGCTCTCTGCGTAGTCACTCTCCATGTTATGTATCCACACTCCTGCTCTAGCAGTTCTCTTGGTGCATGACCCATCGAAATTCATTTCCCATAAGGTTTCATTCTCGGGTTTATCATCGTTTCGTTCTTGGTGTGGTGTATGTGTTTGTGAAGTGTGAATAATCAGCTGACTGCATTCTACTTCTGGTTCACTTTGAGTTCTTGTTTCAATGCACTGTTCAATTTTTTCTACGTATTTCTCCTCTGAGTCTAGAGTAGCCATTATGTTAAAGTCCATGGGCTTTGTTTCCTTGTTTGTATATTTGTTTTTGGACTCTGACCCTTCTAAGGATTCATCATTACAAAGGATAAAGGAGTCAAGGTCTATATGTACAGAGTATAAAGGTGAATTTTCAGGCTTTTCGGGGCTACTAACCAGGAATTTCATTTGTGCCTCTCTGTACAGTCTTCTAAGTTGGCCAAAGATTGGGATTGTGGCATAAGCCCCATCCATCTGCATTGTTCCTTGTAGCTTGGCTCCCCATGATCTTGATAATAACATGCCATAATTGGGTGGCACATCTACCATAACAACATCCATGACCATACATTTTGCTGGAATCTGGGCAAGGCTCACACATAAATCTTTGATCAGGCCAAGACACTTTACTCTGCTAAAGTCAAATGAATATAGGTCTTTATAGGGGCGGGTTATCTCTAGGCCTAATATTTCCATCACTACTTTAGGCATCAAGTTGTGTGATGCCCTAGAATCATGCATTGCATTGTGGAGGATCTTATCATGGATATTAAGAATGATATAAAAATGGGGCACTACCCCTTCCTGAAACTTTCCTTCTATCTTTGGACCAAACAGAAGGGCAGGTTGATCATCACTTAGATTTACAGTGTCACTGTTCTCACTTAAATTTAATGCTTTCAAAATTTGTCCTTTATATACATCCTGAGTGGCCAGCTCAGAGAGTGGGACAAAGATTTTAATTTTTGCAATCTCACTCTCCAAATTGAAAGAAGACTGATTCTTTGGAATGTTTAACTCTATTTTGTTAACCACTACCTTAGTGGCTGAAACAATGTGCTGATTCTCACTATGTACAGTGTTAGAAACTGTTTTATCAGGAGTACTAACTGCAGTGTTAGTACTGCTTGTTGGTTTACCTTGTTTATCAATGTTTTGGTTATATTTTTCTTTGTTCTTTCCAGAACTCTCAACTGCTGATTTGTTACTTTCAGCAGTCACTTTAGAAGTTTTCTCAGGCCTTTTCTTGATGGTAACCTCAGAAGCTTTTGGTTTGGTAGTGTCTAAGCTCTTTTTTCTTCTAAGTTCATACTGTCTGACCTGCATGATGGCATCTTCAAATCCCAGTCTGTAATCCTCAGATTCTGATCTTCCATCATCCCAATATGAGGGTGAGGGTTGATCTTCTTATGTGGAACATTTGTGGACTGAGTTTTCCACTTCAAACTGGTTTATTATGTTTCCCTCAGACTCTTCTAATATTCCCTCATCTTCATCTAAAAATTTCTCTTGGAATGGGGGAATAACTTGCTGATCTGATTCTCTTTGTCTGTTGGGGGTGGCATTATTTCTTCTAAAGTTTTTGTTCTGGTTATGGTTTTTATTTCTGTTTAGGTTACTAACTGTGACAACCATTTTTTCCATCATTTGTTTTAGCTTTTCCACTTCTTTGGATACACGGTAATTATTGGGGTCAGATGTGGAAGCTACATTTTCATCTCTATATGTTACCCTTTTCTCAGCTCTCAATCTTGATTTTTTCTCAATTAGATTTTCCTCTACACTCACTGCTCCATTTTGCATGTCTTCCAATGTGTTGTAATCCCTCTCTCTAAGCTGGTAGGCCATGTCAGCATCCAAACCTTCAAGGTATTTCACTAGTACCATCCCTAGGGGAGGTTTCATGTGTGGTGGAAGAGCATTATAAATGTTGTTAAATCTTGTAGAGTAGGCTTGGACACTCTCTCCTACATTTCTTTTCAGGTTCTTGTATTCTGCTAGGATTTGGAGAGGATTTACCTTAACTTCCCATTTGTTTATGAAGGTCTGATATAAGGTTGGGAGGTCTTGGATACTATTAGGAGGTAGGCCTTTGAACCATTTCTTCACATCACCTCCTAAGCTCTGGGCAAAGATTCTCATTTTGACTGTTTCATCATCTATTTCCATGTAGTCAAAGGAATCTTCCATCCTATCTACATGGTGCTGAGCTATGGTAGACTCCTTTGCAGTGAAGTGTGGGATCTTTGATTGTAATCATTGGGCAAGGGTACTAGAGGCTGAGGTAATGTTGGGTGTGGAGCCTGATTATCTTGTTTACTTTGTATCATAGCATTGGACCCCTATACCTTAAAAGGGGCAGCAAAGTCGCCCGTAATTAATCGCTACCGTGGGGGGTCTAGGGGGGGCAGCAGTGCTTTTCAGAGCCCCCCCCTGGCGGGGGCTTTCGGGGGCAGCGCCCCCGAAGCTAAAAATAGATGTAAAATTGCCTTGTGAAAGTATAGTAATTTCTAGTCAATCTGAGCTGTTCATTAGGCAAATTATCTGACGGTAGAAGTTATGTTTAGATTAGGGTTTTATGCCCTAGAAGGAAACCCCTCGCTTTTATGAGGGAATTTTATTGTGGTTGTGCATTGTATGTGTATTCTTAGAGTGAGAAACAGAGAGGAATACTGTGAGAGAGAACAGAGGATATTACAGCGGATATGCTGTAGGTTTTGTCTCTTCATTTTGCTGGATAATAGAAAGGAAGGACTGGCTGTTCGGGGTGGACATAGCCCAAACTGGGTGAACCACGTATATCTATGTCTCTCTAGTTTTATGTGTTATGTGTGCTTTTATTTTCCACATATTTTATGTGTTGCATTGCTCCATAATATATAATTTTCTAACAGGTAAAACCAGAGGTGCATACCAGGCTGCCATGATGGTGTTTTGATGAGGTAAGGGTTGGCTTGAGCAGCTGGTATATGGATGACAGGGATGCTAGGACTAGCAGAAGCTTGTTGGGCAGATTTAGGGTGGCAGAACCCCAAGTTTTGAATGAAGTGAATATCAAGAGGTGTAGATGGAGGGGTCTATCTATCCATAGGGTGTTTACCACTTTGAGGTGGTGAAATAGGAAGCTCAAGGTCTGACTGGTCTAGAACACTAAATGACCTAATTCTTGGTAAACTGTTTTGAGAGCCTAGGTCAAAAAATGGGTCTGATAGAGCTGTAAGGTCTTCTGGTGCAGAGTTAGCTCTATGGATGTGGCTGGAAATAGTTTGTCTTTTAGGTGCAAGAGATCTCTTGAGGATTATCTTAGGGTTATCAACTATTTCAAGTGGGTTTGGGTTGGGATAAGATCTTGTGTGAATGGTTCTGAAAGCTAGAATGTTGTTTTCTGACCAATAATCTTAACCCTACTTGTTAATTTTATTATGGCTGATGTTGTAATGGGCTTTTGGTCTCCCAGTGGAGTCTTATGTGAACCAAGATAATCAGCAGGCCTACTGATCACCAGTGGAGTCTTTAAATCATTTAGGAATTATGGAGTCGCTAGGTGTAAGGTTTAGGATGATTCTGGAGGGTACACTATCCACCACAGTGCTTATGAGATGTCCCTTTTCAAGGATATCTTGAAAACACAACAAAATCCAACCAGAGATTGACTGGGAGGGCATTTACCAGATATGTCACCTCTGAAAGAGTGTGATATCTGGAGGCTACATGGCCCTTTCCAGACTCTGTCTAAGAGTGTGGGAGGAACACAACAAATGGTATAGAGGTTTATCTGTGAATAGGAGTGTTTAGCTGCCAACCTAACCAGAGACTATAGGTTTCTGAAGTTCTTATGATGTAGTAAGGTGAGAAATACTCAAAATTTCCCCAGCAGAGTCGCCATTATGTTGGGGTTCCCATGTTTTGGCAAGGTTGGTAATACCAAAAGATGAGACAACATCAAACCACTTTCAGACCTCAAGATCTAGCCCTCCTGGGTCCAGAGAGGGATCTCTCTAAGTAAGTAAAGATTTTATGTCTTTAAAGCTCAAAAGGTTAAGATATTAGGCTAGTTATAGGCACAGGGTTTGTTTGAGTATTTCTTTGGTTGCTGGTTATCAGGAAAGAAGGGTTCAATGTAAGGCAAGGATGGGAAAAGAGGATTTAGGAAGATGTGAGGTATTCTAGGGAGCATTCAAAACCATTGGGAAATGGAGTCAGGAAAGGATTTGCTTGCTAATCAATACGTAGGCTTTCAGTTGGACTAGTCATCTAAAACATTGGATCTTGAAAATAATAGCGTGGTATGGAATAGTAAGCGAGGAGGAACAATAAAGATTTAGAACACAAATTTAAAGACATGAGATCAGAGAGAGACTTTGAACTCTCAATTCTTTGGCCTCCAGCTTGAGGGATCTTAGAAAGGCCAGCTGGTTGCATAAGGATCCTAGTGGACAGGGCTAACTCTAATCCCTAGTGTTCCCAAATATTCCAGCTAAATCATAACAAGAACATCTAAGAACAGATTCATTTAATTCATACATCAGCTAGCAGGCAACAAAATCCACTACTTTGGTTAAATTAACTGAAATCAATACTCAGATAACACATTTAGTAGAAAACATCAAAGGCAAGGAGAGCAAAAACATAGGGTACCTAACAAGGGTAAATGCTATGCCATATTTCTGATGCAAGCCAGTAGAAATGAAATGAAATAGAATGAAAGTTAATAACAAATACAAAGATAGAAAAACATCACTGCTGCTTTAGATCAGGATCCAAAGAAATGTGCTTGTCATATTAAAAAGAAACACCAGTCAAGTACAACATTGCCAATAGCTGGATACTCAGTTAGAAAACATCTTCCTCAGCCTATCTTACAACTTTACACAGAGACTATGTCTCAAAGAAACAGTTTGCAATTCTCTGATAACTGATCAACAACCTTTACAATGAGTTTCTTCATGAATTTATAGCTCAAGTGGAGCAGAGAAGGTAGGTGAAAACTAAATGCAGCATTAAAGCTCAGGAAAGGAAGAGGGCCGAGGCCCATTCTATTTCAATTCTGGGAATTTATCCATGGCACTCTTTGGGTGAAAGAGTGGTCTTCTCCAGGCTTCCGTTTACTCCGGTATGTCTCTGATGTACTTTGGTTGTAGTAATCTATAGTACTTTTGGTGAATTAAACGAAAAACATAGAATCGTGACGCTAAGATCTGCCATACTGTGCAACAAATGCTTCTGATAGCGTAGGACTGATGTGTGGGGGGGGGGGGGGAAACTTCACTTGGACACAATGTAGACTGAAACAATAATGTGTACCGTGTCCTTGCTCAGGAAGAAAAATTCTGCAAATTTGAAACCCTGATAACATTGTTTTCTATGCCTTGGACCTTTCATGCAATCCATGATGTCTTTGAACTAGTACCTTTGCCTTCTAAAATCCCTGAAAAAGCTCAAAAATCTTCTATTTCTTGCCTCGAGCTCTCTGCTGCTCCCATACTGTCTTTGTTTATGCAATCTGAGCTTTAATGGCACCGGAGAGGGTTTGCAGAGTTTGAACTTTGTCCTTTGATGAAATTTACGATGTAGACACCTTTTCGGACATTTTTTTGTAAAATCAGGCTCTAAATTCAGCTCCTTCTGTGCACTGTGCCTTTATAATAGCGCATATGAATCATGGTGGTTTTCTGCCTGCCTGTAACCCTGCAAAACATGAAAACAAATTAAGAAAACCGTGCATGGAGAGGGTGGTGTGGATGACTGTGGAAACGGCAACATGATATGGTGGATGATGATGCATGCAAAGGATATTATGGAGGAAAACCGTGCAATAGTGAGAAATGCACTGGGCGACGTCGAAATAGCAATTCCAATGAAAAACATGAAAACTTTGACCTTGGAATGAAATATGAACGAAATATAAGGAGGGCGGAGGTCATCATGATAAAAACACGTGGAGAGCTAACGTGGTGGTACGAGGTTAATGGGTGGGCGTGCATTTAATCTGGGCCATCCGATTTCCGGTGGAGATCGATGGTGGAAAACACGTCGAAGGGTGATGGATAGTGGGCCAGGGGTACAGATGCCTTGGGTTAACTTCTGTGCAACTTCACACCAGGTCAAATGCCGAACGATAATGTGTGATGGGGGAGCAGTTTCTGAACAATGTCGGAGCCACGTGTTGGCCAGTGAGTGGAATCGCTCCGAAAATAAAAATACCACACACCTCCGAAAGGCGATGTGATAGAAACTGGCTGTTTTCGAATGGGCATGGTTGCGGGGACCACCGGGCGGATGAAATACAAATTGTTGATCTGCAGACTAAATGGACAGTTGAGATGTGATCGGGCAGCAAACAGAGTGGGCTACGGGCGTTGTGGAGCTTGCGATGACCGTCTGATCTGCAGAGATCGACAGTTTAAAATGTGCTCGATATTCAATTGAGATAAGCGCCTTTCACCTTGGTGCCTGGTCTCGGCGGTGGGTCACGTGGAGGGGAAAGGTGTAGGGGTTTAGCCAAAAGGGACTAGGCCCACATATATGGGGAATATGGTTTTTGGGCCATTTTTAATGTAATTTGAGGCTAGAGGAGGGAAACGATAGAAGAAAAAGGGGCTACTTAAACCAAACAAGGGGTATTTGGAAGGTTCAAAGGGGATTTAGGATGGTTTAGGGGATAAGAGGGGAACTTTGACACAGGGGAAAGAAGGCTAAAATAGGGCGTTCTGCAGGGAACAAGGGGCAAACAAAGGCCTTTTGGAGCACAATTTTTTGCAATTCAGAGAAGCTTTATAATGGGGATCAACAGAGGGGATTTTATCAAAGGTAAAAAGGCACAACAAACTTCAAGGATGATGTGTCTTCATGGGAGATGCATTCCTTGAAGGCTCAAAAACAATTTAGCCCCCTAATTTTCTTGTCAAAAAATTTATAGGGGGCTAACACCTTTGACCTCATATCCTTCTGGTTGCTCCATATAGATTTCTTCCTCCAGATCTCCATGGAGAAATGATGTATTTACATCTAAGTGTTCAAGATGTAAATCTTCTGCTGCTACAAGACTTAAAATAGTTCTGATTGAAGTCATTTTAAAAACAAGAGAAAATATTTCATCAAAATCAATACCTTTCTTCTTTGCAACCCCCTTCACCACTAGTCTAAATTTGTACCTCTGTTTTTCTCCATCTTCTTCCTTCAGCCTGTAAAACCATTTATTCTGCAATGCATTTTTACCTGCAGGCAACCTAGCTAAGTCCCAAGTCTGGATATGCATTAAGGAGTCCATCTCTTCTTCCATGGCTAGCTCTGACTTCTTCCTTATTTCAACCTGCATTGCTTCTTCATAACATTCGGGTTCACCAAAATCAGTCAACAATAAATAATGTAATGAAGGAGAGTATCATTCAGGGGGTCTACTTATCCTGGTAGATCTTCTAACACCACTTTCAGGTGTTTGAGGCTACTCTTAGTCATTGCCAGGTGGTTTTTGTCGTTGTAATTGTTGATTATTATTATTTTCAGGCACCTTTACTTTTTTCAGTTATCTCATCAAGAACCGTGTATTCCTTGCTTTCTTTTTCCTGTTTCTTTTCCTGCAACTGATTCTTATACAAGACCTTTTCATTGAATATTACATTTCTGCTCCTAATGATTTTGTGATTTTCATAATCATATAAGCGATATCCAAAATCATTAACACCATATCCAATAAAGGTACATTTCTTTGATTTTGCCTCAAGATTTGTTCTATTTTCTTTATTAATATGGACAAAGGCCTCACAACCAAAAGGCTTTAAAAAAGAGTAGTTTACCTTTTTACCTGTCCATGCTTCCTCTCGAATACCACCATCCAAGGAACTTGAAGGCCCTCTGTTTATTAGATAAACAGCAGTATCTACAGCATCTGCCCAAAATTGTAAAGGCAATCCTGCATGCAATCTCATGCACCTTGCACGCTCCATGATTGTTCTGTTCATCCTTTATGACACACCATTTTCTTGTGGTGTTCTTGGAACTGTCTTCTCTCTACGAATTCCATGCTCTGAACAATACCTATCAAACTCTTTGCTGCAATATTCACCTCCATTGTCTGATCTGAGACACTTCAACTTCTTTCCTGTCTCAATCTCAACCAAAGCTTTCCATTTCTTTAAAGTATCAAATACATCAGATTTATTCTGAATACAATAAATCCATGTTTTTCTAGTTGCATCATCAATAAAAGTAACATAATAACGAGAGCCACCGAGAGATGATACCTGAGCAGGTCCCCATACATCTGTATGCACAAGCTCCAATTTTTCGCTCTTCTTTTCTTTCCCAACTCTGAGAAATCTGACTCTCTTTTGTTTTCCATAAATGAAATTCTCACATAAATCCAAATCAACATTCTTCAATCCTGGCAACAAATTTCTTGAGTGAAGAATCTTCATTCCCTTCTCACTCATGTGTCCGAGCCTATGATTCCATAATGTTGCATCTGCTCCTTTGGAAGTTAAAGCATTAACAGAGTTAGAAATACCATTGCATAAATACAATGTACCAACCTTTTCACCTTTTTCTATTACCAGGGTTCCTTTGGTGACCTTCCAAGCTTTATCTGTGAAAGTTGTCACACAACCTTCACCGCCTAACTGCCCTATTGAAATCATATTTTTCTTTAGATCTGGAACATGCCTTACCTCCTTTAATAACCATTGGTTTCCATTCTGCTGTTTTACAAGAACCTTACCCATTCCAACAATTTTACAGGGTTTATCATCACCCAAACGAACTTGTCCAAAATCTCCTTGAACATAGTCATGAAAATATTTCTTATCAGGTGTGGCATGGAATGAAGCCCCTGAATCTACAACCCAAGAATTAGTAACATTTTCAGAAGAAAGAATCAAAGCATATCGTAACACATCACCTGTCACATTTTCTTCATGATTGTTTTATTGTTGTGCATCTCCTTCTTTTCCCTTCCAAGATCTACAATATTTATTTAGGTGTCCTCTCTTTCTGCATTTCTAGCACACTATCCCTGATCTGGACTTGGATCTGCCTTTCCTTGATTTACTGCAATAACCCGAGCTCTTTCCTCTTTTCATTCTTCTTCCCCTAGACTTTATACTCAAAGCATTACCCGATGTCTCACCAGAGCTTTTCTGTTGCATTTCCTCGCTAAGGATAGCACCAACATCATCAAACTTTAAAGTAATAGATCCAGAGACAGAGTTACTAATGGCCATAACTAAACCATTCCAGCTTTTTGGCAATGAGCATAGAAATAAAAGAGCCCTAACTTCATCATCAAAGTTTACACCTACAGAACTTAACTGACTGGTAACTGTATTAAAATCATTTAAATGGTCTGCAACAGATCACCTTCCAACATCTTCATATTAAATAATTGTTTCATAAGAAATACCTTGTTTGAGGCTGAGGGTTTTTCATATAGTTTCGCCAACATCTGCATCAAACCCTCTTTTGTTGTTTCCTTCGAAATATTGAAGGGTATTGATGCCGCAAGGCACAACCGTACTGTTTCGAGTGCCTTTTTATCAAGAATTTTCCATTCCGCATCTGTCATGGCTGCCAGATTCTTTGTTTTTCCGCTCAATGGTAGGTACAGATCTTTCTGATACATATAATCTTCCATTTTCATCTTCCACAATGGGAAGTTTTGGTCATTAAGTTTCTCGACCCTAAATTTACCATCCTCCACCATTTCTCCCACTCGAACCAGGAACCCTTCTTTCCTGCAAGTTTATCAGCCAAATAAACCTCCCTCTGATACCAGTTGTTAGAAATTTACCATAGGAACAATAAATAATTTTACTGAGAGAAATAAACATAAAGAACCCATCAACAAATCATAAACATAAACACAGATGTTTACTCAGGAAAACCCCAAACTCTAGGGAAAAACCCAACCGATGAAATATCATTAACCATTGGCCAAAAAACCCTGGCCAATCCGGCCAAGTGAGCCTTCACCGCTCACCTCTAGGCCTTCATTACAATGAAGTATTCCCAGCCTCTTATAGGCTCCATTACATGTAATATCATGGGCCAAAACCATGGGTGCACAAAACCATGTGCCCCAAAATCACTACTATTTACCCTATTCAACATTGACTCTACCCCGAGTCATGTTTACCTAACAGAGAATGGATAACTGTACTAGTAGATGTAAATTAAATTGACTCATTAAGATAGAGTGGAGGTAGAAGATCGAGCCCACTCTTCTTAATGGCTCTGCATCACTATATGTACTCTGTAGTATGGTCTAGGAGTTGATATTTGACCTTGGATGTGTTCTTTGAAGTCCTTCTCGTTGTTCATTAATCAATGGTAGCCTTTTGAAATAAGTAACCAGGATGGAAAGGTATGCAGGTCTCCATACTCCATAACTGCGGTCCTGACAATCTTTAGGAAGCTTCTGTCTGTGTACTTAATTGTTTAAGGGCTCGAGGAGGCATGGAGGCTTATGTCGGAAGGTTTCCTTTCTAAGAAAATACGCTCTACTGTTATGTAGCATTGATATGACTTGCTAGCGTTCCTCAGTCTTCAAAATGTGTCCTATCCTTTGAAACACGGGATTAAAGCATCAAATTTTCATTTACGAGGTTAATCCCTTTGATCTTTGCTGCTGATACACTTTTCCACCATTAAAGGTTATCTCTATGAATTGAATCACAATGGCTGTGACAGTAGAGGCAGAGTGAATTTTCCACTCTGTAATCCCTACACAATATGATAAAACTGTTATAAAAATCCAAGGGAGGTGGCAGAAGATTTTTGTGGAGGCCTGTGGAAGTAGTGGAGGAATGGTGAATGTAGGTGAAAACGGGTGGAAGAATCATGCAGAATAGTGGAGCAATGAACCGATGAAGATTTGGTGTGATATGGGTCACAGAACGTCCGATCAGATATGGAAATAAAAATCAATAGTTAGGATTCACGAGTGGAGGTTTTAATGGTAAGTTGGGCAGAGGAAATAAAATTAAGAGTAAAACCCAAAGTTTAACGCTCAGGAGATTTAAAAAGGAAATGGAGAAAAATGAATGAAAGTGGGACCTTTGGATGGTGGGACCTGGCGAGCAGAGGGCGATTAACTGTGAGCCATTGGATCTTAGGAGGAGATCAACGGTGGGGATCATCGGACGAGACTCTATGGAAATCTGATGGAAGAAAGTTAAATGGGAAGACGACGCAATGCGAACTGTAGATCTGACCAGATGGACGACTGTGATTGGCTATGAAGGTTGCGGGAGTAGTGGGGAGGAAAGTGGTTTCAGGAGGAAAACCACTAGTGTCACATGGCTTTAAGGTGGTTTAGAAATTCCTCAGAAAATATGCGATATATGTCGCTAACCGACACGTGGCAAAACAAAGCTACTTTCGTCGCGTGATTTCTGATCATTAAAGTTCAGATGCCAAAATAACACGATATGCATGCTGACCATTGGATGTGGAGCGATGAGATCCGATGGTGGTGGGTGGAGCATGATATGGGAAGATGCATGGTCAGTAATGGTGGGGAAATTCAAAAGCAGGTTTGATCTGGGTCGTCTGATCAGCGAAATGAACAGCTGAGATCGAAAGTGGGGAAGCGAAGGCAGAGGGGTAGGTTAATGGGTGAGAGAAATCCTGGCTGTCGGATTGAGTGGGATGGATGGTTGAGGTTCAATCGTGATCGGAGGAGGTAGGGGCCAAAACCTCGATCGGTTTATTTAGCGATTGATCGGGGATTGTCGGATCAGCAGAAGATCGACAGTCACGATTGGATCGGGGGTAGCCAATCGGGGACACAAGGGCAGAGTGAGGAGAAATCTGGACCGTTGGATCTGAATGGAGGAATGGATAGGATTCAATCAGGAAGGGAAACACGGGGGTAAATGAGTGGAGCGCGGATTAATCTGGGCCATCAGATCCGAATGGATGAACGGTTGATGTCCAATTGGGGATTGCAAATCGGGAAGATCAACGACACGGGATTGGGCGCTTTTCGTTTTGCAATTACATGCCCACCATCAAATCTGGAAACAGATCAACAATCAATATTTAATTGGAGGATTTAATGGAGAGAGGTGACGGGGCATACTGGGGAGTTAGCGCCGACTGTCAGATCTTAAGAGATCAACGACTAACATTGTACCCGCAGGTTTACATAACAAATTTTCTCGCATCGAAAGAAATAAATTAACAAAAGAAATGCGCACATTGTGAATATTTTGATTGCGATAAGCACCCAGGGCTTAAGCGCTTGGTCTCGGGCGAGGGTTATATGGTGGGGAAGTGGTTAAGGGGCTGGCCGAAAGGGGCTAAATCCTATAATGTAAAATGGGGGTTTTTGGCTTAAATTTAGTGTATTTTAAGGACAAAGGAGGGATTCAGTAGAGGGAATAAGGGGTTATTAAACATAGACAAAGGATGTTTGTAAGGTTTAAAGGGGAGTTAGGGTGATTTGGAGGGTCAATGAGGGATGGAAATAAAGGGAAATGGAGGTCTTCTGAGCATTTTCTTCCATAAACAGAGAGGATTTTTAACTGGAAACAACAGTGAGGATCCTTCAAAGGGAAAAAGACATAGGAGGCTTCAAGAATGATAAGTTTTCAGAGGAAATGTATTTCTTGAAGGCTCAAAAACATTTTAGCCACTTGTTTGCTTGACAAAAAAATTATAGGTGGCTAACAATGGCTCCACATGGGGATGGCATCTTCTTGAAGGTGTCAAGAACTCAGAAAATAATATTTGGGGTAGGCTAGATGCCTGGTACTTGACACATCTTTTTCTTTTCTTGGATCAGCTTCCAAAAATCATGAAGACAATATATCAGCAGTAATATTCTCCCAAGCAACTACCTACGCATACTATTGTCCTAACATTTTTTCTTTTGGGTGCATTTGGACTTGCAGACCCTTTACATCATCATTTTTTTACAAAAAGGAAAGTAAACCTATTCTACTGCTACACTTATTACTCCATGAGACTAGATTAAACTGTTGGCCTCATAGTTTCCCTACCTAAACTAGTATCTGCTAGGATTAAACTGTCTAGCAGATTTCTTCTCTACCTTCTAAGACAGAAATTGAAAAATAGTCAAGCTAGGATTAGACTGTCTGGCTTGCTGGACCTTGCAGAAATTAAAATAACTGACTAAATTCTCATAGATTGAGCTTTATTGAGGCTTCCTACCTACCCTACTCTACTTGGACATCTCTAATGTTCTAGGTGATACAATAATGCCAATGCAGCCAGTCAAGCAGTAGCAAAAAAGGGCAAAAAAACTAACTGCTCATCAGAGACAACCATAGGGTGCTCTGCATGTCGTTCTTCAAAAATGAGGTCACCATCAGTGGTAACCATTCTTGATGAATCTAGCCCTTGTGAAGGATCAATGCTAGAGAATTTGAGCTAATCAGGGCCTCCATGTACTCTGCCATAGGATCTATGAACACATGATGTACAATCTCTTCTTTTCGGCCTTCCATGACTGGTAGGTTGTCTTCATCCTGGGTAGCTTTGATTACTCTATCTTCCACTACGTCTTTAGTGTGGCTCTTGGAAGCCTAATCACCTTCTCTCTACACATCAAAAGGTAGCGGAACCTCATATTTCTTAGGGGGAGGGAGACTTTCCAAAAATTCTCTGGGGTCTCTGAACTTATGTTATTTTTCTTGTGAATTCAATATTTCAATCTCAGCTTCATATCTTTCAACCACCAATTCTAGGAAAATTTTCTTGAGCACAAGTTTGAATTTTGAGCTTAGAAGTATAGCCCCAGGAAGGTCCTCCCATTCCATTTCTTCCAAGTCCCTTGACATTATATCGCGACACTCTGCTATGAAACTTGGATGCATTTCTGCAAATTTTTCATAGTCTTCCATTAGTGAAGTGACTTGGTATTTAGCATGGATGATGTTGTAATGAGACTGGTCTCCCAGTGGAGTCATTTTAAAAACAAAGATAATAAGCAACTTACTGATCACCATTGGAGTCTTTTAATCATTTAGGAAGTGTGGAGTCGCCAGGTGGAGGATTTAAGATTTTACTGTCCACCACAGTGATTTACTGCCAAATCTAGGCTAATTGGTCCTTATTCCCCAGCGGAGTCGCCATTATGTTTGGAGATGACAACGGGACACAAGACCAGGTATTATCAATTAAGGTCACTCAGATTCGTCCCTAGTGGAGTCGCCATTATGTTGGGGTTCCAGTGTTTTGGCTAGATTGGCAAGACCAAAAGACTAGACAACATCATAACCACTTTGGGATCCTAGGATCTAGCCCTACTGGATCTGGAGAGGGATCTCTCCATAAAAGAAAATAATGATATATCTTTGAAAGCTCGAAATGAGATATTAAGCTAGGTATGAAGCATAAAGGGGTTTTAAATTAATTTTGTTGGTTGTTGGTTCGATCCAAGATCATTAGCGGTATGTTCAACTATAATTGTTTTCTTCCATGACATCAAAATACACATTTTTTTGAGCCCATCTACCACAAAATAAAAATAATTATGCCCTTTCCTTGACATAGGAAGATCACCCACAAAATCCATTAAGATACTCTCCCAAGGATGTGAAGGAACTAAAAGTGGAGTGTAAAATGCAAGCTTCCTATCGCTACGCTTACTTTTTGCACATAAATAACATCCTCTAATAAAATTAGATACACTATCAATCATGCGTGGCCAATAACAATACCTTTGGAGATTTTATATTGTCTTGCCTACACCCAAATTTCCCGCAATAATGATGTGTGCGCCTCCCTTATGATATTTTTTCTTTCTCCCTGTGGAATACATAACTTGCCCAAGTGATACAACAAACTATTATGCACATGATAATCTAACTCTTCATTTTTTTTTCCTTGACTCAAGCTCTCATACACATCTTGAAAATCACTATCATTTGCATATTGTTCAATGTAACTTTCATGCATAATGGAATTGTGCTTGAGTATAATAGCTGAATTTATAATATGCCTAGAGAGAATATCAACTACCTTATGTAGATTCCCTCTTTTTACCTGATAACCAAATGAAATTGTTGTAGAAAACCCATCCATCTGAAATTTCTTGATTGCTGCAACTTTGACTATGATTGTAAGTACTGCAATGGCTGATGGTTGGTATGGATAATAGTGTCTTTTCCCATAAATTACTTCTTCCATTTCTTTATACTTTGTACCAATGCATATAACTCTTTATCATAGTGGGATATTTAGTCACAAATCCATTAAAATTTTTAGAATCAAACGAAATATGATTACAATGGTGCATGATCACTTCTCCCATAACATATTCACTTGCATATGTTTCGATCTAAAATGGTTGTCTAAGATCTAGAAGTGCTAAACCGGTGCTGAACTCATATTTTTTTCAAAGCATAAAATGTTTTTTTTGATACATCTCCCCAATGAAAGACTTTCTTCACACTTTTCAATGCATGTAATGGAGCTGAAATGGAAGAAAAATTAGCCACAAATTTCCTCCAATACTGTGCTACTACTAAAAATCTTCTTACCTTTGTAACTGTATTAGGCTTGGGCCAATTCAGGATGACCTCTACTTTGGAAGGATCAATCTTCAATTCACCTCCTCCAACAATGTGTCCAAAATACACCAATGATGTCTTACCAAACTTGCACTTTGATATCTTTAAAAATAATTGCTCTTTCTCAAGACATCAAGTACCTTGCTCACATCCATGACATGTTATTCTCTTTATTTGCTGAATATGAGTATGCCATCTAAGTAAACAATGACAAAGTCATCTAGAAATGGTCTAAGTACATCATCCATGACCCTCATGAAAGTGGTTGGTGCATTTGTTAAACCAAATGGAATAACTAACCATTCAAACAATCCTTCCCTAGTTTTGAAAGAAATTTTCCAAATGTCCTCTTTATATATTCTAACTTGATGATAACAACTTCGCAAGTATAACTCAGTGAAATACTTTTCATGCTTTAACTGATCTAGAAAATCATTAACGCATGGGAGTGGGTAGAGATTCTTTACCATGGTTTTATTCAGTGCACGTAAATCGATATGCATGCGCCAAGTCCCATCCTTATTTAGAACCAAAACAATTGGTGAAACATATGGCGAAGTAGATGGGTGTATGATACCTTTGTTCAAAAATTCTTGGATTTTCTTCTTTATTTCCAAACTCTCTATAATTGACATGTGATACATACCAATATCTAGAAGTGGAACATCCTACTGCAACTGAATCTCATGGTGAATTCCCCTATTGGGTGGTAACCCCTTTGGTTCTTGAAACATCTCACCATGATGAATTACCACAGTAAATAAATTAGCTTTCAATTTTTCATTGCATCCTTCAAAAGATTCATAGTCAACATCATCCTTTTTCTTGATCATGAGAAGCACAAAGTTTTTACTTGCATTAACTAGCCTCTTCATTTTCCCTGCATTAACTAAAGAAATGCTCGGTTTCTTGTGATGAGCTTGCACAATATACTCCACCCCATCCTTAATAAAATGGTATTTGTTATCATGGCAATAAAAAACCCCTTTCCTTTCATAAAAATATGGAATTCCGAAGATAATCCTAGAAATGTCAAGTGGAACCACACTTAACTCGAATTCATCAACAAATTTTGCAGTAATAGAAAATATAAATATGCATTTCCTTGTAACCTTTAAATTGGCATTCTGAACTATCCAACCCAAAGAGTATGGTTTATGATTTGGTACAGTTTCAAGGTTAAGATTTTTGACTAAGTCTTCTGAAATCAAGTTTTCTTGTGACCCCATATAAAATAATGCATCAATATTTGTATGATTAGAAATCACTATAACATGGAACAATTATATCCTTGTGTCATCATTTGGAGTGTTTTTGTGACTATTTGAGGAACTAGAACTTGCTACAGATTCCTTTCCTTTTTTAACCATGGTGATTATATTGGTATTATCTCCTAAATCGGATCCAAGATCTTGTTATGTAGTGGAAATCATCTTTTGTTTCCCTTTGTTATTTGGTTTCTTTGGCCTTAGTTTGGGATGTAGTTTCCAATAGTGGGCTTCATCATGCCCCTCTTTGGAACAATGTTTGTATGTATTTTTTCTCCCCTTCCTTCTTGACACTTGCATTCTTCTTTCCCTTCCGTTTTCCTCCCTTCTCTTTTACCTTACCCTTGAATGGATTCTTCTTACTACCCTCTCTGAAAATTCTTTTCCCTTGCTTCAAGATGCATGGTTTGCACACATATTTAATCTAACTTGTTTGGGTTAAACATAAGGATGGTATGTTTCACATAGGAATGTAAAAATCCTATATATTTCAAGAGTGTATCTTGAAAATTCAAGTTTACTCCTAGCAACAAGGCCCTTTTTCTAAACTCCTGAGTCTACTCTTGAACAATTTGGCCTTTGATTTGCCTAAAGTTTTTCCAACTCATAGTTTCTTTTTTCATATAGGCTAATGGATAAAACTGTATTTTAATCGAAGAAATGAATTCAACCCAAGAAATGTAAATCTTACCATGGATTAACATTTCCTCTTGTGTGTTTGTCTCCCACCTGTTGAGGCCTCATAATTCCATTTTCACAACATGGGGGAAAACCGCCCAGTCTGGACCTTAGACCAAGTCCTTTTCCATTTAGTGTGGTGGCTCCGATTGGGGATAAAAGGACCAATTTCCCAATAAGGATTATTTGAGGTGTGTTTTATTTATCTAGCATGTAATGGGAAATTATTTTAATCTATCACATACATTTAGCTAACACTATTTATTCTACTATATAACCATGGTGTTTCTTCCTTTATGCGGTCTAAATAGATATCCTCCAACTACTAGTAATGAAGATTATTTAACAGTTAAAAGAGATGAAAATTATGTAAAGATGATTCTCTTAACAAAATAGTTTGATTAAAATAATTGTGGAAAGTGTATCGCATTCATATGTGTGGTTATATATCAGATAAGAAATCATAAACAAATATTAGTATAGAAGTGCATTTAACATTCATTCATGATGACATTTTAAATATATAATGCAAGTAAAAGATGTCTGTCAATATTGAAAGTAAAACTTAATAAAAATGAATAGAAGTACCATATATATGAAGTCCTACTCCTAATAAACTAGTAGTAGATATTCTAATCCTCTTAAATTTCAAGCGATTTAAAGAGTACAATAGTGCAACATCATTTAAACAACTTCAAATGTTAAAAGATAACAGACTGTGTTCCATTAATCAATCAAAGCATTTACAAACTTACAAAAGTTCATTCTTTGCAAAATTTTTTGATACATTTTTGGACCCTTCTCTAAATGCATGAGAAGGGTTTAAATACTAAACAAAATATGTTTAAAAATAGATTATTACATAAAAATAGAGGAGGTTTCAGAAAACCATCCTCGTAAGAAAAAATTAAACTACAATCTAGGAAAATAAAGTAACAACATAACTTATGAGTTGTATCCTCCATTTGAATTTGATCCTAAAGTTGACAAAAATCTAGCATGGGTTTAAGTTGAGCTGGCTGTGAAATTATCGATCTAACCTGGCCCTTGAATACTTGATTTGAAAGTGATGGTTGTGACCTTTTTTTTGAACCAGTTAGTGACTACAGGGTTTGGTACTGATGATAAGGTTTGATCAGAAAATTCCAATTAATTTTATCGATCAAAATTATTTACTTTTTTAATAATTTCTTCCTACATTTCTATCTTTTGTTTCCGCTGTGCTTCCAACAACTTGATTTTCGAAAGCACTTTAGATGTGGACTCTTTGATAAGCTCAGCTTTCAAAATTTGTTCACATACAGATTCAATAATTTCCTTGGTTAAATTTGATGCTTTTGCAACTGCTTTGTTAGCTTGTCTTAACTATGTTTCCCTATATTTAAATAAGATTTCCTTATGGAATTTATCTACCTAAGCTATATTGACATCCTTTCCTAAGTCTGATGCTTTCCATTGAATGAATTCATTGATTTTCTTCTCAATTTTCTTACACTAAAGTTTCTTATTCGCCAGTTGTTGGATCAGGATTTCACTTGAATCATAATAAGAGCTAGTAATAGAAGCTTGTTGGAAAAATAATTCTTGTTGCTACTTTAGTTTAGCATTCACATCCAATGCTTCCCTTATAGTTTCTCTACCTGTGGTTGGATTTGTATTTTTTTTATTGCTGCTTCTAGTTGCATTTTATTTTCTATAAATTTCACCTGATGCTGCAAATTTAATCTTTCAAAATCCTTTCCCCCCCCCCCCCCCCCCCCCCCAGTTTAGCTAAGGGTTCATGATAGAGTTCCTCTATTTAATGGAAATAAATACACACTTTGGAGCAGAAGAACGCGAGTTCATTTTATGACACAAGGATATGAAGTATGGGAAATCATTGGAAAAGGTTTTACAATGACCTACGATGAACAAGGTAAGAAAAATATGGTATATGTTGAAAAGGATAAAATCTAAATATCAGTGGGCTTATCGAATTTTTCTATATTAAGGTACTGAGTTGTAAAACTGTTAAAGAAGTATGGGGAATGCCTGAGAATATATATGCAGGTGACTCAAATGTGAAAGAAGAAAAGCTTCAAATTTAAAGGGAAAAAATTGAGCAACTCAAAATGAAGGAATATCAAAATATTGTTGCATACTTTCAGTGTGTTGATGAAACTACAAATTCATTGGAAGGTTCGGGATAACATGTCAACATGAATTTTTTTTCTAAAAGATTCTTAGAGCCATTCTGGCAAGATTCAACCCAAAGGTATTTTTCTTGGGATATATTTTGAATCTAACCAATCTCAAAAAATATGAATTTCATTGATTCCTTACAGTATATGAAATGAGGATTAAAGAAAAGGGCGACACATCTCACCTAGAAAGAAAATTCTCTGCATCCAATAAGACTAGTAAGGACAAGCATACTCGAAAAGAAAAAACTTGTAGTTGTAAGGAAGAAGAAAAGGGAGAAGATGAAGGATAATTTTCAAATAAATAATTTTCCTACTTCACACAAAAGATGAGAATAGGTAAGGGGAAATTCAAAGCTAAACTTCCATTGACATTTTTTTTATCAACCAGGTGTCCTAAAAAAAATGAGGTTGTTATCAAAGGAAAGAAAGGTCCGAGGAAGTTCAACAACCAAGGAAAGAATAAATGGTTTAAGAAGAGTCTCTTCTCCAAAGAATATAGTTCCTCATTTGATGAATATAGAGATAATGAAGAAGAAATCAATGGAAGAGTATTGTTTATACAAGCACAATAAGCAAGAGGAATTTGATGAATAAGAAGAGATTACTGAGGTTGAATTTCAAAATGAAATAATCGGTTTTATCAAAGAGCTCAAGGCCAAAAAGAATCATGTCAAAACTCTTGAAGATGAATTAAAGACAGAAAGGGAACATGTCCTAATTGTTAAAATTAAGGTTGAAAAATACAAGCGAGTTGAGGAATCACTTAGGGAATAATTAAAGGAAAGAAAGAAGGAAACAAAAGAATTGGAAGATGAAATAGTTTCTCTATGGAAGCAAGTAGAAAATGGCAAACCGCTAGAAAACTACGCCAACAACTTAAAGGAATTTGAAGAAGTCATCAGAAATCAGTGGTCAAACAGTGACACAACTGGTCTTGGTACAAATAAAAATTCGAAAGTAGCCTTTTACTGTCTAAATGTTCAGTGATCAAATATACTCTTTCAAATTTACTTGGTAATGGTCCTAGGTCAAATTTTTATGTTTTCAAAAAAATTATCAAATAAAAAAAATCATTGAATGTTTTCTAGGTCTGAAATGATACTCCCTTCACCCATTCCTGGTCATCATCCTTTCAAATTTCATGACATCCATTATCACCTAGGGTCATATGTGAGTCAACATACCTCCATCTAGGTCATGGTCTAGGCTTGTTTTGTTTTGTCATCATGATGTCCAATAATGTCATGAAAGAAAGGAAAATAAAGGTCATTGTCATTAGTCAAGTCACCTTCATTGGGAGTTAGCAAAGATAGGTGATAAAACAAAGGAAAATTGTTCTTTTTCAAGAAGTATGCTACATCGTCAAAAGAGCTCCTCTCTCATGCTCACAACTCTCCATAGCCATCCAAAGATTGGAATTTTTCTAAGTTTTTTCCTTCAAGCTTGAAGAAATCATCAGAAGGGACAACTCATCATTTCTCAAGTTTCAAAGTCTTCCAAGTCAGTAAGTGATCATCCCTCACCTTTCATTTAGCTCAATTTCTTCAACAAAAGGTGGATTCCCTCTTCTAAGATTTTCAACTACATTTTTTGTTTCATTGATATTTATCTTGCATAAGTAATAAAATCCCTAGTTTCATCATCTATTAACCTTCAAAAATTACTCATACACCTTATAAAATTAGTACGTATCATTTATACCTCTCATAATTCCCATTTTCACTCAAACCCTAGTTGTCACTATGTTTTTGCAGAGAAACTAGGTAAACTCTGTGTTTTGACCCTTTTCCCTTCTTCCTCATACGCATTTCCAAAATTTTCACTTGCATTATGTTCCTAACACACTACCCTATCTCCCCTAAGTTTTAAAAAAAATTCCTAACTCTTATCCCCTTCATTTCCCTCCTTAAACTTGTTGCCCCATTTTCCACTGTTTTCCTAATTTTCACCCCTCCTTTCCTTCATATCAAGTTAGGGTTTATTTTTGATGAAAAACATCATGGAAGGTGAAAAGAGAAAGTATAATAAGACAGGTCAGAATTTAAAGTTTGAGCTAACTCAGACCCATGGTATCATTTTCAAATTTTTGTGATCAAGCTAGGGTTTACATTGCACACAAGGATAATCTTAATTCTAATTTAGTTTCCAACGTAATGAAGACGAATTTGACAAACATGAAAGAGTTTTTTGTGCATAATAGACAAAATGACAAAAACCTCCTTCATTTTATGCACCATTGCTATGATTTGAGAGAAATACCAAAAATACAGTTTCTCTAGTTAATTTTCTACACTTTTGAACACGTTGTCTTCAAGTCAATTTTTCAGGGGTTTGGAGCAGGGGTTGGTAGTTCTTGATGAATCCATTGTGTATCATAGACCCTAATATTTCCATCCATACCACTTGAATTCTAAAAACTGTTTGGAAAGGCCTCCAAACACCCTCTAAAAGTGGAATCACCCTTCTTTAAAGAGTGCACTATGCTTATGCAAATTGTTAGCAATCAAATTCAAACTTGGGTTCTGAGAAAATGGGAAATTATTTTCAAACACCAGAGGAAATTTTGGTTTAAAACATACCAAATAAAACAAATATCTCTCAAATTTGCAAAATATGTTATATTTAGAGAGATATTGATCCATATTTAAGCCCTACTTTTGCAGAATTTGTTTTGGAAAATCTGGAAAATTGACCTTTGTAGAAGCATCATGCAGCGACACGACGCTTTTCCTCATAGCCACAAAATGATGAAAATTTTACGTAGATGGATATATCTTGCCTTATATTTTACATATATGGTCTCAGGTTCGCATGGCACCCTTTATTTTTGGACAAAAGCTCAAAAAATAGCCTCTTTTTCATGTTTCTACCACTGATTTGGCCTGTGCATGATGCTTCTGGAGTAAGGTTGGGATAATGGATTTTTGAAGGCCTTCCAGGAGGTATTTTATAAGTTTCAAGGTTTGGATGGAAATAGGAAAAATAGGGATACCTATCCCAATTTTCATATTTGTAGATGTATTCCTTAAGGTTAGCCAAAATCACCCTCAAAGTGGTGTGACGCTTCTACTTGGAGATGCAATGCTTCTGCTAAATGGCGCGACACCTCTGTCTTGGATTCCTTTTAGACAGTTTTCAAGCCAGAATGGTACAAATTTCAAGGTACCAACTATCCTATGAGGTGTATTTTGGATAAGAGAGTTTCTTTTTTTTCCTCTCATTGTGGAGGAATCATGTAATTAATCAAGGAGACATACACTCCTAGTTATTAGCTAAATTTGGGGGGACTATTTATAACTTCCCTAGATTCTAGGTAATGACTCATATTGTGCATTTATATTTTATTTTGGATAATGTTTTGACCCAATGAGGTGTCATATCTTCTATTTTATATATTTATTCCAACTCAAGTCATTTTAAAGGTTGGATATTTTTTGTTTTCTATTCAGTGAAATCAAAGAATGTTGCAACTACAATCTTGGGACTCCAGTGGTATTATTTTGAGCATTATTTCTTCTCTATTACCTCGTCAAGTTGAATTTTATGTTATCTTTCCATCACATGTAAGATTTTTTGTGTTAATATTATGAGTCTATGAACATAAATCTTGCTTTATATGCTCTGTTTTATAATATTTTAATGAATGTGTCTACTCTTGTTATGAATGAATTCATTTAACATGCTCATTTTGACTCTCTCTCTTTTCTAACCCTATACAAAATGAAAAATTGAGTATGTTTATAAGTTTACCTACCTGGATTCATCCTTGTCTCTGCAACCTAACCTTTGAAATTAGACCTACAACCTAGACCTAGTTCCTTGACTATCATTCCTATCCAGCAAAAACTCAAAACAAACCAAACCCTAATTTACTGAGAATTATAAATAGCCTAATACCCTTACTTATCCATTCATATCATTGGCAATAAAAGTGACATTGAGATATCCCTCTCTGGTTTTCGTAGGGCTAGCTACCAGACCTAAATATTGGTTTGAGGTTTCCTCCTTCAGTTCCACTCTCAGCCTTGGGAAATGGGAGGGGAGTGATAACATTTTTGGTGCCGATGTCAGGGAGCGAAGGTTAAATATTTCCCAGAAAATAAAGACAAAGATTAGCTCTAATTTGTGATGGTAAAATTGGCCAGGCACAATAAGGCTGTGCATATTTCACTTGATGTCTCCAATGTCGAAGAATCCAAAAGTTTGTAGTTTTCATGGCGACTTCACTGTTCAAAAATAGGTATCTTCAAGAACCTTTTGGTGACTTCATTATTTTCAAGATGGATTCAACTAAAAGAAGGAATTCCAGGTATGCTCCTATTTATCGGTCTCATATCCTTGGCCTTCCAAATCATATGCCTCTTTTTTATTGGTTATATTATCTTCCCATGTTCAAAGATGAAAGTAAATATAATGTTGCATTGCACTTGATCGAGTTTCATATGCATGTATGTAGAATTAAATTTAAGTTTCTTGAGGATTTCTTAATGAAGATATTTATGGCTACTCTGGAAGGGAAAGAAAGAACATGGTATGAATGGTTGATACCAGCTAGTATATGTTCTTTAAATGATTTTCATTCTTTTTCTTTGAAAATTTTAAAGAGTATTATTCATCTTTGTTGTTGGTACAAAATTGTTGTGATCATTTTGAGGATTTTGTTCAGTATCTTGAAAGTATTGATGAGGATCTATAATTTATGGACGATGAGGATATGTTAGAGGAACTTTATGAATTTTCTTCTCACATTAGTTTTCATGATGATCAAGAGGATTTACAACATGTATAAAAATTACAACCTTAAACAGTTTCTCTTTTAGCTAAATATGAAATCAATCAAGAACTTGGTGTAGATATCAATGTCCTTTCTCCATGGATAAGTGAAAAATTGCAGCCATTTTCTCAGTTTTTGTGTGATCAAGGTGCAAGTAGTGAACTAATTATGTAGACAGTATTCCACAGTTGTAAGAGGATTGGGTGTCAAAGATTGTTTTCCATCATAAAAATCAAGATGATAGTCTTCAAAAATAACTATCTAATGAGACTACAACAGAATTGTTTGATCCACAAAAGAAAAGTCCTGATATACATGATATGGTTATTATAATTGAAGGTTGTCATGAGGATGTGCTTACAAAGAATGAGAAACAACTTTTTGTTACACAAGCTGATGTCCAAAAATATCTTGTTGCAGATTTGAATGTTAAAAAATCTTTGTTTGTGCATAATGATATGATTTCTCCTATTGAAACCTTTCATGACCATTCAGAATCTTGTTTTGGAAATAATATGAAGGAAGATTTAGTTAACCAAGCTTCACTCATTCATTTTGATAATGATCATGAAGTTCTAGGTGAAAATTTGAAAAAACATTGACATGATTTTGAAGAACATCTTGCTATTTTTTATAGCTAGTAATGAAGGTCGATGTTGCAACATTCATTGATGAAGTTTATCAGTTTCAACACGAAAAAAAAACAACAATTTGGAAGGAGTTTTGTTTTCCTTTTTTAAATCATCCAGAAAGGCTTATGTTGCATGTTCTTCATGTTCGTTTGGTCAATATGTTGTAGCCATCTAGGAAGATGAATCTTCTTCTATCTGTGGATCATGGCACATGTTCAGTGGACACTTTGAGTTGCCTATATTTTGTTTATTTTTCTTTCTCAAGGAAAGCGTGAGCAAGATTCAAGTAAGTAGCCATTTTCTGGATTGGTTGCAGGAGAGGTATCATATCGCATGATTGTATATAGATCTTCAGTAGGTGGGTAGCTATCATCAGGATTTAAATCCTGAGGTGAAGCCCCTAAGATCCTGATGGTCTGATTCCATAAGTAAGTTCAGTCAGTAGTCAAGTTTTTGAGTCAAGGTCATTTTTTTTTAGTTTTTTTTTTGTTTTGTTTTATTTTATTTTATTATTTATTTATTATTTCTTATTTTTTGATTTTGATTTTATTTTTATTTATTTATTTATTTTATTATTTATTTATTTTATTTTATTATTTATTTATTTTTTAGTTAGTCATTTGAGTGTCTAGTGTTTTATTTTTTAATCAATTTCCCAATGGATGAGGCTACCTTATCTACAATGTTCTTGGCACCTCCTGAAGGAGCTTCCATCCTCGACTGGAGCCAATGTTAATGCATAAATGTTAAGTGATCAAATATACTCTTTTAGGTTTACTTGGTAGTGGTCCTAGGTAAAAATTTTATGTTCTCAAACCAATTCACAAATAAAATTTTGTTCATTGAATGTTTTCTAGGTCTAAAAGGATACTCCCTTCAACCATTTATGGTCATCATCCTTTCAAATGTCATGTCATCCATTATCACCGATGGTCATAGGTCAGTCAACATACCTCCATCTAGGTCATGGTCTAAGTTTTTTTTTGTCATCATGATGTCCAATCATGTCATGAAAGAAAGGAAAATAAATTTCATTGTCATTATCCAAGTCACCTTCATTGGGGGTTAGCAAATATAGGTAGTAAAACAAAGGAAATTTTATTTTTTCAAGAAGTATGCTACATGGCCAAAATAGTGCCTCTCTCATGCTCACAACTCTCCACAACCATCCAAAGATTGGTGGTTTGCTAATTTTTTCCTTCAAGCTCCAAGAAACCATAAAAAGGGTCAGCTCATCATTGCTCAAGTTTTAGAGGATTCCAAGTCAGTAAATGATCATCCCTCGCCTTTCATTCAACTCAATTTCTTCAGCAAAAGGTGGATTCCTTCTTCTAGGATTTTCAACTACGTTTTTGGTTTCATTGATGTTTAGCTTGCCTCGACAAGAAAATCCATAGTTTCATCATCTAGAAACCTTCAAACATAATTCATACACCTTATCAAATCGCTACATATCATTCATAACTCTCACAATCCCCATTGTCACTCGAAACCCTATTTTTCACTACATTTGTTTTAGAGAAACTAGGTAAACTCTGTGTTTTGACCATTTTTCCCTCTTCCTCATACCCATTTAAAATATTTTCACTTGCATTGTGTTCATAACATACTACCCTTTCTCCCCTAATTTTTCATATTTTTCCCTAACTCCTATCCCCTCCGTTTTCCTCCCTAAAATTGTTGCTCCATTTCCCCCTATTTTCTTAGTTTTCACCCCTCCTTTCCTTCATATCAAGCTAGGGTTTATTTTTGCTAAAAAAAATATAATGGAAATTGAGAAGGGAAAGTATAATAAGGGAGGTCATAATTCTAGGTTTGAGCCAACTCAGAGCCATGGTATAAGTTTCAGAGTTTTCTGATCAAGCTTGGGTTTACATTGCACAAAGGGGCATCCGTACTTAAAATTTACTTTCTGAAGTAATGAAGATTAATTTGAAAAAAGAGAAAGAGTTTTTTGTCAATAATATACCACATCAAAAAAAACTCATTCAATTTACGCACAGGTGTTATTATTTTAGAGAAACGCTAAACATACAGTTTCTCTAGGACATTTTTGGCACTTTTGAATAGGTTTTCTTGAAGTAAATGTTCTAGTGGTTTGGAGCAGGTGTCTGTAGTACTTGATCACTCCATTGTGTGGCAGAAATTTTAGGCAATCCAAAAATACCAATTTAATCAAAAAAAGTGTCTAGTAAGGCCTCCAAACTCCCTTTGGAAGCCGCACGATGCTTCTGCTAAGAATGCGCTATGCTTCTGCAAAGGTTTAGAGATCAATTGCAAACATCGATTTTGACTAGATGGGAAATTATTTTCGAAACCTGGAGGAGGCTTGTGCTCATAACTACCACAGAACTAAAACCTCTCTCAGTTTCGAAAATAATTTTATGGTTAGAGAGATATGGATCCATATTTAAGCCTTATTTTTGGAGAAATTTGTTTAGAAAATATGGAAAATTGGCCTTTACGGAAGCATCATGCAATGATATGACACTTCTCCTTAGAGCCTAAAAATGAGGAAATTTTTACATGGAGGGATATTTCTTGCCTTCTAATTTACAAATATTGTCTCATGCTGACATGACCATTTATTTTCAGAGAAAAACTTAAAAAATAACCTCTTTTTCATGTTTCTGCCACTGATTTTTCCTGTACGCAACGCTTCTAGACTAAGGTTAGGAGAATAGATTTTTGAAGGCCTTATAGGATTTTTTTTCTCAGTTTCAAGGTTGGGATGGAAATATGGCACATAGGGCTACCTATTATAATATTCATATTTTCATATGGAAGCCTTAAGGTAATCTAAAATCGACCTCAAAGTGGCATGACGTTTCTGCTACAAGGCGCGATGCTTCTGGTAACTGCCGCGACACTTCATAATCAAGTCGTCTCTTATATTTTCTATATGTATTCCAAATAAAGTCATTTTAGAGGTTGGATAGTTGTTATTTGCAGTGTGGAGCTATTGTAGAAATGTTTTTCAATGAAATCAAAGAATGTTGCAACTATAATATTTGGAATCTAGTTGTATGATTTTGAGCATTTTTTCTTCTATTTTACCTTATCAAATTGAATGTTATGTTATATTTCCATCACATTTATGCTTTTGTATGTTAATGTTTTGAGTTTATGAACATAAATCTTTATTTCTATGCTATGTTTTATAATATTTTGTTGAATGCATCTACTCTTATGATGAATGAATTCATTTAACATGCTCATTCTGACTCTCCCTCTTTTGAAACCCTATACACAATGACAAATTAACTATGTTCCTAATTTTACCTACGTGTCCTCATCCTTGTCTCTACTACTTAACCTTTGAAACTAGACCTAAAACCTAGACCTAGTTTCTTGACTATCATTCCTAACCAACAAAAACTCAAAACAAATAAATCCCAAATTCACTAAGATTTTTAACTAGCCTAATATCCTTACAAATCTAGTCAACGCATTGGTTATAAAAGTTACATTGATAGATCCCTCTCTGGTTCTGGTAAGGCTAGCTAACAAACCTGCATATTGGTTTAAGGTTACCTCCTTCAGTTCCATTCCCAGCATTGGGCAATGAGGGGAGTGATAACAGAACCAGGTCCTTCTATGACAACAAAATTTGATGGATATGCAAATTATAACAAGTAGGTAGACCTCCCATCCAACTCAATATATTAGGACTCGTGGGAATAACCATCGAAGACAATTCCTCCAAGAATACTTCCTCCCAGGTATCAACCTATCTTCTATGGTCATTGTTAGTCATGTAGAAGGTTTGGATATAGAGCTATATAATGTTACACGTATGTTTGGAATAAATACAGTTTCTGGATAAATTTCAGAAATGGATATTACAGAACTCAGCAAAATGTTAACGGATTTCATCATTTGAGAGATGATGTCAAATATTACAAATGTAGCAATTTTGGACACCTGGCTAAAGATTGCAGACTTGGAAGTTATTCAAAGGAATTCTTGCAAAATCATAATGAACAAATATGGAAAAAGAAGACTGAAAAATGTTCTATTGCTCTCATGCTCAAAGCAACATAAACTTTTGGTATGTTGATAGTGGTTTCTCAACTCATATGATTGGAGATAGGAGTATGTTCATATGCTTGAAGGAGAAGAAGGATGGAACAATGTTTTTTGGAAATGAAGGATCTTCAAACATCATAGGAGCAGGTACAGTCACACTTGGAAGCAAGAATGCATTAGGAAAGGATGTGTTGTTGGTTGAAAATATGAATCACAATTTGCTCAGTGTTGGACAAACACGGGATTAAGGAAACATGATGCTATTTAACTATAAGAAATGTGAAATCAGGAAAGGAAAGTTCAGTAAAATTGTGTCTACAACAAGAAAAACTCCAAATGACGTATATATTTTGGATGAGACTCATAAAGGGTGTTTTTTGGCGAAATAAGGTGAAACTTTGTTATGGCAGAAATGCATAAATTTTGAGAATTTGGTCAAGATGAGTAAGAAGGAATTAGTAAGAGAAATTCCTAAAATTTCAAAACCTACCAGTATGATAGGTTAATCTTCTTGATGCGACAAGCAGAAAAAATTGAGTTCAAGACAAAAGAACACTTTGCATCATGTCCATTGGAATTAGTACATACTAATCTGTGTGGTCTTATGAGAATAAAAGGTTTACATGAAGAATTATATTTTATGCTAATGAGAGATTATTACACCAGAATGACAGTCATCAGTTTCTTAAAGAAAAATAATGAAGCATTTGAGTCTTTTAGAATCTACAAGGAATTGGTTGAAAATGAAATTGATTTGAATATCAAATTTCTGAGATCAGATAATGGCAGAGAATTCACTTCCAAGTTATTTGAATAGTAATTTGATGAAAATGGAATAGAAAGGCAACTCTCAATAGCTAGAACACCACAAAAAATGGATTTTTCTAAAGAAAAAACAAAACTGTACAGGAAATGACTAGAACAATGTTAAATGACTCAAAATTAGATGATAAATTCTTTTTTCAAGAAATCGATATAGATGTATTCATTATAAATAGAGTCTTGCTAAGGAACAACTGTAACATTACTCCATATGAACTATGGAAAGGAAGACTGGCTAATGTCAAATACTTCAAACTATTTGGAAGCAAATTCTACATCAAAAGAGAAGATAAAAAATTGGGCAAGTTCGATTGTCATGTCAATGAAGGTATTTTCGTCAATTATTCATGTAAAAGGAAAGCTTATAGATGCTACAATATTAGGCAAAAACAAATAGTGGAAAGTATAAATGTAACTTTTGATGAATATTTTGTTAGAGGGGATGACGATGGGATTGTCCCTTCAAGAAAATATAAGGGATCAAAGGGAGAATTTGTGAAGGATGAAGAAGAAGCTCCAGAACAAGACCAATCAAATAAGGAAACAACAATCAACCAAGAGGAAAAAAGAAATGATCAACAAGATGTACAAGAAAATTATCTGAAATCTTTAAAATAATGGTTTCAAAAGAATCATTTGTCAAATCAAATCATCGACAACATAAAATAAGGAATTGGAACCAAAAGAATTCGACAGTTGTTAGTGTAAAATATTATCAAAGAAGTACGAAAAGATCCAACTTTAGCTACGGATGACAATAGCCCTAACAACAAAAATGGCTGCACAACCCTTTAGATCTACAACATAAAGTTAGAACAAATAATGAAAACACCCATATCTATGTAGCAAAAGTAGTTAAACAACAAAAAAAAAAAAGAATTGATGCAAAAGTAACTCCAAATGACCAATAGACGAGGCAAGTTTAAAGAATAATTTTCAATATTATATATAACACATGTTGAAGGAAACAAGTGTGTGGTTACTAAATGGGATGGGTTCTTGGTTGTCCTCATTGCTTCAACTTCATGAGTCTTTCCATCTCTATGACATGGAAACCCAAAATATGTGATGAACTCAAGTGGGAGCTTAGATGGAAAAAGAAAATGGTAGCGAAAATGAGAATGATCAAAGTGAAGAATGAATCGAAAACCCTCCTATTTATAACAAAATATTGAGTTATATTAAAAAATGGAGAATAATAAAATATCATTAACCATAATCTAGATCTAACTGCTTGGAATATTTTATTATATTTTGTTGGGAGGAAAATATATTTAAATTGGTTAAATACCCTTATTTATAAATAATAATAAAAAATACATGATTTATTTATCATTTGAAGAATGTGGTTAAGGAATAATAATCAAATAATGATTTGTTTAATTATTCCTAGGTGATTTAGTCAAATTTAACAAGAAACAATAACTAAATGATGATTTAAATTATTCCTAGAGAAAAATAAGAGAAATAATGATTTATCTAATTATTTCTCATAATTGGGTCAAATGTGACAATAATATTAGTTAAACAATGGTTTAATTAACTATTCCTAGAGGAAAATTAAATAAATAATGATTTATTACATTATTCCTCATGGGGTTTCTTGTTTAAACAAGAAATAACTTAATAAAATATGGTTTGTTAAATTATTTTTTATATCGAAAGAAATTTTTCTATGGTAAAATTGTTCTTGCATAGTGTACTTCGATCCACCTAGTTAGAAATGGTTAGGTGATAAATTTTTGGTGATAAAAGATTCCCCCCCAATGCACTAATATTAGGAGAAAATCATATCACCGATGTACACTATAAGAACACAATCACTAGATACCGAAGGGGAGTCAAAGAGAGAGAGAGAGACATAAATGGAGTGAAGCGAGAGAGGACATGAACAGATGGGGAAATACCTATGAATTTATATATGCCTCCTTTTTTGTTATAGTGCATGATCTCAATGAGGCGGGGGGGCATACCCATACCCACCGAGATAACTAAGTACAAGTAATAATGATGGGTCCATCAATGTGAAACTAAGCAATAAAGTACATGATAAATGGTACACTAGATGTTGGCATCAGGCTAGAAAATAATACAATGAATCCCACATACATAATGCACCTGGAAACAAATAGTCGATGACTGAATGCAATAGTATTTGAGTACATGATATATAATTCCTCTCAATCTGATATGGGAGGGGGGGTGGGTATAACAACCAAAAAAGATCCATTGAACAAGAAATTGATCTACAAAGAAATGCATGCTATGGGCACTGTAAGCGACTGGAGTAAAACCCATCAATTCTACATAATTGCATCTAAGGTTGTAGCATAATCTGAGGTCATTTAGGCATGTAGTGGACTACTCGAAGAGCCACCCCCTCATGAGGTCTGAAACATCTCACACACACCCAAGAATAAATGGTACAATAAGCTATATCATTGGACCATCAAGTGGATGATTCTCAATTGTGCGATACTGAGTTGGGGTCGAGCACATGAGAAATAACCAAGTCGAAGGTAAATAGTGATTCCATTTTCTTAGTCTAAGGTACCGAACAATAATGAAAACTGGAAAAAAGGCACGCCTCCCTCTAGACTATTCTTCTGCGATGAATGTGCTAAAGTCGACAAAATAGGGTGTGCCATAGCTAAGGCGATAAGGAATCCTAAACTAAGGTGTGAGGGATCATAGTAGAGTGACTTATGGAATGAGACCAGGGAAAATTATGGAATGAGGGACAACTGAGAGGAAGATGGATGACTTCCCTTCTTGGAGCATAAAATGCATCATGGACCTGGCAGCAACTAACTCGATTCCGGAAGGGATGATGAAGGACAATACTGCTGGAGGCCATAAATGTGAAACAAGGGATGAATGTGATGCAACTATGGATGGAATAATGTAACAGTAGAAAATGGGACTTGGGAAATAATCCATGAATGCGAGGATGACTCAACTCAGATGCTATGAACATGGTTGACTCAATGATGCTACCACACATGATAGGCCCATGGGGACCATGAAAGCATTAGTAAAAAATGGTTACTCACAACAAAATTTGACACACGATGTGACAAGTGCTAAGCCAAAGTGGTACCAAAGTACGAGCGGATCATGAAGAAATTCAGTTTAAATTGACAACAAAGTGACACTTCATGGAAAAAATGGCTTCTAGGTGAAGTGTCAAATTACCAATAATAGGGAAAGAACCATTATATTAATTAGTGAGAGATTTCTAATGGTTCGTCAATCAGAGGTACGGTTTGGTCGCAATGGGTGACAAAATAACTAGGGTTCTTTCTATAGAAGGGAGTTTTTCCTCCAGTTTATGTTATTTCTCTATGTGAGTTGTGGTGAATTTGGAGAGGAAGATAAGAACCTAAATATTGTGGATATCATAGAAAAAAAACTAATTTTTGGAATTGGGATTTGCAACTTTTAGTGAGGTGACCTGACTTGTCTAAAGGTGGTATTAATGCTTCTTGGAAGGATGGTTCCTGGTGAAGAATCAAGGTAAGAAGGGAAGAGGGAATGAACTAATAGAAAATTTATATGATCATCTCCACCCACAAAGTCAATCATGGTGACCAAGTGGTAAGTGTGGGATCACAAAGTGTAGAATGCTTGAAAATATGGTATCAAGTGTCTATGATATGAAATGTATATGGATTGCTGGAGAGGCCGATAGGAAAAACTATCCAATGGATTAAAGGATAATCGACCATACCTAGATATTTGATGTATAGGGCGAGACTTGTGTTAATAAAGTGAGAATGTGGCAAGGGGAAATCGTTCCCCCAAGCATGGGATACTTCCCCCCAACATATGTGATGGAGGGGACTGATCTAGTAAGGTGGGAATGATGACCCTAGCTAGAGGAGTTTGTGGAGAGCCATGTTGTTCCAAGTGTTGAAATAATAGATTCAAGAATTTACTCTCATAGGAACTAAATCTTCAAGTGGATGGTGAGAAGATATAGGTGCATAGGTTCCCCCAAACATGTTGTGGACATGCCAAATGTATTGAGAATAATAGACTCTAAACAAATTTTGATGATGTGGTGCACCATTTGTTTATGTTATGGTTATATTATTGTGGGAAGAATGTATATATATAATTAGAGATATGTTAGAATGGATAGATACAATCCAAATTCTAGGTCTATGGTTCTATGGATTACCAATGTCATTCAGCACTGCATCTATGAATTAAATGGATTGAATTTATGGATTCACATACATGGTGTCACTATACAAAAGAGTAGCTTCAGATATAATGAAATGGTGCTCACCTAGAAAATAGAGAGGTTGGTAAACAACAGTCTCTAAGGGATTGGGTTGTTAATGTAAGATGAAGGAATGACTAAGTGGATCATCAATAGAGTAATCTGATGTGATATGAGACTCTATAGGTTCTTCTAAATGGGAAAGAATAATGGTACTAGAGTCGACACTACCACATGCACTAAGATGGTTGGGGAGAATTTCTTCTCCTGGACTCTCAAATATGGGTGCCCCCTTAACCAAACATTCGGTGTAAATGTAATGGGAACAATGTGGGTGTGGATCGAATTCATGGGTTCAAATTAAGGGGTAATTGAATGAATCAACCTCACTATGGATGAATTATTTTGACTCTATAACATTTTTTTCATGTGTCTCCTACGGAAGTAAATATGTACGATGGTGCATATTGCCCCAAGGACAATCAAGCATGGTCATGGCATCCATGATGTCTTCATCTAAATGGATGATGGGTAGACTAGAGGAAGCGAGACCACTTGATGTGGAGGGACTACCTAAAGTATCATCATGAGAGACAAGGTTCACATGCACATTGACAACAAGAGGGGACGAATAAGTAGGTGGAATATCTACCGATGTTGAGCCCACTTTTATTTTTTGAGGAAGCTAGTCAAGATGAACATTGGGTAGCAGCTATGAATGAAGAAATGGATAAAATTGAGAAGAGACACACTTGGGAATTTGTTCCATGACCAAAGGATAAAAATTTTCTTGCAACTAAATGGGTCTTTAGAAACAAATTGAATGAGGACGGACATGTTACCAAGAATAAGGCAAGAATAGTCTGCAAAGGATATGCACAATTTGAAGGAATTTATTTTGAGGAAACATTTGCTCCCATTTCTAGAATGGAAGCTATCAGAAAGTTTCTCTCTTATGAATGTTTGAGAAAAATAAAGGTGTACCCACTGGATGTTAAGTCAGCATTTCTAAATGGTGAATTGGAAGAAGAAGTTTTCCTTTAATAACTCGAAGGTTTTTTTCTCTCTGAAAAGGAAGACTATCTCTGCATATTAAAGAAGGTACTATATGGTCTTAGGAAAGCTCCTAGAGCTTGGTATGCTCATCTTGATGGATACCTACATAAAAAAGGATTCAAGAAAGGAAGTATCGACAACTATCTCTATGTGAAATTGGACCAAGATAGCCTAACAATTATCAAGGTATATGTGGCTAATATAATGTTTGGAAGCAATGATGACAAATTAAGTAAAAATGTTGCCACAAAGATGAAAAATGAGTTTGAAGTTTCTCTACCTGGAAAGTTGACATAATATTTAGGGCTTAAGATATCTTAGTAGGATAAAGGAATCTATATATATCAAACCAATTACATCAAGGAAATTCTAAAGAAATTCAAGATAGAATATTGCAAGCATGTCGTGTAATGTTCCAAATATGGAAATTAAGTAATATTTGACAAAAAAATAGTTATGCAGCATCAAATAATGTCATAATAGATGTTCAATAACAAATCCTTCAGTTAATACAACAAAAATAGCTTTATACAACGTTCTATGGGCAAAAAGGTGGGGAAAAGTGATGATTTTGGCCCTGAAATGAGTATATTCAGATATCTACGTGAAAATAAGGGTGGGAAGTGGTTGTATCTGATATATTAGGTCACGAGGGACCTATTCTCTGAATTTCAGCTTAAAAAAATGATTCTAGCTTAGTTAAATAACTCCTCCTTCCCAAACTAGGCCTTAAAACCTTGATTTCCCAAGACTTGGAGTATGAAAAATTTTCTGAAGGATAGAGAGCATATTTTCTTAGAGGGTTTCTGAAAAAAATTAAGGAATAGGTATGATATACAACTGATATCAATCATACATCAAATAAATGGAAGTTTAAACACTTATACAGTAGAAACAAGACTCCTAGCAACATTTCCGGCAAAATGCATGAAATAAGCAATACTGCAGAAAATAACGTGGTTTATGCAACTATGTATTAATATTGAATGAATAAATCACATAATGGCTGAATAATACAGAAATAGGGCCAAAGGCATCTCTAACAAAACTCTTGGAGGGAAATAAGCACCTCCTCTTCAAGAAATAACACAAAGTCAAAGGATGCAACACTGCTGTTGTTCCCTTTGCATGAAGGATGCAGTTTATGAATATGAATGTGCTGTAGATGAATGTAGATGAATGGCCTCAAGACCAATATATAAATGAAGCTCAAATCCTTCTCTCTTGATCCCTTAGGCAAGATATTGCAAAGAGAGGATGGAGTTCCCGCATGGGAATTCTTTGCACTAAGCAGTGTAGCAACTCTGGCTAAAAAAATAAAGTATGCAAATGATCTCTAGACCAAAATATCTGAATAAATGAATGAATTCTCTTTGATGCTATACCCTCCTTTTATTTTTGGTGAGTCTCCTCACCTTGGGTCCCAACTCTTAGGGTTTCCATCTTCATTTGAATCTCTTCCATCCAAAACTGCATTGTCTTCTTAGGCAAGCTACTCCTCCTTAGGCTGTGCTGGTTGAATTGGTCAACTTGACCTTGTCCTCATACAATTGGCCATTTTCACACTAGGAGGTGTAAAATAAGCTGCTCAAAGGTTCCCTTTTTCATTAGGAAGGGTTTTATTCATGTTAAGAGGCCTCCTCTTCCCAATTTTTTCAAACCTACTATACAATATGAGAAAAAATTAATGTTCCAATTTGTTCATGAAAATTTTGGAACATTACATGTCGTTACCCCAATGGTACCAAGGTGCAATTTAATTTTAGAATATCCGTCAAAGGATGTGGCCTAGAGGCTGTATAGATCTATGATTGGTAGTATTCTATATGTGACAACATCTTGGCAAGACGTAATGTAGGCAGTTGGACAAGTAGAAAGATTCCAACTAGCACTAAAAGAATATCATATTATTAACGTTAAAAGAATTCTTTGATATCTTAAGGGCACATCAAAATATGGTTTATGGTATACCAACGGAAATGATCTATTTATCCATCATATACATGTGCAAATTGGGCAGCAAGTGTTGATGATCGAAAGAGTACCAATGGAGGAGTATTCTATCTAGGTGGCTACCTTGTTTAATGGTTAAGTAAAAATAAATATTCAATCTTGTTATCCACAACAGAAGTAGAATATATCGCAGTAGCAGCTTGTTGTACTCAAGTCCTCTAGATGAAGAAAAATGTGTAAGATATTAAAGTCATGTTTGATGATCCTATTCCCATATTTTGAGATAACGCCAGTGCCCTTAATATCTCCAAGAATCTTGTGATGCATTCCAAAAAAAATCATATTCGTTAGAGAGCAGTTCGACAAAAAAAATATTAGGCTTGAATATGTTGACAAGAAGGAACAAATTGTAGAAATATTTACCAAAACAATACCTCGTGAAGCATTTGAGCATCTTCTCCAAAATCTTGGGATTATCCCAAGTTATCGTTAGAATATTTATCTGATCTAACTAAGTGGAAAAGGGGAGTGGAGGTGATTACATATCCTTAGGCTGATATTTTTTCAAGGGAAGTTACCATTTTCCATTGATGAAAATGGGGGAGAGAATTTGGTAGGAGTAGGAAGAGGTGTCATGATTGTAGGGGGAGTACTTGTGTTTCCATCAATGCTAAAGGGGAAGATTGTTTATCAGTGGTTGTAATTGATGTCAAACCATGTAGCACTAGGGGTTGTGATGATCTTGCATGGGAATTTTGACTTCACAAATTACTCCATTCTGAGTCAAGTATCTTTAATATGCATTCTACTCGTCGATATTTTTCGTTGATATATGGCACGCCATGTAATAATTCACGGTTTGAGAGATATTTTTGTTTCAAGTTAGTAACCCCAGTTAGTGGGCTAATACCTCATGCAATTGTGGCATGGAACTCATCATTGGTTATGGTAATTAAATAGTGAATAATTAATAGTGTTTTAAGCTCCTAAAATCCCTCCAATTTTCAATTGTTGAATACCCTCTCAAACTAAGCATTTCTATAAATTGTGACCCCCATATCCTCCTCATGGAAGGATTTCACTAATTCATACTTGTCATCATGGAAGTTTCGCTATAATTTTTTTTTTCTAAAATCCATCAAAAGCTAAAATTAAAACAAATTTTAGCCGAAATCTTAATGAACCTCATGACAAAATTTCAGATCTTGGTTCACTATATTTTCAGAGATATGATCTACGGAAGTTAGGATTTTTGTAGGCTCCTGAATTCCATGTCAAACACGTGACCTTGGAAAAATCATCATAGATTTTTATCTGAGCATTGGATTCAAATTCTATAAAAATTTACATAAATAGAACGTACTGTAGTTTGTTGGGTATCGTTTTCAGGACTGAAGGTCGAAATAGTGACATGTGGCACTGTGTGCAAGTGCACTCCACTTAACTAGTCTATAATCATGTCATTGTGGGATATTGGGAATAAATATTTCTTGAAGAATCCAATATCGATCAGATGTATGGGGTTGGAAGTAGCACTCAAAGGGATACCACAGGAAGAAATTTCAGACCTTATAGATTCAAAATTACATATATATAGTAGATTCAATATTGAACTTCTAGAAGGCAAGAATAGTATGCATTCAAGGATCACTACAGTTAGGACCACACATCAACAGTGAAGGGCAAGTATGTTACAAAAAGTAATGTATGATTATTTTTTTCATTTAAATTTGAATATCATCTCTGACATGTGTCTTTTCAGGATAGTGTAAGTATTTTGTATGTATGTTTGTTTAGGTGTTGTTCATAAATGTTGAATGTATTTACTTTTGAATTTTGAATATTTCTCTGACATATGTTTTGCGGGACAATGTAAGTATTTCGTTTGTATATTGGTTTGGTTCTTGTTCATTAATGCATGTGCAGGAAGGAGGAAACAATAGGACAACTCAGACACATACTAGAAGGACGTGAAACACCAAACTACAATTACTAGAAGAAAGCACAACAATACCTCAACAACTGCTAGTGATCCAAGAAGTAGTGTCAAGTCAAGTATCAGGTCGTGTCAAAAGTCAGTGTTGTAAAAATTGTCATTGTAAAATTGTAAAAGAGTCAATCTGTCTAGAGTTGAAGAGGCATTGTTGGGAGGTATAGGAGTCATTGTTGGATAATGTTATGGATGCATTGCAGGTCATACTGTCATTGGTCGATTGGTCTTGTTCAAGAAAATCATTGTGAATCATACTGTATCATGGATTGTTGTCACTGGTATGGGATTCCGCACTCTTGTCTTATTTCTGATCATTATAGGGTGGCAGGGAGGTGATAGGTTGGTGCATGAAGTCACCTATAGGCTGGATCTTGTGAACACTTTCGAGTGGTAGGTTGGTCTAGAATGAGGGGAAATTCATTCAGTTGACTATTGAAGAAACTAGGGCATTGGGGTGTCCTTCCGGTGGGATATGGAGAAGAATGATTTTATACAATTATAGGAAGTTGTAACTTTCATTTTAATTGGGGCTAAAGATTAAATATTTTATTAGAAAAAATTTCAGTGGTTTTTGACCTGGACGGGATTTTCCACCTAAAATTTGTGTGCCTATTGTTAATTTTTGCATCCAGGACAAAATTCCACATTGAACAACTCAGATGATAAAAATAATAAGTTAATTAGATTCCTATTTGGAGAGGATCAAAATCGGTCTATAGATTGTCACAATTAGTTAAGCGGAATTTAAGTTATGATTTGCTTTATTATTTTATGAGTTGCACTAACTGCACACTGTTTTGGTCAAAGCCCCAAGTGGTTCCTCACAAATTTATAAATAGAAGCGACCCCAATTTCATTTGCACACATTCGCTCATGATATCTTCTTCATGATTTTTTGGTTATTGGTCGTATTTCAGTTTTCTAGCTCGCACATGTATGTTGCAAAAGGCCCACTTAGTAGATTGGGATAACATACAAAGGAAGATTTTAGATCTGGGTATTTTGGATCTGGGCCATAGGTAGGAGAAATTGATGTAGCAGCTATATTAAGATTGGGTCATAGGCTAAGTGTGTTGTGGTTTCAGATCATCTAGTAAAGCCACCTGTAGGAAGGATTCAGTATGCACCCAAGTTACTAGGGTATTCAGGCACTTGGCCGCGAACATAGAACCCCCTGGTTGTGGCTCACAACTAGTTCAGTCATGAGCAAGGTGTGTCAAGGTCGTGGATCTGAGAGTTATTGGGAAAATTGATTTTGGATATCTGTCAGTTTCTTGCACAACATCATCGCTCATCTGTCATGCATTCACAGACTCATTACAACAGTCATCGATAGTATTCTAGATCAAGATCTAGATATGTGCAACTGAGATCACTTGGTATTGGTGGTTCATTGGTTTTGTGTCTTGATATTGTAGATATTTCATTCTATAAATCATATTTCTTTACTTTCAATGTATAATTGTACTCAACGCATTGTACTCTCTTCTGAAATATTTTGAAGACAATCTATAGAAGAAGAACATTTGAAAGGGTTTCCCCTGCTGTTATGTTTTTCCCTAGTCTTGGATAAATTTCTATGTCTCATGGTTGTGATACTGTCTTATCTTATGTTACATCCATTTTTATATCTTCATTTACTATTTACGGTTATTTATATGTCAAAAATCTAAATATAGTGTTGATGGAAATCTAATTTTGGCTTAATTAATTGATACAACATAGACCAATATTGAAAAAATAACATCATTTTAGAGCTAAAGTGAATGAAAAGCCCAAGAGAAGACAATTTTTGAATCCCACATTATCAGAGAGTATATCTACAAGTTTATCATAAAGAAAATATATCAGAGAAAAAATCTACAAGCCAAGGCCAAGATGTCTTCCTCTACCTTTAAGGAGCATGATAAACTAGGTGATGCTTCTAAATTTTCTACATGGAAAGTCACATTAGAGATTATTGTTCATAAAAACAATGTGCTGCAATACATTCAACGAAATATTCCCTAAGCGTTAGAGGATTCCTCTCCCATCGTTAAGAATAGGTACAAGTAAGGTGAGTCTAAAGCGAAAAAAAATCTTAGGTGATGGGTTACAATATCAATTACTTGCTTATGTTGGGAACTTTAATTAGTCTAAAGATATGTATGATAAATTAGCTAACATGTGTGAAGGTAAAAATCTGAATAAAATTATTATGCTAAAATATCAACTCAAGGATGTAATAATGTGTCACACAACACATACACCTACACCCGGTGTACAACACAACACATACATCTACATCTATTGTATCACAAAATGAATACACATGTCGTGATACAAAGACTACACAATACATGTAACACGGTACCACTTGTACAACATATACACAAAACCACATGGGCAACATGTACACATCACCACATGTACATAGCACCACTTGCACAACATGTAAAAAATGCCACATGTACGCAGAACCACATGTAAAACACTTACACAACACCACATGTACAACATGTACACAACACCACCTACACAACATGGGCACAACACAAAATTTACACAACACCACCTACACAACATGTTTGCAACACCACATGTACACAACACCACTATTAAAACATGTACACAGTAGTAATACTGCACCTCTAGAGACCACACTATCTCTGCTAAGTAACCTTGATTCTAATGTCTTTCCCATGCCATACTATGTACATCCACAACCCAAATTCTAGTTCTATGGTTCTATGGATTACCAATTTCATTCGACACTGCATATATGAATCAAATGAACTAAATTTATGGATTCACATACATGGTGTCACTATACAAAAGAGTGGATTTGGATATAATGAAATTATGCTCACCTAGAAAACAGAGAGGTTGGTAAACAACAATGTCTAAGGGATTGGATTGTTAATGTAATATGAAGGAATGACTAAGTGGATCATCCATAGAGTGATTTGATGTGATATGAGTCTCTATAGCTTCTTCTAAATGGGGAAGAATAATGGTACTAAATTCGACACTACCACATGCACTAGGATGGTTGGGGAGAATTACTTCTCCTGGACTCTTAAATATGGGTGCCCCCTTAACCAAAAATTCAGTGTCAATTTAATGGGAACAATGTGGGTGTGGATCAAATTCATTGGTTCAAATTAAGGGGTAATTGAACCAATAAACCTCACTATGGATGAATTATTTTGAATCTAGAACATATTTTTCATGGGTCTCCTACAGAAGTAAATATGTACGATGGTGCATATTTCCCCAAGGATAATCAAGCATGGTCATGGCATCCATGATGTCTTCATCTAAATGGATGATGGGTAGACTAAAGGAAGAGAGACCACATGACGTGGAGGGAATACCTAAAGCATCATCATGAGATACAAGGTTCACATGCACATCGACAACATTAGCAGATGAATAAGTAGGTGGAATATATACCAATGTTGAGCCCACTTTTCTTTTTTAACAAAATTTGAGCCTATAAATTTTGAGGAAGCTAGTCAAGATGAACATTGGGTGGTAGCTATGAATGAATAACTGGATACAATTGAGGAGAGATACACTTGGGAATTTGTTCCACGACCAAAGGATAAAAATGTTCTTGCAACTAAATGGGTCTTCAGAAACAAATTGAATGAGGATGATCATGTTACCAAGAATAAGGCAAGATTAGTCTGCAAAGGATATGCACAACTTGAAGGAGTTGATTTTGAAGAAAAATTTTCTCCCATTTCCATAATGGAAGCTATCAGAATGTTTCTCTCTTATGAATGCTTGAGAAAAATCAAGGTCTACCCAATGGATGTTAAGTCAGCCTTTCTAAATGGTTAATTGGAAGAGGAATTTTGCATTGAAAAACCCTAAGGTTTTCTACTCTCTGAAAAGGAAGACTATCTCTGCATATTAAAGAAGGTACTATATGGTCTCAAGAAAGCTCCTAGAGCTTGGTATGCTCATCTTGATGGATATCTACGTCAAAAAGTATTCAAGAAAGGAATTACTGACAACTATCTCTATGTGACAGTGGATCAAGATAACTTAACAATTATCGAGGTATATGTGGATGATATAATGTTTGGAAGAAATTATAACAAATTAAGTAAAAGTGTTGCCACAAAGATGCAAAAAGAGTTTGAAATGTCTCTACCTGGAAAGTTGACATAATATTTAGGGCTTCAGATATCTCAGCAAGATAAAGGAATATCTATATATCAAACCAAGTACATCAAGGAAATTCTAAAGAAATTTAAGATAGAATACTGCAAGCCTATCGTTACCCCAATGGTACCAAGGTTCAAGTTAATTTTATAATATCTGTCAAATGATGTGGACTAGAGGTTGTATAGATCTATGTTGGTAGTATTCTATATGTGACAACTTCTAGGCGAGACGTAATGAAGGCAGTTGGACAAGTAGAAAGATTCCAACTAGAACCAAAAGAATATCATATTATTGATGTCAAAATAATTATTTGATATCTTAAGGGTACATCAAAAAATGGTTTACTGTATACCAAAGGAGATGATCTATTTATCCATCATATACATATGAAAATTGGGCAGAAAGTGTTGATGATTGAAAGAGTACCAATGGAGCAATATTCTATCTAGGTGGATGCCTTGTTTAATGGTTAAGTAAAAATCAATATTCAATCTTGTTATCCACAACATAAGTACAATATATCGCAGTAGTAGCTTGTTGTACTCAAGTCCTCTAGATGAAGAAAAAATTGTAAGATATTCAAGTCAAGTTTGATGATCCTATTCCCATATTTTGCGATAACACCAGTGCCATCAATATCTCCAAGATTCTTGTAATGCATTCTAGAACAAAGCATATTCGTTAGAGAGCAGGTCAGCAAAAAAAATATCAAGCTTGACTATGTTGGAACTAAGGAACAAATTGTAGACATCTTTACCAAACCAGTACCTCGTGAAGCATTTTAGTATCTTCTCCAAAATCTTGGGATTATCCCAAGTTATCATTAGAATATTTATCTGATCTAACTAAGTAGAAAAGGGGAGTGGAGGTGTGTGTAAGTCCTTAGGCTGATAGTTTGTCAAGGGAAGTTACCCTTTTCCATTGATGACAATGGGGGAGAGAATTTGGTAGGAGTATGAAGAGGTGTCATTATCACAGGGGGATTACTTATGTTGTAATCAATTCCAAAGGGGGAGATTGTTGATCAGTGGTTTTAATTGATGTCAAACCATGCAACACTAGGGGATACGTTGATATTGCTAGGAATTTTGACTTGACAACTTACTCTATTCTGAGTCAAGGATCTTTAGTATGGATTCTAATCGTTGATATTTTTCGTTGATATATGGCACGCCATGTAATTCTTCATGGTTTGAGAGATATTTGTGTTTCAAGTTAGTAACCCCAGTTAGTGGGCTAAAACCCCATGTAGTTGTGGCATGGAACTCATCATTGGTTATGGTAATTAAATATTGAATACTTAATAGTGTTTTAAGCTCCTAAAATCCCTCCAATTTTCACTTGTTGAATACCCTGTCAACCTAAGCATTTCTATAAATTGTGACCCTCATATCCTCCTCATGGAAGGATTTCGCTAATTCATAATTGTCATTGTGGCACTTTCGCTATAATTGTTTTTTCTAAAATCCTTAAAAAGCTAAATTTAAAACATATTTTAGCCGAAATCTTAATGAACCTAATGAAAAAATTTTAGATCTTGGTTCGCTATATTTTCGGAGATATGATCTACGAAATTTAGGATTTTTACAAGCTCCTGAATTCGATGTCAAACACGTGGCCTTGGGAAAATCATCATAGCTTTCTCTCTGAGAATTGGATTCAAATTTTGTAAAACGTTACATAAATAGAACAGACTGTAGTTTTTTGGGTATCGTTTTCAGGACCGAAAGTCGAGATAGTGACATGTGGCACTGTGTAAAAGTTGATTATACTAAACTAGTCTATAATGATGTCATCCTGGGATATTGGGAATAAATCTTTCTTGATGAATCCAATATCGATCAGGCGTATGGGGTTGGAAATAGCACTCAAAGGGATAGCACAGGAATACATTTAAAACCTTATAGATTCAAAATTACATATATATAGTACATTAAATATCAAACTTCTAGAAGGCAAGAAGAGTATGCATTCAAGGATCACTACAGTAAGGAGCACACATCAGTAGTCAAGGGTAAGTATGTTACAAAAAGGAATGTATGATTAGGTTTTTCATTTAAATTTCAATATCATCTCTGACATGTGTTTTTTTAGGATAGTGTAAGTATTTTGTATGTATGTTTGTTTAGGTTTTGTTCGTAAATGTTGAATATATTTACATTTCTATGACATATGTTTTACGGGACAATGTAAGTATTTCCTTTGTATATTGGTTTGGGTCTTTTTCATTAATGCATGTGCAGGAAGGAGTAAACAATAGGACAACTCAGACACATACTAGAAGGATGTGCAACACCACACTACCATTACTAGAAGAAAGCACAACAATACCTCAACAAATGCTAGTGATCCAAGAAGTATTGTCAAGTCAAGTATCAAGTCATGTCAAAAGTCAGTGTTGTAAAAATCATCATTGTAAAATTGTAAAAGAGTCATTATTGTAAAAGAATCAATATTACTAGAGTTGAAGAGGTATTGTTGGTAGGTATAGGAGTCATTGTTGGATAATGTTATGGTTGCATTGTTGGTCATATTGTGATTGGCTGATTGGTCTTGTTCAAGAAAATCATTGTGAATAATATTGTAACATGGATCATTGTCCCTGGTATGGGATTCCACACTCTTTTCTTATTTCCGATCATTATAGGGTGGCAGGGAAGTGATAGTTTGGTGCATGAACACTTCCGAGTGGTAGGTCGGTCTAGGATGAGGGGGCATACATTTAGTTGACTACTAAAGAAACTAGGGAATTGGAGTTTCCGTCCAGTGGGATATAGATAAGAATGATTTTCTACAATTATAGGAATTTGTAACTTTCATTTCAGTTGGGCCTGAATATTAAATATTTTATTACAAAAATTTTCGGTGGTTTTTGACCTGGATGGGGTTTTCCACCTAAAATTTGTGTGCCTGTTGTTAATTTTTTCATCCAGGATAAAATACCACATTGAACAGCTCAGATGATTAAAATAATAAGTTAATTGGATTCCTATTTTGTAGAGGATCAAAATCGTTCTATAGATTGTCCCAATTAGTTGAGTGGAATTTAAGTTAGGATTTATTTTATTATTTTATGAGTTGGACTAATCGCATGTTGTTTTGGTCAAAGCCCCAAGCGGTTCCTCACAAATTTATAAATAGAAGCGAACCCAAGTTCATTTGCACACATTCTCTCATGATATCTTCTTCATGATGTTTTGGTTATTGGTCATATTTCTATTTTCTAGCTCACACAAGTATGTCACAAGAGGCTCACGTAGTGGATTAGGATAACATACAAAGGAAAATTTCAGATCTGGGCCACGGTTAGTAGAACTTGATTTAGCAGCTATATTGGGCTTGGGTGATATGATAAGTGTGTTGTGGTTGTAGATTAGCTAGTAAAGCCGCCTGTAGGAAGGATTGAAGGCGCGCACAATTTAATAGGGTATTCAAGCATTCAACCGCAGAAATAGAACCCCCTAGTTGTGGCTCATAGCTGGTTCAGTCGTGAGAAGGGCGTGTCAAGGTTGTGGATCTAAGAGTTATTGGGAAAATTGATTTTGGATCTCTTTCAGTTTCCTGCACAACATCATCACTCATCTGTCATGTAGTCATAGACGCATTACAACACTCATCAACAATATTCTAGATCCAGATCTAGATCTGTGCAACTGAGATCACTTGGTATTGGTGGTTCATTGGTTTCGTGTCTTCATATTATAGATCTTTCATTCTACAAATCAGATTTCTTTAATTTTGATGTATAATTGTACTCAACTCATTGTGTTCCCTACTAAAATATTTTTAAGACAATCTATAGAAGAAGAATATTTGAAAGGGTTTCCCCTGCTATCATGTTTTTCCCTAGTCTAGGACCAATTTATATGTCTCATGGTTGTGATATTGTCTTCTCTTATGTTGCATCTATTTTTCTATATTCATTTACAGTTTATGGTTATTTATATTTCAAAAATCTTAATATAGTGTTGATGGAAATATAATTTGGGCTTAATTCACTAATACAACCTAGATCAATATTGAAAAACTAACATGTTTTCAAAGCTAAATTGAATGAAAAGTGCAAACGAAGAAAATTTGTAAATACCACATTATCAGAGAGTATATATACAAGTTTATCATAAATAAAATATATAAGAGAACAAATCTACAAGCCAAGGTCAAGATGTCTTCCTCTACCTTTAAGGAGCATGATAAACTAGGTGATGCTTCTAACTTTTCTACATGGAAATTTAGATTAGAGATTATTGTTCATAAAAGCAATGTGCTGAAATACATTCAATGAAATATTCCCAAACTGTTAGAGGATGCCTCTCCTGTCATTAAGAACAGGTACAAGAAAGATGAGTCTAAAGCAAAAAAGTATTAGATGATGGGTTACATTATCACTTACTTGTTATGTTGGGAACTTTAAGTAGTCTAAATATATGTATGATAAAGTAGCCAACATGTATGAAGATAAAAATATGAATAAAATTATTACACTGAAATATGAACTCAAGGATGTAATGATGAATATAGGTGAGATTGTTCATTCTTACATCATGAGGATCTCTCATCTTAACGATCAACTATTGAGGGTTGGTGAATATGTGCCAAATAGAGAGTTGGTTGTCGTGACTCTCAAAGGTCTCCCTCCTATTTTGGAAACCTTCATTACTACTATCAACAATGAATCCAAAATGATAGAAAGAGGAAGTATTAAGAAACATGAAGAAGGAGAGCATGCTTCTTATGTTGCCCATAACAAAAGAAATAAATTTAGAGGAGACCCATCTAAAATACCTCCTTTTCAAAACTAAAAAGGAAGAAATGGAAAATTATTTGATCACATTGAATGCTACAATTTCCACAAGAAATATCGATTTTCCAGTGATTTTCTAGAAAAGAGTAAGATGTCGCATTACAACAACTATGATAACAGAAGAAAAGACATCCCAAGGATCAACCATGACAAAACGTATGAGAGCAGAAGAATATACTCATCAAGCGACCGTGAAGAAGACCATCCATATCAGAAGAGGTCAAAAGCTTCAAGGTATGAAAGTAATACTGTGGATAGAAATTAATATATTCTTGTTTATGCACCTACTAGTTCTTCTCCACCAGATTCATGGTATAGTTGGCTAGTTGATAGTGGGGCCACTTATCACTTTCTGGTTATAAATAAGTCCTCTCTAACCTAGTAGAGAGGGAGAAAAATTTTAGGATAATTATTTGAAAGAATTCCAATCATCCTGTAAAAGGGTTTGGGTCGGTTAAATTTTAGTTAAACACTGGGAAATCAATATTGCTAAATGATTTCATGTATGTGTCGGGTCTTATGAAAATATTGATTTATATATCTGCATTAGAAGATAAAGGAATTAGGATTGCCTTTAGCAATGGTAAGGTATTAACTTGGCCTCCTGATTCACATATAAAAGTTGATTCACATTAGGAATGATATCTCAGTGACTCTACAAGGTCACAAGAAGGCCACTCTTTGAATGGGCCTTTAACACCAATCATATCAGTGAATTATGACACTGAAGGCTGGTTCATTTATATTATGAGTTTCTTTATATATTGAAGAGATTGGCTTTTTGTGTTCCCGATGTACATGCACAACATGAGGGAGTTTGTCCTAGTTGCACTAGTGGAAAGAAAAAAAGGGGGTCATTCCCCTGAAGCCATAATAGAATATATGACATACTTCATATCATCCATTCAGACATATGTGGTCATATGCCTATGCACTTTTTAGCAGTCATATCTATTACATTACCTTCATTTACAACTACTACAGAAATACATGGTTATATTGCATCAAGCACAAGGATGAAGCCTTTGAAAAATTTCAGGGGTTCAAAGCATTGGTCGAGAATCAACCTAGGAAAAGGATCAGAGTGTTCAGATCCAACAATGGAGGAGAGTACATTCTAAAATAATTCATAACATTCTACAAGAAGGAAGGGATTAAGAAGGAGACTATTATACCTTATACACCAGAATAGAATGAAATTGCTGAAAAAGGAACTGGTATATATTCGAAGTTGCTCATGCTATGCTACATCATCAGAAGGTACCAAAGTTTCTATGGGTTGATGTAGTAAATACTATTCTCTATGTTCGTAACTGAGTGCCTTATCAAACATTTAATAATAATACTCCAGAAGAAGTCTTCACAGGAAACAAGCTAGACATTATCCATTTATGCAGATTGGATGCCAAATATTCTTCCATGTACAGAAAGATAAGAGAAATAAAGTGGAAGCTACAAGAAGAAAAGGTATGTTCATGGGTTACTGTGAAAATGCCAAGGCTTACGAAATTTACATTCCTTGTCAAAGGAAGTTTTAAATTAGTAGATATGTAACCTTCGATGAAGATGCAACACTTTGTAATGCAAGATATCTTCCTCAGCATCCCAAGGAAGATGATGTTGATAAGCATATTCTATATATCCAATCGATGATCGAGTCATAAAATCATGATACACCCATGGAATCTCTAGATCCATTAGATCCACCTACCAGTGATCCTCCTTCAAGGAAGAGACTGCTTTGGCTTCATGACACACTGCAAGACAATGAAACGAATATTCTTGTTTGTTGATCATTTAGAGAAAGAAATTAACCTTGCATTTATCATGGTTATGTTGCAGCTATGAGTACCATGATTCAAACCGAACCATCCTCATTTGAAGTATTCAGAGAATAGGTTTGGAAGGATGCCATAGCCAAAGAATATGAATCAATTGTGAAAAACGATGTATGGGATATTGTGCTGAGACCATATGGGAATTATATGGTGACTTTGAAGTGGTTGTTCAAAATCAAGCATGGAATCGATGGCCTCATCAAAAAGTATGAAGTGAGGTTCATAGGTCATGGTTTCTCTCAGAAAGAGGGAGAAGAGTGCAATGATATATTTTCTCCTATGGCTCGATATACAACTATCAGCTCGATAGTTGCCCTTGCTGCTAGTCAAGGATGTTCATTTCATCATATGGATGTAAAGACTACCTTCCTCCATTGTATGTTACATGAAGAAGTATATGTCGCATAGCCATAGGGATTTGAAGTGGAATACCACGCAACACATGTTTGCAGGTTCAAGAAAGCACTATATGGATTGAAGTAAGCTCCCCGAGCTTGGTATTCTTGCATTGAAATCTATCTAATCAGACTAGGTTTCAGTAGAAGAAGTGTTGATCCCAACCTCTATTTTAAGGTTGTTCATGGTATGCCTTTAAATATGATTCTATACGTTGATGATTTATTCTTAAGAGGAAGTGAACCATTTATCATCGAATACAAGATGAAGCTACCCTGTGAATTCAAGATGAAATATCTCGGTCTCATGCATTAATTTTTTTTCCTTAAGGTATTAAAAAAGCTTGGAAAAATATTTCTCTCACATGGAATGTATGTGGTAAATATGTTGGAAATATTTGGGATAATTTAATGCAAAGGCATTGTCACTCCGATGGAGATGAAATTCGAGAAGTTGTCTGGTAAAAAAACTAGACCCGATCTAGAAAATCCATCCGAATATAGACAATTGATTAGGGATATAATGTTCCTTGTGAACACCCATCTAGATGTATTCTATGCTATAAATCGTTTGAGTTAGTTCATGATAGAGCCCCTTCATTCATATTGGATAGTAGCCAAGCATGTATTAATATACTTAAAGGGATCGATCACACTTGGTTTGAGATACTCTCCTAGAGATATCCAACTTCATGGATTCACATATCTTGGCTAGGTAGGTAATGTCATCGATAGAAAGAGTACATTTTGATGTTGTTTCATCCTTGGTATTGCCATGATATGTAGATGAGAAGGAAGTAGAATTAATTAGCATTAAGCATCACAGAAGTAGAGTACATTGCCGCTAACACAACAAGATGTGAATTTGTGTGGTTAAGGAAGCTCTTTGTGTGATCCTTGGTCAAGTTTTGGTCACTATAGTGATATACTATGATAATAAGAGCCAGATTCATTTGGAAGAGAATCTTACATTTTAGTACAATTCCAAGCATATCGAGATTTGATATCACTTCGTTTGTGACATGGTGAAAAGAGGAGTTGTTAAACTCCAACACATTTCAACAAATTATCAGACTACATATATTCTCACCAAGGCTTTACTGAAAGGGAAGTTCTCGGTTTTCATAGACTGGCTTGGACTGATGATTTTAGCCCCTTTGGATAAGGGGAAGTGTTAAGAAATGACATTGAGCAATCTCTTCCTATCTTGTGTTATCTCTCAGGGTGAGGAATTGAGATGAAGTACTCTTGGGTTTGTGTGATCTTTGGACAATATGGCACTTGCCTATCTACTTCAGAAATTATCACTCAACCCAGATCAACATGAAGAAATTACTGAAAAAAAATAGTGATACAAAAAAATTTATATGATTGGTTAGTCATTTATAATAAAAAACCCTTCCTCCCTTTATTTACACAACTTTGATTAAATGAGCCCATGTGTATACGCGACTTCGCTGAGACCAAAATGCATAAAAATCTACAAATTTTGACCTACAATTTCGTAACTCTTTATAACTTTAGAAAGATCTAGATCATAACATTCAGAGATAAAAGCATGCATCAATACTTACATGCAGACAATATATGAGGGGATCATACAATGGAAAGTCATTTCAGGTCTCATGATCCTCATCCATCATTGCATTCATCTATGCATTGTTATTGTAGATCAACTTATCAACTATATCACTTATAATCCAAATATAATTTAGATTGAAGCATTCATAAAAACCATTACACATGCACCCTTAACACTTTGATCTTCACCTCCTTATATAGTTATAGCCTTAGCCGATACCATGAGCCAAAACCACACTAGTGTCGATGGTAATCTTGGACGGGATCAAATAACCATTACTACACTCAATATTGTGGGCTAATACCATGGTAAAGACCCTTGGAATTTATAAATTAGTGTGGCAGCATGTACGTGACTTGGTTTCTTCATACTTGTGTGTCTACGCGACTTAGCCTTAACTAACTTGTGTATAGATCTTCAAATATTCACCTTCATCAAACTTCTGTTTCTGACCTACAAAACTCTCTCCCATCATTTTTTCACCTTTAAAATGATATGTGAACACATATGGTCACCATTGAATTGTTCTTTCACGATTGGGTTTCCATCAAGGACAACACGGGTACCATAATTCAAACAATTTCCCCTTTGGACTTGATGGAAACCATGTTTGTTTTTGATCACCATAGCCTGAAGATACCTAAAAGAGACACCTTAGTCAAACACCAAGATAATCTCCTCCTTTGACATCAAGGGAAAAGGATGGATCAATGATCCTGCTCAGCATATGCACATGTTTTAGAAGTATTTAAAATATATGACTCTATGGCGCAACTGAAAGATACCTTACATTAATTTCCCAACCAAGTGGGTTTACATACTATCAACTTCGCAACATGGGATTACATATATGACTCAATTACCAAACCAAGTGGGTTTACATAGTATCATTGAATAATTAGATCATAGGACTTCATATGACCTGTACATTAAATGACCTGTACAAAGTGATAACAATTTAAACATCTCTAGCACTGCCTTAAACATAATGCCAACAATGCATTACCAAGGCTAAAACTCCCCATGAACCAGTTCTCCCTGCTTTATGTAAGATCATCAAATCATGCATCAGAGTATCTTCATCAATCATAAAAATCATAAATGAAAATTTGAACCAACTCATAGAGCTCAAAACCAGTTATAAGAAATGGTTGCAGGTTGTAATCAATTGTGAATAGTAAATAGCAGGAATAAGGATATAAGAGACTGTTCTTGAGTTGAACCCAAGTATTTCTCATAAAAGATGTATATGTTCTTGTTTGAGTCAAAACTTGTGTATATACGCGACTATGCTTCATGAAACCTACGTACATAAAGCAAGCTTATGAACTTTTCACCTGTAGAATGAGAAAACTTGAGTAATAGAAAAATGAGGGAGAGACAACTAACAGTTTATGTCTAAAATATTCAAATGATATTCTTGGAAGAGGGTTTCTGTCTCAAATATTCAAATGCTTTTCTTGGAAGAGGTTCTGTAAATATATTAGCAACTTGTTCTTTGGAGGGAACATACTCCAAAATTAACCTTTTTCTCAAGCACCTGTTCTCGTGGAAAATGATAATTAATTGGAATGTGCTTGGCCTTGGAGTGCATAAACAGATTTTTCTAAATAATAATAGCTCTTCTATTATTACATAGGATGGATATGGGTGGAGAACATTTTATATGAATATCTTGTAGTGTTTGCATAATGTGAAGGATTTGTGTGCAACAATATGCAGTAGCCACATATTATACTTTTGTTGTAGATAAGACAATAGAACTTTGTTTCTTGCTGAACCAAGATACCAATCAGGGCCCCATGTAAAATGCACCTCCACTAGTGATTTTATGGTCATCAACATTTACAGCTCAGTCTGCATCTATGTATGTATCAAGGGTAAGATATGCACATTTAGGATACCATAAGCCAAAGTCGTAGGTTCGTTGGAGATATTTGAATATTCTCTTAACCGCTTGAAGATGTGTTTCCTTTTTATTGGCTTGGAAACTTCCAAAAATACCAAGTACATGGATGTTGTTTGGTCTAGTACCTATTAAATAAAGTAAAGTTACAATGATAGACTTGTACTCTGGTTGGTTTATTATGGGAGATTCATCATGTGAACTAAGGCTACATCTTTTCATCATTTGATTACATACTGGTTTGTAGTCTTCCATCCCATACTTCTTCATAATCTTCTTGAGATATTTTTTTGCGAGAGAAAGATGCCATATTTTGCTTGTTGTATTTGTAAACCAAGAAAATATGTTAGCTCCCCAAATAAACACATTTCAAATTCTTGTTATAGAAAAAAATAAAATTTGTGACTCATATTTTCTTCATTACTCCCAAAGATGATATCATCAAGATAGACAACAATAATTAGAAATTTTTAATCATCAATTTTTGTGTCCAATTTGTTGTTTGTGGATCCTTTTGTAAAACCTCATTATTGAAGATACTTGTGAAGATGCTAATACAATGCCCGTGGGGCTTCTTTTAGCCCATATAAACAATTTTTGAGTTTGCATACAAGGTTTTCATCATTCCCTAAAATGAATCCTTCTGGTTGTTCAATATATATTTATTCTTCTAGACCTCCATTAAGGAATTCATATTTTACATCCATTTGATAAAATTCAAAATGGATAAATATTGAAAATGAAAGAAACATTCTTATGTCTTCAACTGTGGCTACTGAAGAAAATGTTTGTTCAATGTCTATACCTTCTTGTTGAGCATAACCTTTACAAACAAGTCTTTCTTTATTTCTAATGACTTCTCCATTTTCATTCAACTTGTTTTTGAATATCTATTTTGTCCCAATAAAAATTTTATAATGAGGTCTTGGAACCAATTCCCATGTATTATTATTTTCAATTTGATAAAGTTCTTCATCGATGGCCATAACCCAACATTCATATTTACTAGATTGATTTACATTTTGTTGTTCAATGATGGATAATAAAGCGAGATAAATAGGAGATCCTACAATAGTTCTTCTTGTTTGTACCCAAGATTCCTTTTCTCCTAGAATTTGAGTTTCTCAATGATTATTTTGAACATACCTAGATGGAGCCTTTTATTTATCAGATATGTCTTCTTCTGCTACTTCATTAGTTTCTTCTTCAATATCATTTCAATTTGGTGTGGGGAAATATTCATCATCATCATCCTATTTTGTTGGTGTTACCTTTTTGAGATCTATGCATGCTTCATAAATCACAACATCAATACATTCAATAATTTTATGAGGTCTCTTATTGTAACATTTGTATCCTTTGCTTCTAGATGAATAACGAAGAAGTATTCCTTCATATCTTCCCTAGCTTCAAACTTACCAAGTTTTTAATCATTACTTTTTATGAAACAATTACTTCAAACTATTCTAAAATGCTTTAGAGTAGGTGGCTTACCATACCAAGGTTCATATGGAGTTTTATCACTGCTTACACGAACATGAGCCTTGTTGAGAATACTTACTGCGGTATGTGAAACTTCACCCCAGAAGGTGTAAGGTGTTCCAGACTCATCAAGCATTTCACAAACCATTTTTTGAACTGTTATGTTCGTTATTTTTGCCACATCATTATGTTGAGGAAGTTTGGCTATAGAAAATTGTCTTTTATGCCATCTTTTTCATAGAAATCAAAGAATTCATCTGATATGTATTCTCCTCCTCGGTCATATATGAGACATTTTGTTTTAAGATCTAACTCATTTTCAACTAATTATTTGACAAATTTAAATTTATCAAATGTTTCATCTTTGTGTTTCAATAAACCGATCCAACATATTGCATAAAAGTCAGTAATAAATAGCATATAGTATTATTCTCCACAAGGTTAATTATTCCTTACTGGTCCACATAAATCAATATTTATAAGTTCAAGAGGTTTACTTGTCGATCCTTCTTTGGCATTGAATTGAACTTTGGTTTTCTTACCGAATTGACATGACTTGCATATGGTACTTTCTAGTAGGGTGTTGTTTGGCAGATCGGGAACAAATTTGAGCTTGCTTGATTTTCTTATTTGAGAGAAGCTTTGATGTCCCAACCTTTTGTGTCGTAACCAATTTTCCTATGATTTTCCTAGGTAACATTGTTCTTGGCCACCTTTGAATATATATAGATTACTCATAGTTATTGTTCCTTTTATTATGGTTTTTCATGTGTCAATTTCACGAACCACAGATTCTGTTGATCTAAATACCACTTCATTTCCTTGATCATACATTTGGCCAACACTCAACAAGTTATTATTTAATCCCTCAAAATACATAATATTTCTAGGTTTAACCTTTTCTTTTATAAAAACACATTCTTTACCCTTAATGATAGTAAGTCAGACATTTCCAAAACTAACATTCTTTTATTTGTCTAATGCATTGTATGAAACAAGTTTATCTTTATCACATTTCACGTGTTTTGAGCATCCGTTGTTAATGTACCATTGATTTTATTGTCCTTCTGCAAACCATGCTATGCCACCTATTTCATATTCTAAGTCCTTCCTTTTCTATACCATAGAATTTGTTGATAGTTTCTCCTTTTGAGATGTTGGCTGTAATTTTCTCATACATTCAGATTCCTCATGTCCAAATTTATTGCAAAATGCGCATTCAATTTCACATTTTAGAGGTGAGAAATTATTATAGGTGCTCTTCTTGATTCATGTCTCATTCTTTTTTTTCTTGCATCTCTAATTATGATGGTTTTGTATGCAACACATCGAGCAAGCTTGGGACAAAAATTATGACATGAGAAACATTTTTCATTAAAGAGGAAATTTTGTGATCATAGAATCTTCTAGTGTTCTTTACCCTTTGATTGATGATTTTTTTATTGTTCATCCTTGGATTAGAGTGAACACGATTTATCTGTGAAATGTCTTTATTCTTTTGTTGAAGATTGAAACTTTGTTGACTGGATTTTGCTACATTTAGATAGCTTCTGGTTGTGGCTGAGGGTTTTTCTGTCTGTGATGTTTCTCCAACGTATCCAAGATCTGTCTTCATAATACGAGAGCATTGAACCTTGATAATTTCATCTATGGTATCATGTCCTTTATCAAATATCAGATTTAGAGTTTTTATATTCTCAAGTTCCTTTCTTAGACTTACTATTTCACATTCTAACTTCTCATTATGGTTATCCTTTTCTATGAGTTGATCCTTTAATGTATATATGGCTACTTTGTTTTCTTCCAAGCATAGTTCAGGTTGAGTAATTTCTTCCAAGAAATATTTTTCCTCTAAAGCATCCAAAATTTTTTCATTGGAGAATAGTACTTCTTTCAAATGCCATGAGTAGTTTAAGATATTGATTAGATTCTCCTTCTTCACTATTTGAAAAAGCATCACTATCTTCATGAGTATAATAAATTTTCCTATTGTAAAATTGTTTCCTATTTCATTTTTCAATATCCTTCCCTTGTCATGGTTGTTTTTATAAGGAAATTTAATAGTATAATGACCAACTCTACCACAAGCATAACATTTGAAAGGAAGCTTACCTTTGAACCTTCCGGTACCAAGTTGAAGTTTCTTTACAAAATTTACCTCATCTTCTTCTGATACATACCCTAATTCCTTATGTTCTTCGTTTTCCTTTTGTTTTCCAGTTTTTTTAAATGTGGCTTCTATGACTTCTGAGGGACCATCGTTTCTCATTACAAAGCAGTCAGGATCCCGTAAAGTTTACCAACAGTAAGTTTTTGTAGATCATGTTTCTCTTCAATGGTAGACACTTTTGACTCGAATTGCGGAGTTAAAGATATTGATATTTTCTCTACTAAAGTTGTGTCTTTTATTTCTTCACCCATATTTCTCATACGCTTTACAATATCATCTATACGTAGAAATAAACATGCAATACTTTCATCATTATGAATTCTTAGATTTTCATATTGAATTCTAAGAGTTTGGAGTTTAAAATTTTTTACCCTGTTATCGTTTTCATAGCTTTAGATGATTATGTCCCATATTTCCTTTGTTGAATTTAACTGCATAACTTTGATAAATTTTGATTCGGTCATGCTTCCAAATAATGCATTAACAACTTTTTCAATGGTTTTATGTATCTTCTTTACTGCTTCATTTATTGGAATTGTAGTTGGATATTAGTAACCTCCTTCAACAATTTCACAAACATCGGCTCCAAGAGGCTAAATATAGGATTTTATTTTTGTCTTACAAAATATTAAATTTTTTTTTTTTGAAGAGTGGTGGTCTAATATATGTTGTTCTATTTTTATTTCTCATATTGGTATGTCTTCCTTCGAGCGACCAAGCTCCTTCTAAAGGACGTGCTATGATTCCAATTTTTCGAAAAAATACTGGGGGGGGGGGTGGGGGGTGCGCTGGGAGGCGCAAAACAATATCTAAAAAACTCAATAATATTTTCTTTTCTAAATTCTGTGTTTGACTTTACTGAAGCCAAATCACGTATGCACATGACTGTTGTACATGAAACTAGAGTATGGTTAGTAAACTTATAAATCAGTTAATTCTTTATATATTTAACTTAAACCAGAATGTAAGAGATTCATCAAGCATTTGATAAGTAGTAAGCATGTGCAATAAGAAAAGAATAAAGTATCACACATAAGCAACACACATGAACACCAAGATTTATGGTGGAATCCCAATGTGGGAGAAAACCACTGTTGTTTTCATATTATTCTTCAATCCTATTATTATAAAAAATGTCTTATATTCTTGTACTTGTGCAGACTCATGCTAGTACACAAGAACTCACTTTCTAAAGGCTACAACCTTCACTCATTCTCCAGCTCCTACTGGAAGGGAGCTTCAACCACCTGATCTCATTTACCAGGACCCATTAGAAGGGAGCTTCAACCCCATAATCTAATCACCAAATACTACTGGCAAGAAGCTTCGAGTTCCTCACTCAAGGCTCCAACCCTCAACACCATGCGTGGACAATCTTTCATAAACTTTCACACTAGATCCACCTTCATTAATACATCACAACTTGTAGACCACTTTTCATCACATAATCCATGTTGAACCATTTAACATCATATAATCCAAATATATAAAATGAAATTGATTACTATACCCAAAAAATTCATGCAATTCCTGAAAACAGCCACTGAACCAAACAGTCACCAAAAACTCGCACACTGAACCAACCACTGAAGGAAACAATAACTTAACTAATCACCAAATTAATTCAAATAGAATAGTGAGATCACTGTAACCAGAACATAGAACTATATTCAGAATACTGCATCAACACATTGAATCAACTCCAACTCTTATCATTCATAAAACAAAAGGTATACGCTACTTCACTTAAGGAAACTTGTGTGTATATGTGTTTTTCTATAGAGAAACCTTCGTAAATATCTAAATATACTAAGTTCCAAATATATTACTCTGAATCACTCACAGAATTGAACAAAGTAATTTAGATTACAAATATCTGAACCCTCATATAGTCAGCAACATTAAGAATATTTTCAACCAACCAACATGCAACCAATTTCAACTTCATCATTCAATTAGTTCTACTTCAGATATTATCACTCAACCCAAATAAAGATCAAGACATCATTGATAGACAATAGAGATACAACAACACTGATATGATTGATCAGTCAGTTATACGTAGACAAAATTTCTTCCTTTATGTATGTGACTTTGATGAAATGAACCCGCATGTATACACGACTTCACTGATACCAACATGCGTACATATCTGCAAATTTTGACCTAAAATTCTACAACTCTTCAAAACTTCAGAAAGGCCCATATCATAACATTCAGAGATAAAATCATTTGTCAATACTATCTAGTCAATCTAGGAGAATATCATATAATGGAAAGTCACTTAAGGTCTCATGATCCTCATCCATCATTGTATTCATCAGTGCATTATTATTTCAGATCGACTTATCAATTATAGCCCTTATAATCAAAATATAATTCAGATTGAGCATTCATCAAAAACCCTTACACATGAACACTTAGCACTTTTATCTTCACCTCCTTATATAGTTAGAGCCTTTGTTGAAATTTGCAACAAGAAACAGTGAAATTGGCATCCAGAAACAACATGAAAATGCACATAGACTAGTGTGGGATCACAGGTAACACAGTGATGGATCCTAGCGATACATTAGTGTGCAACTAAATTTTAAATCAATCGGAAAATAAATTGTAATATTATCTCATAACAACTTGTAAGAGTTAACTAAGTGTGATAGACTTAGTTAGCTCAATAATTTCTAGTTGAGGCTCAAAGGATAGGCATGTAGAGTCATTCTACTATTTACAGGGTCTAGTTGTAGTTGTAGCACTAGTGTAGTCTAAGTGGGATCAATTAACTCACATTAATTGAGTTAAAATCAGTTTAACTATTTCTAATTGTCTGATGAGCTGGTGGAAGATCAACTGAATTAAAATAGATTTAATTCACCAGTAGTGATCTAACAATTAACTAATGATTCACTATTTATAGCTGCATGCATGTCAATTCTGATGGAGACCTAGTTGATACAAATGTTTAAGACAAGTAAAATATCAGTTGTATTTTTGGTGAACTTCCCAGGTGCAGTTATAAAGTTAGAGGAAGGATCCGTATGGATTGCGCAATCAAGCAAGGTTTATTATCCTATTTAATAGGGATTAATTTCCTATGGATTGCGTGAGAAATACTGGACTAAGAAGGGGATGATAAATGGCTAAGCGTTGGTCAATTCAACCTAAGAATTGCTAGAGAGTTTTGAGAAAGATCAAAGTGAGAAAGTCAAGATAGTTCATGATTTTCTCGGTGTGAGAAAGCATTGTATTGTTCCATGATTCTTTGACTATGTACAATATATGATAGAGGTGATTTGAGTAGGTTCTTTCCCCAATAACATATTGTGTTGTTTGATTTATTATTTCTTTCTCTTACTTTCATCTGATTGAGTGATTGTCTTTTATATTCCACAAATATTGTAGAAGGATTTAGTATCTTGCTTTAGTACATTGCATGATTGGATTGAAATCATTGATATAATATCTACATGGTATTACAACTTTTTTAGAGATTTTCTACATGGTATCAGAGCACTACGAATCACAATAGTGGAGAATAAATTCAGTTTTTGTTGAACAATATTCAAATTTGTAGATACTTTCTTTGGAGCTAGAAGTGGATCAAGATGTATTTCAATGGCCTAAGCTTAGAGGGAAGTTCAAATTATATTGCATGGAAGGAGAAGATGGAGGGAGTGTTGGAGGACAATGGGTTATAGGAATTCACAAATAATGATATTCCGAATCACGCAGCAGCAGATGCCAACTTCTTGATACATGGCAGAAGAAGGTAGCAAAGACGACAAGGATCTTGTTACAGGGAGTTAGAGATCATATTTTCCCGAGTCTCCATGGAAAGGCAACTCCATATGCTATGTGCAAGACCTTAACAGATTTGTTTAAAATCAGTAGTGACCACTGAAAATTTCCACTGAAGGAGAAACTCAGGAAAATAAAAATGGAGAAGGGCGACACAATTGAGAAATACTTGACCAAGTTTAGTCAATGTTGAGATGAGCTTGGAAGTGTTGGGATTACTGTAGTTGATGATGACCTGGTGAGCCTATCTCTTCTAGGATTTCCCAAGGGCTGGCATAGTTACCAAGGCTCTATGAATGGGAGGGAGAAGTTACCATATTGGGAGCGACTATGGTCAGATTTGGTAATAGAAGAGATGAGGTAGAGCAACAGAGACGGGACCTCCAACGCCAACAAAGAAGAAGATTGTGCATTGACTGGAAAAAAAAATAAGGCCAAGGGAAATAAATTCCATGGCGAAGAGAGAAAGAGAGACTTTTCTAAGATCAGATGTTTTCACTCTCACGAGCATGGACACTATGCTTCGAATTTTCCATAGAAGAAGGAAAGCAAGAAGGATCTTGCAGTTGCAGTGGGTGAAGCATTGGCCTCATAGTTTGAGCTTGATTTTACTCTCATATCATGCATGGAGAGAACTAAAATGAGATGAATGTGGTATCTATACAATGGTGCCTCATTCTATATGATGGGGAATAGATATATCTTTAGTCACTTGGAGGAGAGGGACCTCTAGCAGAACATGGAGTTTGGAGATGAAAGGAGGTATATTGCGACCGACATAGGTACAATTACCTTTTAGAGGGAGTTTGCTTCCCTCTCAGACTAGAAAATGTTTTTTATATTCCAGGCCTAAGGAAGAATCTTTTCTATGTAGCAGAATTAGAAGACTGTGGTTATGAGGCGATGCTTAGAAAAGGAAAGGTGTTCCTTACACAAATAGCCACAGGATAGGTGAAGTAGATTGGTTGGAAGAGTCAAGAACCTGTATGCTCTCGAGGTTAAGGATGCATGCAAGGATTTGAGGAGGAAATCAGTGGTTAATGACTTTGTGTTTGATAGGGAGAAATTATCTCTCAACATGAAGTCTTGGAAGCAATCTCAGAAGTTTGTGGGGAAGCCACAATTGGAGAAGTAGAGAGGAGACCGAGTGGAAGATTCCACTCAAGAAAAGACCTCCAAGAGGGGGGAATTTTGAAATAGATGGGCAGAGGGAGTACATGCCACTATACCTCCAGGTGTGAGGTGGGGTGATGTACAAAATTAATCCCAAGGAGAAATTTTGGTAGGGTCCATTGAGATGGTGTGTCTCATGGATCGAACCTGGCTACAAGGATACCATAGTACAAAAGTAGTAGGAAGGATTAGTTATATTGATGCAGTCAGGTGTCAGCAAGAAAAACATTAGAGTGACAGGTGTCAGATACTAGAGCGTAGATCAGAGTTGGCAGCTTGGCAGAATGCACATATGTAGATGTCAGGAGTAGCGCAGGGAGTCCAGTAGACATGGGTAATAACTCGAAAAAATAAGAAGACTCTGATGACAAATGCATTATAATGCTTTTTTCTTTTGGAGGCTATTCAATTTTAGGAGAGTTGCATGTGCAAACAACACTAGAAAAGTGTTGCATGCAAGAACATTCCAAAGGTACTGGATCGGGATAGATTAATTTCTTTCTTGTTGAGAGGGAGTGTTGAATTTTGCAACAAGAAACAGTGAAATTGGCATCCAAAAACAAAAAGAAAATGCAAACACACTAGTTTGGGATCATAGGTCACACAGTGATGGATCCTAGTGACATATTAGTGTGCAACTAATTTTTAAATAAATTGGAAAATAAATTGTAATCTTGTATCATAACAACTTGTAATAATTAACTATGATAGACTTATTTAGCTCAAGACTTTGATTTGAGGGTGAAAGGATAGGCATGTAGAGGGATTATATTACTCACAGGGTCCATTTGTAGTTGTAGCACTAGTGTATTTTGAGTGGGATCAATTAACTCACATTAATTGAGTTAAAATCAATTTAACTAGTTCTAACTGTTTGATGAACTAGTGGAAGATCAAGTGAATTAAAATATATTTAATTCACCATTAGTGATATACAAAGTAACTGATGATTCACAATTTATAGCTTTATGCATGTCAATTCTGATGGAGTCCCGGTTAAGAAAAAGTTTTAAGACAAGTAAACTATCAATTGCATTTACGGTGAACTGCCCAGGTGCAGTTATAATGTTGAAGGAAGGATCCATAGGGATTGCGTAGTCAAAGAATTTTGATTATCCAATTTAATAGGTATTAATTGAATAGGGATTGCATGAGTAAGGCTGGTCTAAGGTGGGGCTAATAATTGGCAAAGTGTTGGTCAATTTTACCTAAGAATTGCTAGATAGTTTTGAGCACGATCAAAGTGAGACAGTCACGATAGTGCATGATTTTCTCGGTGTGAGAAAACATTGTATTGTTTCATGATTCGTTGAATATGTATAATGTATCAATTGTACAACATACATGTATATCTTGGATTCACCCGATGTAATAATGTAATAAAGTTAAATATTGAATCACTTCTACAAATATTTTGTGTAATTAAAAACACAATCGCTAATCACATAAAGTAAAGAAGAATCAAATCACACACAACACAGATAATTTCCTAGGGAAAGCTTGCTGCTCAAAACCACACTATCTTCTATTTTATATTCAGCATGGACCATGAAACAAATACAATCTCTACTCTTCTTACAACAGTCTCCAACACTCAGCTATTTGTCTCACACTATCCTCACAAGAAGTTGACAAATACTTAGTCAATTTCCAGCCTCCTGACATCCTTCCTTGCTTGCACAATCCCTATTAAATTACATCCCAAAAATATATAAATTATGGCCTTCCTTCACTACGCAAGTACCATGGGAACTCCAATGGGTGTTTGGTTGCATGTGTGCAAACCAATAATTTCATAACTGATAGTCAACTTCCCTTTCACCCAGATCTCAACTGGGTCTCCATTGGATCTGACATGCATGTAGCTAATAATAGTAAATCCTCAGTTGCATGTGGGATTGCTATTTTTGAATTAATTAATTTTTAATTCAATTTATCTCTTAATAGTGTATCGTCAGTTACAACTAGAAAAACTGAGTTAAAATGATTACAACATGCATTAACTAATACACCACTACACGTCAAACTCAATTACAACTAGAATTAATTTCCATGGCTCACCAACTACCTCTAACTCGAAATATACTAGCTAACTAAGTTTATCACACTCAGTTAATTGTTACAAGTTATTTTGAGATTTATATTACAGTTTATTGTCCATTTCTAATTAAGGAAAACTAAAAGTATAAATGCACCAAAAATGGCACTGTGGGCCCCACTCTAGTGTAGGTGCTTAATTCACTAGGCATGGGTGCTGAAATTTTCTTTTTGAATCTCAACACTCCCTCTCAAAAATAAAGGGATTATCCTTCACTTGAATCCTGTCTCTATCGTATTCAAATTTTCTCCTGGTAAGCGCCTTCATCAGAATATCTGCATCCTGATATTTCATGGGAATGTACTAAAGCAACATTATTCTTCTCTGCACACAATATCTAAGATGATTGTCCTAGATATCTATATGCTTGGACCTATCATGAAACACAAGATTAGTTGAGAGTTTAATTAAACACTGATTATCACAATGAATCAATGCCGGATCCATCTGGGAACCAAACAAACTAACCAAGATCTTTCTCATCGAGATAGCCTCACGTGTAGCTTAACTTGTTGCCATGTATTCAGTTCCGCTGAATTGAGTGCCATGGATCATTGCATCCTACTATACCAAGAAACTAGTGTCGAACTAATGCTAAAGATCCCTCCTGATGTGCTCTTTCTATCTAATGGACTGTTAATCCAATCTACATCCATGAATCCTTGAAGCTTCACTCCGTCTATTCATCTATACCATAGACCATAATTTGATGTTCCCCTCAAGTATCTTAGGACATGCTTCCCCACCATCCAAAAGGGCTTCGTAGGATTAACCATAGCTTGACTCAGTTGGTTATCTACGTAGAAAAGTTTCGATCTCATGTTGACTAGATACATTAGCAAACCCACTAGTTGTTGGTAGACAGTAGCATCCACAACCTCTCTAGAAGTAGCATCCTCTTTCCTCTAATTTCATGGAAGAGGAGTATCCATGGGTTTGCAGCTTTCCATGTTAAACTTACCAAGTATCTCCTCTGAATACTTGCCTTGCGATAGAAGAATTTCACCATCCTGTTGCCATATTTCCAATCCAAGGAAATAATAATGGAGTCCCATGTCCTTCATTTCAAATTCCCTTGCAAGATCCTCCTTGCATGACTGTATCAGCTGCTCATCACCAGTCAAAATTAAATCTTCAACATAAAGAACAATGATCAATAGCTTACCCTCAACCACAATCTGGTACAGGTTTGCTTTTACTTCACTTTTGGTGAAGCCCAGTCCGGTAAAATAACTGTCTATCCTAGTGTACCAAGCACGGGGTTCTTACTTTAGCCCATACAATGCTCTTTTGAGTCAGCACACATGTGACTCACTGTTGAATATTTTGAAACCTTCAGGTTGATATATGTACAGTTCTTCCTCAATGAGCCCATTAAGAAACACAATTTTCACATCCATCGGATGAATGGGCCAACCCATCTACGCAGAGAGTGTAAGGATGGATCTTATGGAAGAGTACCTTGCAACAGGTTTAGAAGTGTCATCATACTCTATCCTCTCAATTTGTGAGAATCCTCGAGCCACAAATCTAGCCTTGTATTTCTCCACACTCCCATCAGCACCGTGCTTCACCTTATAGATCCATCTCGATCCAACCACCGATTTGTCGACCGGTCTTCGGAATATCTCCCATGCACTATTCATGACAATGGATTCATACTCCTCAACCATTGCATCAACCCAAGTTGGTTGCTACACTGCTTCCTGAAACGAAGATGGTTCAATCACAATACATTTTCTCATAAGAGAAATGTATCCGATAAATTTGTCAGGAGACTATCTCTGTCTATGCTATGAAGTAGGGCCTCTTGCATTCTCCACAGCATCAAGTCTCAATCAATCAACTTCATCATGCGTGTTTTTCCATTTTTGATCGATGGCCCTGCATGAGTGTTTTCCTCCACTCCATGATCCTTCGCATGTGGCTAATCCACACCTTGAGGCTAATCCTTCGGAACCAACAGTTCCTCCTCTACATGCACATCCAAATCCCTCTCAAGGGAAAACCACATGGATTTATCCTCATCTAATTTTATATCCCATCGCACAATAGTCATTCTATTGTTTGGAAAATACACACGATAACTATGGGTTGTTTCAGTGTACCCCACAGAAATCCCGATCTCAGCTGTCGATTCCAGCTTCTTCCTGGCATCCTTGGTCACATGCACATAAGGAGATGAGCCAAAAATATTAAAGTTTGAAACATCAAGTTTCTTACTAGTGAAAGCCTCTTTAGGTGCACTCATGCCAACTATCCTATGAGGAAAATGATTCTGCACATGTACCATTTTGTTGCATGCTTCTACCCACAAATGCATCGGTAGGCCTTGAGCATGCAACATCACTAGTGTTGAACCCACAATAGTTTTTTTCTTTCTCTTCGCAACCCCATTTTGTTGTGGGTTATGAGGCATTATGAGTTCTCTTCGAATTCCTTCTTTGCTGCATAAGTTCTTGAATTTTTTAGAGATGTATTCTCCACCATTATCGCTCCTAAGATCCTTTACTTGCTTCCATAACTCTTTCTCCCCCAGTGCCTTAAACTCAAGAAACTTAGAGAATGTCTGATATTTCTTATGCATGATGAAGATCCAACACTTAGGAGAAAAGTCATCAACAAATATTACATAGTACTTATGTTTTTTTGTCGAAGCAACATAGAATCATCCACACACGGTTGTATGAACTCTCTCAAGGATCCTTGAAGCTTGGTTCTCCTTCTAATGAAAGGTGACATTTACATACTTCCCCATGGTGCAACCCTTGCATGTATCTAATTGAGCAAGTGTTCCATTTGGAATTCTAGTAGAAATATATTGCATGACTTTCAAGGATCCATGGTGAAGATGGGCCAATCTCCTGTGCCATAATTCTCCCTCATCTCGACTCACCACTTGATCTGCCTTGCCCATCATTGATGCACATCCATGTACCTCCAGCTTCTAGAGATTCTTAATTCGAATCCCTATCCTCTTATCTTGTCCTATTGTTTTATCTCGTAGGAAAAATTTTCCTTCACTAAAAACAACATCATAGCCTCTGTCATCCAACATTGTGACTGGGACTAATTTTTCTTCAAACCTAGTACAGGCATTACATATTTTAATTGAAATGGTTTATCTGAATGTCTCTTAAAGGTAATAGTACCAATCACGGTAGCACTGTACTGTCCGTCATCCCCCATTTGGATATGCATATGGAGATCCTTCTCCTCCAAGTCACTGACAAGTTCCTTGTCTCCCATCATGTGAAAGGAAGCGCCACTATCCAAATACCAGACCGATCCCAATTCTCTTGATACCATGCATTCGATCAATGATAAGTTAAGCTATAATTTTGAGGCAAGGGCCTCACTAGCTGTAGATCCAAAAAACTTCTTGTTCTTCTTATTTTGTGTATAATAAGTAGCAAAATTCCCATGTTTGTGATAGTGAAAACACTTCACCTTGGACATGTCCTTCTTCTTTCCATTCTTGGACTCAGATTTGGAATGGAATTTCTTCCCGTTCCCCTTCTTCACCTTGGTATCCAAAGCACAATCCTCTTCATCCTCATGCTTAGATGAATTTCCATCTCTAGTATTCCGTCTAAACTCCTCCTACACCAAATCCGACCACAATCATTCCGAATCTGGAAATATTTCCTGTCCACTGACAGATCCTTCATAATTGTGCCAACTCTTAGGAAGTTCTAGGAGATCCAAACTCACCAAATCATCATCAACGACTATTATTCCAACACTCCCCAGTTCATCCCGACGTTGGACAATTTTTTTTAGATATTTTGGAATGGTGTCAACCTTTTCCATCTTGATCTTCTTGAGTTTATCTTTGAGTGCCAATTTCCTATGGGCACTGTTGCTTTGGAATAGATCTGTCAAAGAATTCCACATCACATATGGTGTGGCTTTTGCATGGAGGCTCGAGAAAATGTGGTGTCTTACTCCCTGCAACAGGATCCTCCTCTCCTTTTCCACTTTCTTTTGTCATGCATCAATATTTGCAACATCTTTCATAATGGGTTTAGGAACATCATTGTTAATGAATTCCTTCAAGCCATTGTGTTCGATTATTACCTCCATCCTGTCCTTCCAAGAAATATATTTTGAGCTTCCCTTGAGTGCATACTCCAACCTTAAGCCATTGAATGCTATTTTGATCTTGAATCTGCGGTAGCACCAAAAAATTATTTTTGTAAATTCGAATTCTATCCAGTCACAAACTCAACTCCTCCTTCACTTATGCAATTTCATGTGTTCTGATACCATGTAGAAATTATAAAACAGGAATGTGTATCTTGGATTCACCCGATCTAAAAATGTACTAAAGTTAAATATTGAATCGCTTCTACAAATCTTTTTAGGAATTAAAAACACAATTGCTAATCACATAAAGCAAAGAAGAATCAAATCACACAACCCAGATAATTTCCTGGGAAAATCTTGCTGCTTAAAACCCAACGATATTCTATTGTATATTCAACATGGATCATGAAATAAATACAATGTCTACTCTTCTCACAAGAGTCTCCAAAATTCATCTATTTGTCTCACACTATCCTCACAGAAAACTGACCAATACTTAGTTAATTTCCAGCCTCCTGACAACCTGTCTTGCTTGCGTAATCCCTGATGGATTAGATCCCTAAAATATAGGAATTATGGCCTTCCTTGCCTGCGCAAGTATCATGGGAACTCCAATGGGTTTTTGGTTGCATGTGTGCAAACCAATAATGTCACATTTGATAGTCAACTTCCCTTTCACCTAGATCTCAATTGGGTCTCCACTAGATCTGAAATGCATGCAGCTAATAATAGTAAATCCTCAGTTTCATGTGAGATCATTGGTTGTGAATTAATTATTATTTAATTCACTTGATCTCTCACTAGTGTATCTTCATTTACAACTAGCACAACTGAGTTAAATTGATTCCAATATGCATTAACTAATGCACCATTGCACTTCAAACTCTTCTACAACTAGAATTACTCTGCATGCCTCACCAACTACCTCTAACTTGAAATCCACTAGCTAACTGAATTTATCACACTTAGTTAACTGTCACAAGTTATTTTGAGATTTAGATTACAGTTTATTTTCCATTTCTAATTAAGGGATAGCTAAAAATATACATGCACCAAAAAATAGCACTGTGGGCCCTATCCTAGTGTAGGTGCTTAATAGACTAGGCATGGGTGCTGAAATTTTCTTGTTGAATATCAACATACAATATATGTTAGACGGTTTTTAAGCAGGTACTTTCCCCAAGAACATCTTGTGTTGCATGATTGATTATTTCTTTCTCTTACTTGCATGTGATTGAGCGATCATGTTTTATATTCCACAAATATTGTAGAAGGATTCAATATCTTGCTTTAGTACATTGCATTATTGGATTGAATTCATTGATATAATTTCTACATGGTATTATAGCTTTTTTAGAGATTTTCTATAACCTTAGCCAATACCATGAGCCAAAACCATACTAATGTCAGTGGTAACCTTGGATAGGTTAAAATAACCATTACTGCACACATTGTTGTGGGATAATACCATGGTAAATACCCTTGGTATTAATAAATTAGTCTGGCATCATGTACACGATTTGTCTTCTTCATACCCACATGTGTACATCACTTGGCCTTGACCAACCTCCGTATAGATCTTCAAATATTCACCTTCATCAAACTTCTCTTTCTAACCTGAAAACCTCTATCACATCATTCTGTCACCTTTGAAATGGTATGTGAACACATCTGGTTAACATTGAATTTTTTTCTTACCAGTGGGTTGCCATCAAGGACAATGTATGTACCATAATTCAACACATTCTTAGTTGAGATTCGGATTGTCGGAAGGTTTTGGATCTGGGTGAGGTAGTCTGAGGAGAATCATAAGGGTTGGGAGTGGAGATTTTTTTCTCTGTGAAGCCCTCAATAGGTGGGTGGAGACAAGAAAATTCCTCAAGGGATGGTGAAGGAATTATGATTCATTTAAGGTCGGTTTGGTTTTGTGATCTCGGGACTAGTTTAGGTGAGATCATGATAGTGTGATTATGAAGGTGGTTTAAACTATGGATTCCCTTGCTTTTCTATGCATGAATTTATCCAATGAGATTTCACATTCATCCTTGGAATTTGGCATGTGGGTGATAGGTTGAAAGAAATTTTTGGTTCAGCTCAATCTATGGTAGGGTGGTACATGGAAGTCCCTGACTTGGTTGGCTTTTTCATATGATGGATAAGAGCTCTTTTCCATTATAATTCATGAGTAATTATAATTGTTATTATGTGGCTTTAATGGTTCATGTATAATTTTTATTTATTTGGTTATATGCTGGTTATAAGAATGGTTTTATGGTAGATTCAAGTTATTGCTCTCATCATGTTTTTACATGTAAATCACTTTTTAATGTATGCATGACCTAGTGGGTGTTATGTCATCTTTTGTGAGATGGAATTACACTTTCTTGATGTCTCTCAGATAAGTTTCCGATCTATATGTTGAGATATGCATTCATGACCTATAGATTTAATGTTTACCATGTGTTTGACGAAAAGACTGTCATGGTTAGACTGGGTAAGATCATTTCCTTAATTAAATTTTTTATTAGAGGCTTTTTTCTTGTGTCATTTATCATTCTAGAAAGGTTTTTCAAGTTCTGGGTAGTAACCTAGAGTCCATCCTTGAAAAAATGGCTCAAATCTCGTGGTCATAGGCACACAACTAGCTGAAAAAGACTGAAATCACACCCTTACATTGGTTATGGATGTGACTAGAGGATTTTAGTGTCACGGATGTAGCCTTGTGCATACCACCAAGAGTTTATATTCGTGAAAAAGCAAGTTAACTTAGGGTTTGGGCACCTCGAAGGGTGGTCTAGATCTTCGGGGTCTTGTAGCACCAGAGGGACATCAGTAAGGTCTTGTTTTTTCGACTCTATTTCCTTATGGTTATCTAGGAGGTTCAGTGATGTCATAGTATCCCTCAACTCTTGTTTACCCAAGGTAGGTCGGTTAAAGTGGGTAGATATGTGAGGATGCATTACAATTATGAGGAAAAGGGGTTTCATAATATGGGAGTGCATTTTATTCCACTGATAAATATAGTAGCTAAGAGTGGATATAGAAAGAAAAAAAATATATTTTCTTTGTAGCATCCCGTGGGCCATAGGTCGTACTCCTTTGTACTTGAATCTAGTCCCATTCATAGAAAAAGAGAGAAAATAAGCCCCATCTTCCAGATAGATTTTCTCTTGTAAGGGTTTCCTAGATCATACCTGATGGCAACAAAACTGAAATTCAATCCCTTATGGAGAGCTGGTCTACAATTGTAGCTCTGTCAGCATTCCCTTGTCTTAACTCAGTAGGTGCCACGTAGTCTCCCTCTATTTCTCATAATTTTATTTATCAATTTCGAAGAAATTGGCAAATAAATATATTCAGCAAACTTGGAAAATTTAAATATATTTCTGGACTTTAATTCTCCACATTATAAATTTGCGACAGTCCTATGTCTGCCTCCTCATACCTTACAATCTTAATCCTTCCAAATTATATTAATAACCCAACAATCTTTGCAAAGAAACACTTTAATATACTCCGGGCCCATACATACAATCGGAAAAATTCAATTAAATACATATACCATACCTTGGATTATCCTTCGTGCTACTTCCAAATGCGACCACTGTTCGATGGGCTTCCCTCCAGATCGACGGCGTTCGTCGATATCGCACTGCCTCCTCAGTCAAACTTTAATGTGTGATGGTGCGCGAAAGGGAGGTTTTGGGGGTCCCGCCTTAGGCCACGTGTCAGCTGCTCTATGGAATCATTCCCAAATGGAAAGTACCGCTTACTCCACAAAAGCGGTGCGATATGGCGATTTGGTTTCACAAATCCACTCTCGGCTTTGGAACAGTGATTGACCAAAGTTGTTTCGGGGTTAATCTATCCTTTGATTCAATAACTCAGGGTCTAACTACGAGCAATATTTCCAATTAACAACAAAAAAAGTGTAATTATCTTTAGGCGGAATTTTCACTACCATTAAACAGAGTTCGACGGCCATGATCGCACACAGACCTCCGCTACGACTGGGATTTTCAATTGTTCAAACAATTCAAGGGAAAAAATGAATAGAGAGATGTGGAGATTTCACAACAACTCATTCAGCAATTATATACAGGACAATGTTCAATCGCCTCACAATTAAACAAATTCCCTCACAAAGTGATCCAAGACAATTTGATAGCCAACGAGCATGAATTTATTCAACCGGGAGCAATTGTTTAACACATAGATCTTATTGCAGAAATCTCCTCCCATTCTGCATTCGAGGAATACAATTTATATACATCATTATGTGCCTCTTCCGTTCCTCTGTGAGGACCCTTTTCAGTAAAACAAAAGCCTAATTACCATTTATTCGAATAACAGAAACATGACAGATGGACTACACCTAACTATTCGACTTCTACTAATCCTAACTGATCTAAATGCAACAGGCAGCTGAGGTATTAACACCTAGCTATTACAATTCAAATGATTTCGAACCCTCCTGGCCACAACATGTGGAAAAATCCTCCTACATTGCTGGCTAGTGTCTAATGCCCCTGCATCAATACCTCGTGTTCATTTTGGTTTGTCAATTTTATTTCATTGTTATATATTTTCCATATTTTATATATTGTATGCATAATTATAACATAATAATTAATGAATCTAAATCTAATGGGTAATTAACCCTAATACAAAGTTATGTTTCATAATTTTTAATATATTTTAGTAGATCTATTGTGAACAAATATTCAGTGCAATACCTATACCAATTGATGAATCTATGAAAATAATTGAAGCAAAAGTTCTATGGCTTGTGATGCATCATGGGTAACACATCCTTGCTAACCTATTCATAAATCCTTGAGTATAAAAGGTCTTAGCAGTGGCCATATATTGGATTAAAGAAACCACTAAGTTAATAGTTTCCAATAGGTAATAAGTGACTAATCATTCTTATACCTAGGGAAAAAGTGCTACAGTTAGAAAATATGGCTTTTTAAAAAAAAAAAAATGTGACTTTGGTAGGATTTCATTAGTATGCCCCCTTTGAGGCATAGGGTGACAAATATAAGTATAACACACTATATCTAGAATTTCTCATATTGTATTGTTCCTTTCAAACAATTTATGATTACTTAACCCATCCTCATTTCATTTAAATGTAATGTTTTCTAGAATAATGTTTTAGTAATCCGAAAGACATTTATCTAAATAAAAAATATGTCCCACATCAAGGTTCTTTGTCCAAAAATCCCTAACTCATAGAAGTTTTACATTTTTTTAATCTTTTTAACTATAAAATGAGGATTTCTCTTACCCCATTATCCATGAACCTACACATTTTGCTTTCTTTCCCTATAGTCCCACAAAACTTAACCATTTTGTTTTCTTTGCTTCAAGGATTTTTCTTGATTGATAAAAAAATCATTAATAAAGACAAATTACACTGGAATTTTGGAGTAAGCACTAAGAGATAAAGTGATGAAGACATAAAGAGAAAATTCAGAAATAATTCATACCTCATAAAAACTCTCCAAGTAATCTATGTTCATGTCCCCATTCTTTAGACTAGCCATAATTCAAATCCTTTAATATTAAATTATTGACATATACATGATCAAATCTTTAAATACACATATTTTTATCCTCGACTAAAAAATATCATTTAACGCTTTCTCGTTATAGCAGCAAAAACAAATAGATTGGTTAAGACAAAATCTTCATCAATACTACAAAAATATATTGAAATACCTATTTCGAAACAAAACAAAATTTCATCCACAATATATGCAATTTAGAGAGATGCAATCTAAAAGTCTTCAAAATATTGCAATCATAAAATTAATTCCTTCTCGCACATTTGTTGTTTTTTTCCAAACAAAAACAATAACATGAAATAATAAATGAACATTACATTTCACAATTCCAAAGCCTATATCTTTCCGTTCCTTCATTTCTTCCAATGGTAGATGTTGAGTGGAAATCTTCAACCCCTTCCAACAATGGTGGGTTAGCTTTAATACCACTTTTCCAAAATGTGTTGAAGCAAAAATTGTATTAAGAGAAAAAATAAATTACATTAAGCATGTGTGGTGGGTTAGCTCTAATGGCACATTTCCAAAAAGTCTTCAAGCCAAAAGGTTATTAAGAAAAAATAAATTACATTAAGCATGTGTGACATTTCCAAAATGTGTTCAAGAAAAAAAATTATTAAGAAAAAATAAATTACATTAAGCATGTGTGAAGGATAAGGACCAAAATCTGCTTCACATTAAAAGGAAGTGATTTTAAATAATTCAACTTCTATAACTAGAAAAGAAGTTCCTGAAACTAATATGCATAATGAACCACATGATTATGTGAGTGTGCTTGATGTCCATCTACAAATAAAACATTATTCTAGAAAAGTATGAACATTAGGATCATTATATATATTGAACATTAGGATCATTACTAATATTGATAACGAACCACATAATGATGTTAGGGTGTTTGATGTCCATCTACAAATAAAACATTATTCTAGAAAAGTATGAACCTATAATATATATGTTGAATATTAGAACCATTGCTCCTACATTTTTATTGTTAAAATTTATCTTGTTAATGAGTTATTTTATATAATTTTGTATATAATTTAAGCTGATAATATTTTAATTTAGTTAAGTTTTTAATTTTATTCATTAAATTTAAATATATTTTATTATTTTATAATTATATTTGTATTTTATGGTTTTTCTTAAGTAAGAGGTTAAATCACAATTAAAAGTAGTATCTAGTCTTTTCTATAAGACTAAGAATAATTGATACTAGAATTCACATTAGATGTAGTCTCAATTATGACCTTGAGAGGTATTCTCTTCCTTGCATATAATTTTTAAGTTGAAACATATTTTTTTCATGGACTAAAACTTAAAACTACTTTTGTTTAATTAAGGGATCATCATCTTCAAATTAAATAAGATGTGTTAATGACCTAAGATCAAGAAGCATATGTTAGGAATGAAAATTTTCTGCTTTAAAAATCATCAAAATGTTTTAAATGGCATGTTTTTTTCCAAAAAAATAATGTTGAATTAACTTTGTATACATCAATTAACAATTAGTGATAACCATCACCATTACCAATTAACCTATAAGTTATGTGAAAACTTACCACCTTTCATAATAAATCAATTATTCAAATTTTAAAAATGAAAAATTGATTATTAAAATCATATATATATATATATATATATATATATATATATATAAGTATAATATGAAGAGTTTTATGTATCTTGCACATGCATTTATTTTATGTAAATATATTTGGATCTATCTAGAGTGCATGGGAGGAACAATTGTTGTTCTTTTTACCGAGATAGAATTATCACAAATGACATGTTGAGTTCATGACTTTGAACCTTGTTGAAAGTATATCTTGAGTGAGTGTATTTCCACCTAAAAAGTCCCTAGTGATTAAGAATATGTGTTTCCTCCTAAAAAATTATATGTTCAAATCCAAAAAATAATAAAGTATCTAAATGTTTGTAAATTTAAAATCATACCTTAATTTCACAAATAAAAATAATCATTTTTCTTCTATTATTATTTTGTTTTCTTATTTAAACTTATAATTTTTCTAAAACATATATTCTTAACTATTAAATCTATTTAAACACTCTATCAAAAAAATACGATCATGCTTAAATTTCAATTTAAATATAAAGATATGTATAGAAACGCATATATCTTACCTCGTAACTTTATAAAATATAAATATCTTAACCATATTATTTACTAAGTGGAAACGATGACAACCATAATATGCCTAGGTGCATATTCGCGTTAAAATACATTCTGCATGAATTTTTTATAATTTTGGAAACTTTATCCATGACTATGCCTTAATTGTTGATTTCTATTACGAATGGTTATTTGGATGGAAATTATGATATACATTCTATATGAATTTTTTATAATTTTGGAAACTTTATCCATAACTATGCCTTAATTGTTGATTTCTATTATGATTTTTTTTATTTTTTTTCGATGGAAATTATGAAGGAATATTTAAAATTATATAAGTAAGTTCATTATATATATAATTTTATTTTATTTTATTTTTATATTTTTGCTATCTATTTATGTATTATAAAATTTAAAAATTAATTTAGATTTATCATATTCTGTATTTATCAAGCAAGTGTTTAGAGGGATCAAATATCTAAAAGTACAAATATTTCTTCGAGTTTTATGCTAAAAAAATAGGTTTAAAGATTGAACTTGACTCCTCAATGATTTAATCTTTCTAAGCATTTGATAGATTCATGGTTAAGATGGATCTAAGCTGGATTTAAAAAAAAATCCAAAATAACTTTTATTTTGTCTTTTTTTCAAGAGTTAAGATATTATAATGAAAAATGTTTTATCAAAATTTCCCTAAATTCTTTAAAAAAAAATTCCTATAAGACACACTCATGGTTAATGACAACAATAATTAGTCGTAGTCTAACTATACTGCTTTCTTTCCCTGAAAATCATGAAAATTCCGGTAAGATTTTAAGAAAATCCTGCAAAGATTTTTGTAAATCCATCTTATAACTATCAAAATTTAGTATTTTGGGTGCCCTAGAGGTTTTTGATGGTGCTAAATCCATTTCCACCATCAAAATCATGATTCAAACACTATTACTGTAATATTTCTTAAAAAAAAATTGCTCGAATTCCAGCCAATTTTGACTGTCCGAGCAATTCCTCCATCGCTTTAGACAACTCCCAATAATTATACTAAAGAAAAGCCTAAAGTTTCACATACAAATACTATAGATACAAAAGTAAAATCATTGAAATCCGATTCCCTATTTTTTTTTTTAAAGACTTTGTCTACCATACACTCTGATACAAAAATATAAGTATTTTTGGTCTCAAAATTTTATTTTATTTACACAAACCATTCACAAAAGTTTTAAAATATAATTTAAAAATAATAAAAAGAAATATAAATAACTCGTCCCTCCCACTCTCGCTTTTTTTAAACTTGCCTATAAGACACTGATACAAAACTAAATCATAATTTGGTTTTCTATGGGGGAGGCTTACCTTTACCTATAATAACCACATGTGATATTGGCAACTCAAGGTACTAATCCCTAAATCACTCTTTGAATTTTTTGTGTTTATATAAAGCTCTCACACAAAAGGCTTCAAATCTCAAATTTAGCACAACAAATTGACAATTGATTGTCTATAAAACATATTCATGTTGGAGGAAAATAATAATTATACAAAAGTGAAGGTTAATTTTTTGGACATAAATACTATAGATGCATAAATTCCCTAATCATTGAAGCAAATTCCCTAATTTTTTTTTTTGGTGAAAAAATTGCATATAAGACACTATGATATTAAAAAAAATATTACAGAAAATTGAAGCATAATATTTCACGCATAAGGATTAGAGATATATGACTTTAAATGATTGAAATGGGGTAAAGCGAAAATAAATCTGGTTTTTAATTTTATTTTTTTAATTAACAAATTATAATAAAAAATATTTTATCAAACTCTTTCTTTCTTTTTTTCAAAAATCTTTTTTTATAATACATTGTGTTGGAGGAAAAAAAAATTATACAAATAGATATTGATAGATCTAGAATTAAGATCAGTTTATGTTGGTTTAAAAAAGAAGAAAATAACTCTTCTTTTATTTTTTCAAAAATTAAGATATTATAATGAAAAATGCTTTATCAAAATTTTCCCTAAGTTCTTTTAAAAATATTTCCTACAAGACTCTCTCATCGTGGTGGACATCAATAATTATACAAAAATAAACCCAAATATTTCAAACATAAAGACTATAGGTACAAAAGAAAATTCATTGAAATGAGATTCCCCTTTTTTTAGGACTTTGCCTATTAAACACTCAAGTATAGTTTAATATAATTATTTTTGGTGTCAATATTTTATTTTATTTACACAAACCATTCACAAAATATTTAAAATATAATAGTTTTTTTTTTTTTTTAAATTAACGAATTATGATGAATAATGTTTTATCACTTATTTATTTATTTTTTAAACTTTGTCTATAAGGCATCAATACACAACTAAATCCAAATTTTCTAATCTATGTGGCCATACAGACCTTTACCAATAATAGACACCTATGATATTATCAACTCAAGGTCCTAATCTCTTAATCACTCTTTTAATCTTAAATCTTTGACACGAAAGGATTCAAATCTCATAATTGCCACAACAAATTGACACTTATTTTCCTATAAGACACTCTTATGTCTGGGGACAATAATAAGTATACAAAATTATAGCCTAAGTTTTAGCACATAAGGACTATAGATGCATAAAATACAATCATTGAAGTGAGATTCAATTCTTTTTTTTTGAAAAAAATGCATATAAGAAAATATGATACAAAATTAAATGATATACAAAAAATAAATCCTATTTTTTCATGCATAAGTACTATAGATACATGAATCTAAATCATTGAAATGGGATAAAGAAAAAATTACTCGTTGTTTATTTTAAACTAAGAAATTATAATAAAAAATATTTTATCAAACTCTTTCCTACATTTTTTAAAAAATTTTCCTATAAGACACTTTGTTTGTGAACAATAATAACAATACAAAAGTAAAGTATAAATTTTGATACATAAATACTATAGTACATAAATCAAAATCATTGAAATGGGATTTCGTATTGTGTTGAGGTATAAAAGGTATCTTTTTAACACCTATTTATCCTACTTTAATCATCAATCTAGGAACGACTTTTTGTTTCAAGAGTGTACTCTGTCTAAGGTTGCAATTCAAGCTAAGAGTAATGATTTGTAAGATGTAGCACAATTTTGAATACAAGAGTAAACGAATGCTTGGAAAAGAAATATAATTTCGATAACATGAACTCAAATACTGTGAAATCCAAATATTCACTCAACAAACATCAATCAAGGATACAATAGCAATAACTCATTCCTCTAGAAATTTATGCAATTAAAATCAAACTAGAATAAGACAAACAATCTGGGAACATGGAAGCAATAACCAATATTCTCTACAGTTGACAATCCTGCTTTAGAGAAATTAAGGGGAAATAGAAATTGGACTAAAGTTGCGATTGAAAGTAAATTAGAGAATGATCTTTGAAAACGAACTCCTTGCAATCTATAAATTAATGAACTGGAAATGAAAATCACACTGGAATTGAATAGTAATGTAAATAAGTAGCAAATTGTTAACTAAAGGAATTGAACAACAAATACTAACTAATGAATCTAAAAAACAAATCTGAACTTAATGGAATTCTACTAAACCCTGTCGATAACAAACGTTATTAAATAGTAATTGAAATGAACAGTAATCTAATGGAACAAAAATCAATTGGAACAAAACATGTAATGCTGAACAGAAAATCTCTGTAAGGTATAACAAGATAAATAATACGAGGATTAAGGTCCTTGTCAAAATGGGACAGCAATGCAATTCATTACCATAAAAAAATTAATCAGTAATTTAACAAAAGACTAATTAACTTACAAATGTAATAAAAATAGCCACAAACTATCACACAACAATAAATAAAAGATAGAGATACAAAAAACAGATCGATCCACTAGGGTCGGGCCCTTAGCTCCAGTGAAACACTTCTGGGTTACTTTAGAGCTTAAGAAATGGAACAGGAATGCGTCTTTGTATTAATCAAACATAAAAAGTATTTACAGTGATCGCTCTCTGATTACGAGAGTTAATAAGAAAATACAGAGTTATACAGAGAATGCTCAATAAAAAATGATTCGAATTTTTCGATCTCTAAAGGCATTGCCTTTTGTAATAGTTTCAATGGAGAAGACAAGGAACAAGATAAGACTAAACAGTGATCCCTTAGGATCGAAAGATCCTGAGGGGTTCACTCCTTTTCTTTCTTTAACTAGTGCTTGATTTTCTCGGACTGTAATCGTGTTGTTCACTATCTTCTTTTGTCAATGCGTTCGGATTTCCTTCTCTTTGACTGGATACAGTCTATCACTCGAGGAACAATGGTTACTCCTGCTTTAGCCTTTCCTTTAGAATAGTTGTTTACTCCATTTGGTTCATGTTTTTATAATAAAAGGAAATTTTTAGTGACTTTTCACAATAAACAAAAGTCTTTGCAATTCTATCATAATTCTACAATAAATCACCTTTCTAGAATAAAAAGAGTTATGTTTAATGGAAAAAGATGAGAAAATACATGGTTAATTCATATCTTTTCCAATGCTCAACATACCCCTTTGCTTACCCTTTTTCATGTCCTCATGAAAACCATAGTTTACATGTAAAGCAGTGAGAGAGTAGGCTGGAGAGGGTTTTTCATCAAGAGGTCTAAAACCATGATTTGCAGCTAAAGCTTCAAAGACATGCCCTGTCTATCCTTTAGATAATTCATAAATGGATTTATAATCTGTTGCAGGATACCATACAATGGGGCTTCGAAACCTACACCCTAGCCAGAATGGGCCTTCCCTCAAGATGAGGTTGCTATAGAGAACCAGGGATCCAGCAGCTAATCCAAAGTTTCTATAATTAAATGTATCTTGGTTTTGAACATTCTGATTGGAAATATCCCATCAGACTTTAGCTGTTGTATAGGCTTGGTCTCTAATATATAGAAAATATTCTACCCCATTCAAGACAATTTCTTTATGGACAGGCCCCAATGCTTGGATAACACCTTCTCTTGTCATTAGACTCTTCTGCCTAGCCCATAATTGTAATGGGTGTTTTGGTTCACTCCTAACCCACAATTCTAACCCATTTTCTTGCCTTTGGAAAGTATTATAGGTCTTGAGCCATTTCAATTGATTGAAAAAAAATGAAATAAATGCCTTACATTGGATGTCACCCGCGAAAGGGTTGGGATTTATCTCAATATCATTTTCCAATACAATATTGTGAAAATAGAACTCACAAAGGAGGCGTTGTACATTAACCCCATAGAGTTTTCAACATTTCACAAAATCATCTACAGTGTTTAACTCTATAGACTTTCCTGCCCTAACTGCTTTAATTTTTAACTGTAAATATTTCTCTAATAAAAACAAAGCATAATTCTTCACAGGATACCTACAAGCGAAGACATCTGTATATAAGGAACAGAGAGTATCCATTTGATTCCGGTCCAACTTTAATTTATTCCTTACCTATTGAGCTTTATCTTCTTCCTTCTGATACTTATCATAGGTTTCAGCCTCCGATGCACTGATGTCCTTTAGCTGCTGCTGTAGCTGTTGATATTTATTTTTGGGGACAGTCTCTTCCTCCAACTTTTCTCTTTCCTATCGAGCCTGTGCCAGCTCCTTTTGGAGTTCTACTATAGTAGGTTCAATAAAAATGGTTTGATTGCAAGACTGTGCATTTTCATTTGAGGCTGCTGAATATGGAATAGCTGCATCTAGAACAACTTCCTGTTGTTCCATGTCTTCTTGATTTGGCTCAGCTTGGGTTTCCACAGTCTCTTCAACCTACAGTTTTGTTTTGGTAGCTACTTTCCTCTTTTTCAGAGTTCGTTTGGTAGCTACATTCCTCTATTTTCGAGTTTTATTGGGGGCTATCTTCATTCTAAGAACCCTAATACTCTGTCTGAGTTGTTCCATTAGCTTTTTAAGCTTCTGTCATTTCTTACGAAGTTTCCCAAGTTCAGTTACTTTCTTTCTCCTCCTTGGAGGAACAGTTGTTCCTTTTTCTAAACCCAATTTCTTAGCTGGGGTTTGTTTTTCAGTAGTCGTGCCTTTGCTCAGGCTAGCTTCTCTGTCTTCTTCTTGGAACACTTCTTCAGTGTTCATATGCTCTCGACGACATTATCTAGGGATAGTAACCTTAATTGGTTCTACTGTTCCCTGAAAATTTTCAGTTTGGAACACTTCTTCAGTGTTCACCTCTTCCTGGCCACATTTCTCAGGGGAAGTAACCCTAGTTGTTTCTTTACTGGTAGCAACTTCTTCCTGTAATTGATTTATCTCAATACTAAATTTCAATGGGCTACGAGGTTGTATGTATTTTCTCATACTGGCCAAAATTTCGGCCAATTGGTCCTCTTGCAAAGGGATTTTTGGTAGACTTGTAGTGGTGGTTTCAGGAGGTTCTGCTCCCTCTCTTTCATTCTCACTGTTGTGATTATCTTCTTCCCATTCACAGGTATGGTAACTTCCTTCTTCCTCATCAGAATAGCGGATTTCTTCTTCTACACTGGTATTAGGACCTCCTCCTTCTTCTTCATTCCCTTCTTCATCATTTCCTTCTTCTTTGTCATTTCCTTCTTCTTCATCATTTCCTTCCTCTACACTAGTGTGATGGCTTTGTTCCTTATCACTCTCATCGGTGCACTGACTCCCTTCTTCAAGTTGTGGGGGTTGCTCATCCTCTGAACTGGGAAATTCTAGGGGTTGGATAATGCTACCCCGAAAACCCTCTATCATTCCCCTACTTCTCCTTAACCTGGAGGATTGTCAACATTTCTATGGCTTTGCTATTGTGCTAGCAATTCTTTTGCGCTTTGGGGCAGGCAGGGCTATGCCTCCATCAATTGAGAATATCAGTTCTTCCCAACTAGCCCATTGTTGGGCAAGACTGTAACTGACTATCAATTTGATTAAGCAATGGTGGCTTACCACCATGTCTATATGACGGGCTTTTCTTATACTTTGGGCGATATCATACAATAAGGAATTAAAAAATGTAGGCAGGTTTACAGTACATTTTTGCTTTAATACTGCCAATAACTTAAGGTGAAGAGGTCTTACCATGTGTTTTATTCCATCGCATGTTATGTAGCCCTGTACTACTCTTGCCAATTTCGTCCATGGTTCTCCCAGTAACACCGGCTGATCTCCTTTCCCTTTGATGACCAGGGTCTGTCCTTCATCCTAGAAAATTTTCATGGCTTCTTGAAGCCTCAGTTTCTTATGGGTCCATATCATTCCTTCCGCTGGTAGGCTAGACACCTCAGCAATTATTGAGTCTGTTACTAGTATCTGCCTACCTCTGACCATGGAGTAACCTTCCTACAGATTCTGTAAAAATTCAATGGCTACCATTTCATTAGGTTGTTGCAGTCTTGTGAGGTAGGTAATTCACCCTACTCTCTCTAGAATTTCAAATGCAGCATTAGAAACAGCTAGCACCTGTGGCTCACTATGAATCGGTCGTCCTCCCATTTTGTCTGCACACTGTTAATTCTTCAAAAATGCACAGTGATGTAATGGAATAGCACAACACAATATATTGGAAAAATATCGTTAATTTTTTGTTACTATCGAGAATAGGGATTTAATTCACATGGAGACATAATATAAATATTTCACCTGCATGCAAGTATCTGTGCCCCCCCTGAAAAATGATAGGTCAACCTTGACCGTCAAATAAGAGAGCAGGGTACTACACAGTAGATGTATAGCATTTGAACATCATACACACTTATGATGCGATAACAAATTATTACATTGCTTAAATTGATGCATATTATTAAATTGTGAATATATATGGAAATGTTTATGCAATGATTTGAAGATAATGGAAAGGGACAATTGATGTAAAAACAAGTACTCATGTAGTCATTACCCACACAAACTAGTATGATCGAGTTATAAATAATTTTCATGTATAATAGGTTCGAAACAAAGGGTTTAAGGGTATAGTGTCATTTGATATTATATGAAGATATATGAAAAAGGTTCATCATTACTATTGATTTGAAAAATGGGACTCCAATACCATCAGGAGAGCTCTGTTGCCCACAGGTGTCCATAACCTTAACAAAGTTTCTTTTTCACCCTTGGAACCATTATCCTTTATTTATGCCTAGGGAAGTTCCTTATAATTTCATGATGGAGGCCATTATGCTGGCTTGGGAACCAGATGAGTTACAATCCCATTCACTGGGAAGGGGTGAAAATTGGGCAGGCCAGCTCATGATGAGACCTCCTGTTCCAAGGAATTTTTATTAATTTTTCTGAGTTTCCCATTGGACCATATCCTTGGTGTGGTGGCCATAATGGGAATGCCACTTCATTGCTTCCTTATGATCATGGTAGGCTAGCTCTTAATGAGACCCCCTATTCTCCATCTGCCATATCATAGAATTGTTAATAATCATATTGGTATTTTTATTTTGTCTTGTTTTTATATATAGCACTTCCCTACTTATATATAGACGATGGATCAACACTCCTTAAGAGTAGGGATGGTGGAAGAAGTCTGAACATCTCAATAGAGAAAATATTCCTTTATTATTTATTCAATAAATAAAAATCAAAGAGAGTTATGAGAGTTTAGGGAAGAAACAAAATGATAAAGATACCCGATCATATTAATTTAAATGCAAATAAGGACAGAAAAGTAATATAAATGGTGGTGTCCTTTCCTTTTCTTTATCATTGCAAAACAATTTCTTAAAAATGACAATTTCTCTTGATTTGCTGATTTTAGTAATCTCTAATTTGTGTATCCTTGTATAAATTATATGTTTTCTATTCAAGGAGTCATGAAGGATTCAAAAAAACTCTTAAAACATTGTTCAAAGTCAAGAAAAATACACTCAAAAAGCGTTATTCCTTTAGAAAGGAACAATAGAAACAATATGCGAAAATGTTGTTCCTTTCGAAAGGAGCAGCAAAACAAATTGGCCAAAATGTTGTTCCTTTCGAAAGGAACAAAAAAAACACTCACAAAAATGTCGCTATTCCTTTCGAAAGGAACAGAAAAATGTGTTGTGCCTTTGGAAAGAGACAACAAAAATTCGCAGCAAGAAAAGTAAGAACATCTTAAGAAATAAAAATTCTATACAAAAAATAAGCAAAGTAAAAGAAAAAAGACTTTATGTACAAGTTTCAAAATAAATAAATGATTCAATGAATGGGTGCCGAGGATGGGTTATCTCCCTCAGCAAGAAATTTCATCATAGAATCTTCCTGTAATTGTTGGTAAAAGGATTCCCGAGTAAGAGATTTATGGTAAAGTCGTACTCAATGACCATTTACTTTGAAGGAATGTCCAGATCCATCAGTGGTGCTTAATGTGATCGTGACATTATCATGCACCTTTTGTATCTCGTAAGGTCCAAGTCATCGTGTCTGGAGTTTCCCTGGGAAATCCTGAAGCCTGGAGTCATATAGGAGTGCCCAATCTCCTTTGTGGAAGATTTTGTCTTTGATTAGGGCGTCATGCCATTTTTCTTTCTGTTGTTGAATTAATGTAGTGTGTTGAAGAGAAGAGAGTCTAATTTCATCCAACTCATTCATTTGCTGTAATATTCTGACCTGGGCTTCATTTAGATCGAAACCCACCTCCTGGGTTGTTCTTAATGTCTAAATTTCAAAATCTATTGGAAAGATGGGCTCTTTTCCAAATACCAATAGATACGATGAATACCCCATGGTACTTCTCCATGTTGTCTGGTACGCCCACAAAGCTTCCGGAAATCTATAAGCTCAGTCACGTCTGTGTGAGGCAACTTATTTTTTCAGTATAGATTCAATCACTTTATTCGTGCTCTCTACCTGGCCATTTGCTTGTGGGTGGTATGGAGTTGTGATATTGTGCTGAATGTGGTAATTCTCTAGTGTTTCAGTGAGTTTATTACCTAAAAACTGTGGTCCTCCATCTATAATTATGTCCCTTGGGAGGCTGTATCTCACAAATATCTGGAAAAGGAATTGTATTACAGAGTTTTCTGTAGCTTTAGAAAGTGCCTCTACTTCAACCCATTTAGTGACATACTCAGTTGCAGCTAGGATGTATGTTCTTTGATTCGATGGTGGGTTAACGAGACCAACAAAGTAGAGCGCCCATCGTTCAAATTTTTTGATTACTAACTGTGGGTTCAAGGGCATTTCGTCAGACTGTCCAGGGCAACCCGCCCTTTGGCAAATATCACAAGCCTGCACAAACCTTTTAGCGTCTTTAAAAATGGTTGGCCAATAGTAGCCTGTATGTAAAACCTTATGGGAAGTTCTACGATCTGCAAAATGTCTGCCACATGTCCCGTCATGGCATGCTTTCAGAATATCAAATAATTTTTCCTCTCGGACGCATCTCCTGATTTTCATATATGACCCTGTATGAAACAAGTAGCCCCCAATCCAAGAGAATCAGGTACTATGCTGTATTATCTGCTTTCGTTCATTAAGCGTTAGATGTTTATGTAACTTACCTATTGCCAAATAATTTGCTATATTAGCATACCATGGGGTTCTGACATTAACAGCGAACAAATGCTCATCTGGGAAGTGATCTTTGACTGCTCCTGCATTTGTTGGTTTTGGCATTCGTGACAGGAAATCAGCTATAGGGTTCTCTTTTCCAGGTCGATATTTTATTGTGATATCAAATTCCTACAATAAAATCAACCATCTTGTTACTCTACCATTTGTAACAGGTTTATTTGCTAAAAATTTAATGGCAGAATGATCGGTATATAAAACTACAGGATACCCATTTATATAATGTCTAAACTTATTTACAACATGAATTACAACTAAAAATTCCTTCTCAGTCACAGTATAGTTTAATTTAGCAGGAGACAGATTTTAGCTAATATAATAGATTGCATATTGTTTCTTATCCTCTTCCTACCCAAGCACTACTCCAACGGATATTTTTGAGGCATTAGATGAAATTTGGAATGGCAAGTCCCAATTTGGGCCCCTCGGCACTGGGGTTGTTGATACAAGATTTTTCAAATCCTCGAAAGCATGGTCACATTTATACGTCCAAATGAAATCAACATTTCCTATCAGTGAATATAAAGGTGCATCTATTCGAGAATAATGTTCTATGAATCTTCTATAATAACCAGAAAATCCAAGAAAGCTATGTACCTTTGTTTGTGTGGTAGGAGTAGGTATTAACAAAATTATCTGAATTTTAGTTGGATCTACCTGAATTCCAGCTGCTGAAATATAATGACCTAAGATGAGTCCTTTGGTCATCATCATATGACACTTTTCATGGATTAAACAAAGTCTGGTGTCATTACATCTTTGCAAAAACTTTTCTAAGTTTTCTAATGATGGCTCAAAATAATCTCCGTAAGGTGTGAAGTCATCCATGTATACTTTGAGCCCTTCATTTATTAAATCTGAAAAGATGCTGAGAATGGAACTTTCAAGTGTAGCAGGGGCATTTCATAGGCCAAAGGGTAAGACTCGATAGGAAAATGTCCCCCAAGGACAGGTAAAAGTGGTTTTGTCTTAGTCTTCAGGGGCAATATGGATTTTATTGTACCCACTGAAGCCATCTAGGAAAGAAAATAATTTCTTTCCTGCCAGTGTGTCTAATACCTAGTCAATGAATGGAAGGGAAAAGTGGTCTTTCTGGGTTGCTTTGTTTAGTTCTTGGTAATCTAAGCATATTCTCCACTTTTCGTTCTTCTTTGGCACCTCTACTAATGGAGAGACCCACTTTCTATCAGATATTGGGTAGATGAAATTGACATCCAACAACTTTTGTAATTCATCTTTCACAATATCTTTAAGGTGAGGGTTTAATCTTCGTTGGGGTTGGAAAATGGGTCTAGCATATTTTTCTATATAGATGTGGTTTTTACATAACTGGGGATCAATTCCCTTCATTTCTGAATAATCCCATGCAAAGGCTCCCTTATATTTTCATAGTAATTGGACCAACTTCTATTCTTGTTCAGAAGTCAATTTTTTGTTAATGTTTAGAGTTTTTCCCGGTTCAATTTCAACAATTTTTCTATTGTAAACAGAGGTAGTGGGTATTAATTGACCATGTATGTCTTTCAGAATATATTCTTCTTCTTTATTATCAAATGATGCCTTAATCATGTGACATTGCAGATGGAATTTGATTTTTGGCTTATTGATGAAAATGTTAATAATGTCATCCTCTGTTTGGTCTTTAAAATCAAGGGCATCTTCTATGGTTAACGGAGATCTCATATTCTCCATGAGATATGATACAGGTTGTTTCCTTGTTTTTATTATTGATAGGCTTGGTTGGGTTGGGGGATATAAAGCTAAGTTCTTGACATAGTTTCCCCTTGTTATAGTCATGTTGCCTTGTCGGCAGCCAATGTAAGCATCGGCCGTTGCCAACCAAGGTCTAGCTATGATCAGCGGGTGTCCATCTAGCTGGTTCTTTGGGTTGATAATCAAGAAGTCAAAAAGGTACTCCTAGGAATCTACAGATACCATTACATCTTGTAGTGTACCTTCTGGTTTGACTACCGATCGGTGAGCCAATTCCAATAAGGTTGTTGTTGGATCTAACGATGTAATGCCAATTTTTTGACAAGTGGTGGTTTTTAGGATATTAATTGAAGCTCCCAAATCAACTAAGGCATTTTTAAATGATTTCCCATTGATTTTCACCGTCACTATAGGGTTCCTTGGGTCTTCATATTTTACAGGTGTTTCCATTCTTGATAATAAGTCAGATAGAGTGCCGACTACTTGGAAAGTTGGGTTGGTTGTTGTTCTCCTCTTTGGCTTCTTTATACATAATTACTTGATGGTCTTTGCATAAATAAGAATGTCTTAGATAGCTTGGAGGAGAGGGATATTTATACACAAATTTCTTAATTCTCCCAGAAGATCAAAATCAGGATATTCTATTGGTCGAGGTATGATTAATCATTCTGGGAATGGTGTAGAAGAGGTGGTTGCTTATTGTTGAGTTTGTTGTTGAACCACATTCTCTTTTTGCAATGTTTGTTCTACTGGTAACGGATATTCAATTTGAACACTTTTGTCTCCCTTTATTTCCACTATGCACCCAGATCTCAATTGGAGGTCATTGCACTCCCTCGGTTCAGTTTCTACTTCTGGTGGTTCCATTACTTGGACAGACTAAACTGACCGATTATTTGGGTTTGGGTTGGGTTGGGCCGGGAGTTATCGTCTTAAATTGGTCTGGGGGTTTTGAGGCAATGCATAGGGGGTTGGCAGTGTAGGTTGAGAGAGAGGGATTGTTCCAGCTGGCTGATTTGTAGGTCTATGACAGTTTGACTGCCAGGTTTGACTCTGCGAAGTGGAGGGGGACCATTGTGTTGGATAAGAATTTTTTTTCCAAAATGGTGGGCAGAAAGGAAAATATGGCCAATTAGTTTGGCTTTTTTGATTTGGCCATGGTGATGTAGGAAATGGCTATTTTGACCAATTGGGAAAATATGGTTGATTTTTCCATATTCCATTATATTGCTTAGCATTACTCTAAGGAAACTGAGAAGAAGAGGATGGATTTATTGGCATACCTGATTGTCATGGCTTCCATTGTCGGCACTGATTAAGTAGGCATACCACTTCTAATTCTTCTTCTACCTCTTTATAGACTTATTTTAAACCAGGAAGCGAGGGACATCCTTTTGTGGGGTGATATTTTGTGAAAATGGCACAAACTTTGATTATATCCAATGGGCACTCTTTATGGATATGTTTCTTCCTGCACTTAGGGAAAAATATTTCCAAGTTTTGTTCTGCTTCTGCTTGCTTTTGTTTGGATTGCATAATGTCGAACTGCGTTGTTAGATTCCATAGAACATCAGTTTTAAAATCTTCCAGCAAATTTCCAATCTCTGCTTGGGTTACACCTTCAATGGAGGTCTTACTATCCCTTGTGATCATGTCACGTTCTGTTGATTTTAGCCTTGTGCTACCTCTCGAATTCCTGATACACAAATCAATAATGTTAGCATAGCTTTCCTGATATATATCACCTTTTCCCATAATATTTAATGTTTAAACCCATTGATCCTTTATCCCACTAATTAATGTAGTTTTCAGCACATTATCAGGCAAGGGTAAAGATGCATAAGGAGATATCTAGAGGTTGTATTGAAATTTTTCCACATATTCCTCCAGAGTTTCATTAGGTTTTGTTGTCATCTGAAATATTTCATCTTTTAGTTCCCGAGACTTGCAATAATCCTGATATTTCCTTAGAAACACAACTTTCATTTGATCCCAATCATTTATAACACCTCCACCTAATCTTATAAACCATCGTAAAGCTGCTCCTTTTAATGTGAAAGGAAATAATTTTTATTTTTGGGGATTGTGGTATAGTCATACCCCCTGCATAATACATCGAATTCAAACATAAATGCATCTGGATCTTCCTATGTAAAGCCATGAAATGTAGGGATGTTTTGAAGAGGAATGGCCTTCATAGGTACATTAACTGCAGTGTCCACAATGGGATATCGCAGTGTGGAAGTTTGTTGAGGTGTTTGATGGTTTTGATTTTGGTTCTGGTTCTGGGCCATTTGATCAAATATGTGCCAATATCCTTCTGGGATTTCAAGGAAATTCCTAGGATGACTAGAAGAAATGGGAATGACCTTGAAAATGCCCCCTTGATCCAGAATAACAGGTGTTCCTTACTGGCCAACTATCTGAGGAGATTCAGGTCCTTTGTTTTGAATGATTTTGATAGCACTTCCCTTATCTGGGCTACTCACTATTTGGATTAATTCAAGAGGAGATTTTGGTTCTTCTGTTTCCCCTATTTCTCCTCCTCCTTCGTGGAGGTTACTAGAGCTCCCTTCTTGCAGAGAAATTAGGCGATAATTCTCAATTTCTTGGGAATTTTTCTCAATTTGTTCTATTTGGCTATGTACCTCAGCAAAGGCTATAGATGGTGACTCTGTGGCCTAAAGGGAACTAATAGGTTTTCTAGAAATAAATTTCCTAGGTCCTACTGATGGCTAAGATTCAGTTTTCTTAAGGATTTCGTCAATGAGAGTTGTTCGCCCAAGGGTCACCGTTCCCTTAGGTTTTTCGGGTTTAGGGGGAATTTTGTTTTTTTTAGCTTTCCTATTCATTCAAAAAAACAAGCCTTCATTCTTACCTAAAAAAATAACTTACCTAGTTCTGCTGTGAAGTCGGCCATGAGCAAGTATGTTTCTTGCTCGGTGTGCAGGTTCTTACCTTCCGTATTTAATACCCAATTATTCTTGAGTAGAAAAGAATTCAAATGTGCATCACTCTTTTTAAATGGCATACACCCTCCCCGGAAACGGCGCCAAAATGTTGAGGTATAAAAGGTATCTTTTTAACACCTATTTATCCTACATTAATCATCAATCCAGGAACGAATTTTTGTTTCAAGAGTGTACTCTGTCTGAGGCTGCAATTCAAGCTAAGAGTAATGCTTTGTAAGATGTAGCACATTGTTTTGAATACAAGAGTAAATAGATGCTTGGAAAAGAAATCTAACTACAATAACATGAACTCAAATACTCTGAAATCCAACTATTCACTTAGCAAACACCAATCAAGGATACAATAGCAATAACTCATTCCTATATAAATTGATGCAATTAAAATAAAAAAAGAACAAGATAATCAATCTGGGAACATGGAAGCAATAACCAATATTCTCTACAGTTGAAAATCCTTCTTTAAAGAAATTAAGCGGAAATAGAAATTGGACTAAAGCTGCTATTGAAAGTAAATTAGTGAAAGCTCTTTGAAAACAAACTCCTTGCAATCTATAAATTAATGAACTAGAAATGAACAACACACTGGAATTGAACAATGATGTGAATAAGCATAAAACTGTTAACTAAAGGAATTGAACAACAAATACTAAATAATGAATCTGAACAACAAATATGAACTTAATGGAATTCTAGCAAACCCTATCGACACCAAACGTTATTAAACAGTAATCGAAATGAATAGCAATCTATTGGAACAACAATCAATTGGAATAGAACATCTAACGTTGAACAACAAAGCTGTGTAAGGTATAACAAGATAAATAATACGGGGATTAAGGTCCTTTTCAAAATGGGATAGCAATGCAATTCATTAACATAACGAAATCAATCAGTAATTTAACAGCAGACTAATTAGCTTGCAAATTTAATAAAAACAACCACAAACTATCTCACGACAATAAATAAAAGATAGAGATAAAAACAATAGATCGATCCACTTGGGTCGAGCCCTTAGCTCCAGTGAAACAATACTGGGTTACTTCAGAGCTTAAGAAATGTAACGGGAACACGTCTTTGTATTAATCAAACATAAAAAGTGTTTACACTGATCTCTGTCTGATTACGAGAGTTAATAAGGAAATACAAAGTTATACAGAGAATGCTTAATAAAAAATTATTCAAATTTTTCGATCTCTAAAGGCATTGCCTTTTATAACAGTTTCGACGGAGAAGACAAGGAACAAGATAAGACTGAACAGCGATCCCTCAGGATCGAAAGATCCTGAGGGATTCGCTCCTTTTCTTTCTTTAACTAGCTCTTGATTTTCTTCGACTGTAGTCGTGTTGTTCCCTGTCTTATTTTGTCAATGCGTTCGGATTTCCTTCTCTTTGACTGGATACGGTCTATCACTGGAGGAACAGCGGTTACTCCTGATTTAGCCTTTCCTTTCGAATAGTTGTTTACTTTGTTTGTTTCCAGATTTTACAATAAAAGGCAATTTTTAGTGACTTTTCACAATAAACAAAAGTCTTTGCAATTCTATCATAATTCTACAGTAAATCACCTTTCTAGAATAAAAAGAGTTATGTTTAAAGGAAAGAGATGAGAAAATACATGGTGAATTCATACCTTTTCCAATGCTCAACATATTTTTTTATGAAACTTTTCCTATATGACATTTTGATACAAAAATAAAGCCTGATTTAGTGTTCTACAAGGGAAGGCGGGTAAAGACTGTAGATACATAAATCAAAATAATCTAAACATAATTCCCTATTTTTTTTAGAACTTTAACTATAGGATATTGTGATACAAAAATAAATCCTAATTTGATGTTCTGCAGGGGAAGGCTTACCTTTACCAATAATAGCCACCTATGAGATTAACAACTCAAGTTACTAATCCACGAATCCCTCTATGAAGCTTATGTGTATATATATAGCTCTCACATAAAAGGATTCAAATTTGACACAATAAATTGAGTATTGGATATTTTTTATGTGTAGAAAATTCATTAGAATTTTATGCCTTGAAATATGATACATTTAAGAAGAATACCATGGGAAAAAACCATGGGTTGTGAAATTGGTGAGTGAAAATGCTTGCACAGTTGTAAATAGGCTATTTTATTATGGTGTTTTCTAAAAATCCTACAAATTATCTGAGAAAATAATGGAAATTCAAGCAAGATTATGCCAAAATACGGAAAATATTTCTAGAAATTTGGGTTAAAAGTATCAAACATTATGATTTTGGGTGCCCCAAGGGTTCTTGACAGGGAAAATTTTAAGAATGGAAAATTATTTTGAAGTTTAAAAAATTGGCGAATCTCATTAGTCCCTAATGTAAAAAATATAAAATGTTTATTGATGTATTTGTAAAATTATTCAAATTTATAATGATATTATATATATTGTCTATATAATGTTGGCGATTTTTAATGTAAAATAATTTTATATTGTAAAATTTGGGCGAATCACTTTTATAAAAAAAGGGAAATTGGCAAATCTTTTTTTTGGAAAAACCATGGAAAATTAGCCCACCTACGAATATTAGCCCCTAAAATTTTCCATGGTTCTTGATGGTGCTGAATTCATTTTCACCATAAAAAAAATGATTCAAACCCTCCATTATTCCATTTTTTTTTATTTTTTTAACTAGATTCCAATAAGAAATCTGTCATTCTAGTGAATTTGTAGCGTTGTTATTATAATTTTTTTATTTTTATTTTAATTTTTATACTACATCAGAGAATAATGCCATCGGAAAAAACCATGGGTTGTGAAAACTGTAACCGCATCCTCCCACATTTACCCACATTCACATGTTTTCCCTAGTAAACATGAGTTTAGGGTCACTATGGTAAGACTCAACCTCTTATATGACCTTAAGGAAATGGAGTTAAAAATTTAGGTCTTTCTTGACCTCCTTCTAGTGCTACAAGACTTCCAGGAGCTTCTTAACCCCTCCAGGTACAACCCCTGAGTTAAATTTTTTTTCACTTACCCAAAGCCTTAGTCGCTACCTTATCAAGGACTCCATGTGACTGTAACCCTCTAGTCACTCCTATAGGCATACTTCCAATGACTGTGGACTTTTCTAGTTAGTTGTATTCTAGAAACCCCAAAATTTGAGCCACTTTTTCAGGGCTAGGAGTCAGGCCCTTGCCAAAAAATCAATCACACTTCCAGAAATGATGAGTCACATAAAAAAAATCTTCCAAACCAGAACTTGAACAAGGAATTTACCTTACCCCTCCAAACTAGGACTGCCATTACATCAAACATATGATGAACATGCAACCTACAAGTCGTGAATGCATTTTTGAACATAGGGTATGAAATTTATTTTAGGTTTAACAAGAGAGATTAATGCCCTCTCACAATAGCTATCATAACACCAATTAGGTCGTGGATTCATTATTCACTCATTTACTAATCAAGGCATGATGAGATCCATGACTAAGATCTCCCATAAAACCATGCTTATAACTAGCATATAACGAAATATATAAAAATGTTAGAAAACCCATTAAATCCACATAGTAACAAGTATAATTACTGAGAAAATACAAGATAAAATTAAATCTTACTAACCATATGAAAAATCCAACCATTTCAATGACTTCCACATACCGCCCAACCAGATATTTGGCTGAACCAAATCTTTAATTTAGAAAATCACCCTCATGCTATATTCCAAGCATGAATTTGGGATCTCATGGGATAAAAAAATCCATAAATAACCAAGGGAATCTAGAGGTTAAACCATCTCCACCCTCATTGTACCGTGATCTCACCTAAACCAGTTCTAAGATCAAAAAACCAAACTAAGATTAGATGTCTCAAAATTCTTTCACCATCGCTTGAGGAATTTGCATGTATCCACCCACCTATTGAGGTCTTCCCAGAGAAAACCATCTCCACCTCCAACCCTTGGTATTTTCCTACGACCACATCTCCCAAAACCAAAACCTTTCAACAATCAAAATCTCAACAAATAATTAATGCCATCACACCATGGCTATCCGAAAATGTAAGGCAAGGCTAGAACCACTGTCAAACAACTAAAAACCCATGACATTGACATAAAATGAACCAAATACATACATGCATGTACCATGCATGCCAAAACTAGCGTGGAAATTACACATGCAACATGTTACCTACAAGTATTCATACTAATGTTGTTTGATCCAACCTTTCGTTGCTTGATCCTTGTTTTCCTTTTCATTCCTTGTCCTTCCTTTGATTTCTTTATATTTGCTTTTCTTTCTTTGTCCTTCCTTTTATTTCATTGCTTTATTTCTCCTCTTGGTGTTCTTCTCCTCTCTGAACCAATTCTGAAACTGAGCTAACAAAAATGCCCCAAACAGATGCTCTGATGTTTTCTTTTATTGATGCGTCTAATTTCTTGATTTTCCTTAATTTTCCTTCAATTTCCTCCTCAAATGAAACCTGTGTCCTTTCACTTTCTTTTTCTCCTATTTTCCTTTATTTTCATAAATAATTTTCAATTAATGCTTCTCTCACTTTGCCAATTTCCCCTTAGCCATGATACACAACAAGTGATTCCCACTAGGATATTTTTCCCAACATTAAGCTTGGAATACGTGTCCCATACACATAGTCTTATTTTTCATTTATTAACTTTATTACATGAATTTTAAGTTGGGGTTGTTATAAATTCCTCCCCCTTTGGGGAACACTGCCCTCAGTGTTTTATGACACCTAAAACCAACAAAAATGATGAAAACTCCTTCATCTGCTAGATTTGTCCCAAAACCTACAAAAAACTCCTTCCAAAACATGGAAGTGAAATTAGTATCTCTATCTGAAACAATTTTGTTAGGAACACCATGTAATATCATGATCTACATGATGAATACTTGTGCCACCTCACCAGTTGAATAATTAGTCTTCACTGGAATGAAGTGAGCTACCTTTCTCAATCTATCGACCACAACCATGATAGAATCATGTTGCGTTGATGTCCTCGGAAGAAATTTCATGAAATCCATTGTAATTACCTCCCTTTTACATTCTATAAGAAGAATAGGCTAAAGCAACCAACCTATATGCTTATACTATGCTTTCACCTCCTAACAATACAAACATTTATCCACAAGCTATGCCACTTCCTTCTTCAGATTCATCTAATAATAGAAATTCCTGACTGTTGTCAACTTATTCTGATATCTTGGGTGACATGGATATGAATTGACATGAAAATCCATAAATATAATCTTATTGAGCTCAATGTCATCTGACATATAGATTCTAACTCTGAATCTCACCAAACCATTTGTCATGAGATGTGTTGTGTAACTAGCTCCAAAAATAGAAGAAAAGAGATATCAACGCCTTATAAATAAGCCACTTCGAGGGGGCAACCTCCAATACATTACATGAATGAACAATTCTTAGATGATACAATTTATAAAACCTCCTTTCTATATATAGGAGTCCATGGGGCCATAATGTAATCCTAGTGGGCCACAATGTAATCCTAGCCGACCTAACAATAATAATTGAAGGGAACAATAATAACAAAACGAGGGTTACAAGGGTACAATAATAACAATAAGGGGGTTACACTAGCAACAATAAGGGACTATACTAGTAATATAGGGACCTAACATGCCCCTCTCCTTCAAAAAAGTGTTGTCCTCAACACTTGAGTAGCTCTGGGTGCTTCTGTATAAAATTCTCATCCTCCCATGTAGAATCTTCAGTGGGTAAGTTCTTCCACTTCATGAGATACTCTGAAATTGATCGATTCCGTAGTTGTCGAGTTCTTGTTTCCGTGACCGCTTCAGGTTCCAATATGATTTTTCCTTCCTCATCAAGTTTTGGCAATATTGTTTGAACTGGAAGATTTTCACCTATAACCTTCTTAAGCATGAAACATGGAAAACTGGATGTACTCGCGAAGAAGCAGGAAGCTCCAATTTGTATGCCATAGTACCAATCTTTTGCAACACCTTGTAAGGACCATAGTACTTTGGCGATAATTTATTATCCTTCTTAGCTTGTTTGAGGGACATTTTTTTATATGGTTGTAGCCGTAAAAATACCCAATCTCCTATATCAAAACTTCTCTCGCTGCGATGTTGATCTGCCTGTTGTTTCATTCGATTTTGTGCCAAATTCAGGTTATCCTTTAAGAGTTGGAGAACTTCTTGCTGATGCTCGATGTGATCTTCCACCGCTTGAACCTTCGAATTTTCCCTTAAAGATGATGTGATCGATGGTGGATGATATCCATAAAGTGCCATAAATGGGGTCATTTTTGCTGCAGTATGGAAGGAAGTGTTATACCACCATTCAGCGAGAGGTAACCACTTGACCCATCGTGTTTGTTTATCAGATACAAAACAACGAAGATATCCTTCCAAACATTTATTTACTATCTCAGTTTGACCATCAGATTGAGGATGATAAGATGAGCTATGAGCTAATCGAGTACCCAAACAAGAAAATAACTCCGTCCAAAAATTTCCAGTAAAAATGGGATCTCTGTCGCTCACAATAACCCTTGGGCTTCCATGTAGCTTTTGAATTCTGTCCATAAATGTAGTAGCAATCGTACTTGCTTTAAATGGATGAGATAATGCACAAAAGTGTGCATACTTGGTAAGTCTATCAACTACCACCATGATGACACTCTTTCCTTCGGACTTAGGTAAACCCGTGATAAAATCCATTGAAATCTCCTCCCAACGTTGACCTGGAATGGATAAAGGTTGTAGAAGTCCTGGGGTCTTAATTGTTTCCACTTTATTCTGTTGGCAAACCAAACATTCCGCCACAAACTTTCGAATATCAGATTTAAGGCCATCCCACAAAAATTCTTTCTTCACCCTGTGGTAAGTTTTTAAAAATCCTGAGTGTCCTCCTAAAGGAGAAGTGTGCAATTCCAGAAGAATCTTTTGTTTTATTTGGGAATTATTACAAAGATATAATCGATCTTTGTACCATAAGGAATCATTTTTCCAACTAAATGTATCAGATGTACTAGGATCTTGCTGCAACTTTTGAATGAGTGTCCATACATCTTTGTCCTTCTTCTATTCATCTCTTGCTTCAGTTATCCAATCTGGTTGGATAATAGAAATGGCACAAAGCAATGCTTCCACCTCTTCATTCTTTCTTGAGAGTGCATCCGCAACAACATTCAGCTTTCCTTTTTTGTAGATTATTTCAAAGTCATAACCCAACATCTTTGTGACCCATTTTTGTTGTTCTTCTGACGATAGTCTTTGTTCCAAAAAGTGTTTAAGACTATCATGATCAGTTTTTACCTTGAAGTGTCTTCCCATTAGGTAAGTTCGCCATTTCTTTAGTGCATGTAGTATTGCTAAAATTTCCTTCTCATAAATAGGTTTCTGTAAATACTTTCCTTTGATTGGACGACTTTCAAAAGCAATGGGTCTTCCTTCCTGCATTAAAATTGCACCAATTCCATTTCCTGAGGCATCACATTCCACAATAAAGGTTTTTGTAAAGTCTGGTGTAGCTAAGACCGGTGCTAGGCACATTGCCTCTTTAAGACGTTCAAAGGCCTTAGTTGCTTCAGGAGTCCAAGAAAATGCATCTTTCTTCAATAATGTTGTTAGAGGTGCTGCTATTCTCCCATAATTCTTAACAAACTTGCGATAATACCCTGTTAACCCGAGAAATCTTCGCAACTGCTTTATGGTTGTGGGGACTTTCCATTCCTTAATGGCTTTAATTTTGTTAGGGTCTACTTTAACACCCTCGTGAGATACAATATGACCCAGATATTCCACCTCTTGTACTCCAAAGAAACATTTGGATTTTTTTGCATATAATTGTTTCTCCTGCAATAGTTTGAGCACCCCGTCAACATGTTCAACATGATCCTTCCAAGACCTGCTGTAGATTAGTATATCATCAAAAAATACTAGCACAAATTTTCTAAGGAAGGGTTTGGAAATGGAATTCATCAACCCTTGAAATGTAGAAGGTGCATTGGTAAGGCCAAAAGGCATGACCAAAAATTCATAATGACCCTCATGAGTTCGAAATGCTGTTTTTGGAATATCTTCAGTCTTCATTCTAATTTGATGATATCCCGAACGAAGATCCAACTTGGTAAAATAAATTGCTCCATGTAATTCATCCAATAATTCATCAATCACAGGAATGGGAAATTTATCTTTAATGGTGAGCTTATTGAGCTCCCTATAATCGAGACACATGCGCCATGATCCATCCTTCTTGTGTACCAATACTACAGGAGCAGAGAAAGAACTTTGACTAGGTTGAATTATACCTGCCTCTAACATTTCTGCAATCATACGTTCAATTTCGCTCTTTTGGACATAAGGATATCTATAAGGCCCGATGTTTGGAGGAACACTTCCTGGAATCAAATGAATAGCATGATCATGATCACGAATAGGTGGGAGTCCTTTGGGAGTTTCAAACACCTTGGAATGATTTTCCAAGACTTGTTGGAGATCTGCAGAAATAGATGATTTTGATGTCGGAACTTCTAGTGAGCATAATTGTGCAATTACGCCTCGTTTTTATTTCTTTAGAAGCTTTGTCATGACATTAGAGCTTATTATCCTTCCCGACTTCCCTTCAATACCCCGTAATTCGACTTCCTTTCCTTCTGAAAAAAATTTCAAGAAATTTTCTTGAAAATTAAAAGCTACCGTCCCCAAAGATTGTAACCATTGTACTCCTAGTACAACATCAGCACCTCCCATAGGAATGGAAAGCATTGAACTAGTCAACACATATTCCCCCATGGTTAGCTTGATATTATGGCATTTTCCAGAGCAATTTATAGTTCCTCCATTTGCAACCATCACTTGACATTCTGGTGCTGGGTATAGGAAACAATTCAATTTCTTGGCTACCTTACAATGAATAAAATTATGGGTACTACCTGAATCAATCAACACTATTACCTTTTTCTTCTTGATATGTCCTTATATCTTGAGAGTTTGAGGAGTGGTAATTCCTACCAATGCATTACACGATATGGTCGGACTCATTTCTTCCTCTTCTTGGGTTGGTTCCTAGTGTATGTCCTCTTCTTGTTCATTTTCTTCTTTCTCTTCACAATCTATGTAAAATAATTTCTTCTCAGCACACTTATGACCTTTATTGTATTTGCTATCACAACTGTAGCAAAGCCCTTTTGCTCTTTTTTCTTCCAATTGTTGTGGTGTCAACCTTGTAGGTTGTGGAAATCTAGGCGTAGCAACACTTCCTTCTTTATAGAATTGAGTGGTAGGCTTCCTTGTCGCCATTATTTTACATTCAACTTTTCTTGCCAACCTGAATGCCTTCTCCAATGAATATGGTTCCAAAACGCGAACTTCATGTTGGATATTATCCTTTAAAGTGCCTATGAAGAGATCGATCCTGTGTTCCTCTGGAATATCAGTTACCCTTATATTCAATTTTTGGAATTCCTCAATGTGTTGCCCCACTAAACCCTTTTGTTTGAGATTTATCAATTGGTTAAAGAAGGTGTTGCTCTTTGTATCCTCATAATGTGCTATCATTTCTTCCGTAAAAATTGACCAAGTGACAATTTTTTTACGGGAGCAAAGCCATCGATACCATACAAATGTATTTTGTTCTAAATGTAAAGTTGCAATGCGTACCTTTTGTGTGTTTTGCACATTATGGAGATCAAAATATTGCTCCATCCGTAGTATCCATGTTACAGGATCATTCCCATCAAACTTCCTCATATCCATTTTTGGAATATGGTGGTTCTTCCCGCCAACATTAGAGTTTATGAAATCACGATTAACATTTATTTTGTTCTCATCATGAGGTTCTTCTACTATCTTTTCACCATTAGGAAACATTTCTTGTATCAACTTTGTCAAACCTTCGATGTTTGTTTTTAGATCATTATTCATGTTTTCCATCTTAGCTTCCATGCCAACTTCCATGCCATCCATCTTCGCTTACACACCTTTCTTCAAAACTTCCATTTCATTTTTTGTTGCTCTTTGCGAGAGTGAAATTTGTTGCACTTGCTCTTGTAATTTTGATAGATCATGTTGCAATTCTTCATCTTCATGAGTCATAGTAGAGCCTTCTGAAGGCTTAATGGGTGTTGAATTATTTTTATAGGGCATCTTTTAAAACCAAATACTGCTATATATTCTACAATATGCCCTTGGAATCAATTCAAATTGATTCTTCAAAGAAGACTCATGCAATTTGGAAAGAAAAAAATATACACACCTTTTTCTTGCTTTTGAGGAACTCGATATTGAAATTAGATTATCTCTATGATTGTAGCACTTCAATATTTTTTTATTTTCGGTACCAAAATATCCCTCTCGAATTATCTCTTCAATGCCACAGTCCGGGCCCGATTTCAATTCTCCAAGACAAATTCTCAGGTCCAATATCCCGCAATGACCAAATTATGGACTAGTTCAGTAGAGAAAACTTGTATGACTTGCCACGTATCATAATTTCATCATTTGTCTCTATAATTGATGAAAAGGAAACTAAAGTCTGTGTGCTTGCAACCACTTTTTATGGCACTCCAATCCGATGCCCAGAGAGAGAGTTATTGAACTTTTCCCACGATCACCTCTTTGAGATGCAATTCAGGAGCCTGAAAAAGCACTACCTTCCACAGATCATATCTCCAAAAATATTGCGAACCAAGCTCTGAAATTTTTTGACGAATTTCCTCACGATTTCAGCTTCGCACCATATGAATTTCAGACTCTGAACCTTCGTACAAAAAAAATTATAGCGCAAATTCCACGATGACCTGTTTATGAGCCTGAAAAAATACCTAACTTCCACAGATGATATCTCCTCAAATATTGCGAACCAAGATCTGAAATTTTTAGACAACCTTCCTCAAGATTTCAGCTTCGCACCATAAAAATTTCAGCTTCTGAAGCTTCGTAGAAAAAAATTTATAGCGAAAATGCCACGATGACCTGTTTGGAGCAGCGAAACCCTAGAATCCCAAAGCTCCGATACCAAATGTTGTGTAACCAGCTCCAAAGAGAGAAGAAAAGAGATATTCACGCCTTAGAAATGAGCCACTTCGAGGGGGAAACCTCCAATACATTACATGAATGAACAATTCTTGGATGATACAATTTACAAAACCTCCTTTCTATATATAGGAGTCCATGGGGCCATAATCTAATCCTAGTGGGCCACAATGTAATCCTAGCCGACCTAACAATAATAATTTAAGGGCACAATAATAACAAAATGGGGGTTACAAGGGTACAATAATAAAAATAAGGGGGTTACACTAACAACAATAAGGGACTATACTAGTAATATAGGGACTTAACAAGATGATAGTTCACATATTGATGACATCTACCCTACTGTAACCCATGCTTAAGATTTTTGTACCTGTCATCATGTTGTCATCCCTCTAAGATATGATCCTGTAAATCTATCCCATATGAACTCATAGATGCAACATGGTTTAACTACACTCTCTTATTGAGAACGTGTGCAAATCTATTCTCCTTTCCTTTAATGTATTTGATCTCTATGCAAAACTTATTGATCGTGGCCAACCAACTAGCTTGCCTAGAATTCATATTCAGTTGGTTAGACATATAACTCAACCCACTATGATAGCCCATCAATACAAAGCTCCTGCCAAGAAGATAATTCCTCCAAATATTCAAGGCATGAATAATAGATGCCAACTCAAGATCATGAGTCAAATAGTTCTCCTCGTGCTCATTCAGTTTCCTATATTCATAGAGAGCCACCTGTCCCTTATGCATCAAGAATCCACCAAGTCCTATTTTGAGGGCATCTCTACACACCACAAACTCTTTTAGGGAGTCATAAAACTCCTTATCTCTGTCATTATAATATTTCTCATATAGGAACTTCTTCTTGAAGAGTCTCTCAAACTCATCCCAAAACAAATCTTCTTCTCTAATTCGCTTGACATTCTTCACATCTTCCCACCAAATGTATGAATTCCCTTTAAGACTGAAGGTGGCTATCTTGGCTTTCATTTTCCTTGAATATCTATGCAATCTGAAGAATTTCTTCATCCCAAGCAACCATGCCTTTCCATATTAAGTCTTATTCATCTCTCCATTGAATGTAGGAGGCTTGACTTTGTTGAACTCCTCTAGAAAGTACTCACTCCTCCTATAAGGATGATTACGAATATGTCGATGACAATGTCTCCTTGATGAGGAACTAGAATGATGCCCATACATACTAGTCCTCTTGCCAGGTGTATCCAGTGCTATTCCACCTCTAGTTGTGTCCCCTTTATCCAACCCATATTCAGAATAATACCTGCTACCATATGTTCCATTGTTCTTCTCTTCATTTTCTTGAATTATCCTCAATTTTCCCCCTCTGCAAGTATGAAAATATCTAAAGAATCACTAGATTGACTTCTACGTACTTTTCCTTAGCCCTTGCAAATATTTCCTAAGCCTCAACCAACCTATCATTGTATTCTTTCTAACTTATGATCTCTCCCCTTAAAATCCTTGATGTATTTTCAATACCAAGAGAATATTCATCTCCCTTCCACCCAAATAATCTATAGGGAGAGTCATGGGATCTGTATCTACCATTTTTCTCGTCATCATTGATTATATTCTTCTTAGAGCTAGGCCATGTCCAATAAACCAAATAGATACCAAAATCAAAACCATACATTATTAATGTTCAGGGGAGGCTTATCTCATCTTCAAAATCAGTCCACATTAGCACGATACATATATAATCATAAAAATATCAATATCAAAACATCATGCATGACCATACCACTATATACCATGACCCCATGCATGATAACCATAACCTTGAAAACATCATATTTTACCCAAAGAGAGTGAAATCTACTCTGATACCACCCTCGAACCACTTCCTCACACATTTACCCACTTTCACCAATTTTCCTAGGGTGAACATGAGTTGAGGGTCACTGTGATAAGACTCAGCCTCCTATATGACCTTAAGGAAATGGAGTCAACAACTTAAGTCTTTTCTGGCCTCTGTCAGGAACTATAGGACATCCAATAGTTACCGAACCCCTCTAGGTATCTAACCCCTCAGTTAAATATCTTTTTCACTTACCCAGAGCCTTAGTCACTCCCTTCTCAAGTCCTCCATGTGATTTTACCCTATAGTAACTCCCATATTCCTTTTTCCTAGTGAATGTGGAATTTTCCAGTTAGATCTATGCCAGAGACCCTGAACTTTGAGCCATATTTTCAGATCTAAGACTTAGGCCCCTACCCAAAACGTAGTGAGACTTCCAGAAATGATGAATAACATATAAACAAAGCTTCCAATCCAATACTTGAACAAGTACTTGACCTGAACCCTACCAACCAAGACTAGAACTTTGTCAAGCACATGATGAACATGCAACCTATAGGTCATGAATTCATATCTGAACATTTGGATCTAAAAATTATTTGAGATTCAACAAGAAGGACTAATTCCCTCTCACAATAGATTTCATAAAACTAATTAGGTCATGCATTATATATTCATTCATTTTCTAATCAAAACATGATGAGATCCATGACTAAGATTTGTGATAAAACCATGACTATAATTAGCATATAACTATATAGATAACAATGATATAAAAACCATTAAAGCCACATAATAAAACGTATGATTACTCATTAAAACAAGATAAACGTAGCTCTTATTAACCATATGAAAAATCCAACTAATTTGTGGACTTCATGTACCACCCAACCATATATTGGGCTGAACCAAACATTTATTTCATCCAATAACTCCCATGCCATATTCCAAGCATGAATGTTGGATCTTCTGGGATAAAATAATCCATAAAAACCAAGGGAATCTAGGGGTTAAACCACCTCCATCCTCATCATTCTATGATCTCACCTAAACTGGTTCTGAGATCACAAAACCAAACCTAGCTTGGATGCCTTATAATTCCTTCACCACCCCTTGGGGAATTTTCCTATCTCCACCCATTCGTTGAGATATTTCCAGAGAAAACCATCTCCACCCCCAACCCTTAGGATTTTCCAGTTACCACCTCACATGTATCCAAAACCTTCTGGAAATCCAAATCTGAACCAAGAACGAATCCCATCACACCATGGCTATATATAAATAGAAAGGTAAGGATAAAAATACTCTGAAACTAGGAAAAAACCCATGCCAATGACAACAAATGAACCAAATACACACATGCATGTACCATGCATGCCAAAACAAGCGAGGAAATAGTACATGAAACTTGTTACCTATAGTTATTCCCACTGAAGCTGCTTGATCCAACCTTTCCTTACTTGATCCTTGTTTTCCTATGCTTTCATTTTCTTTCCTTATACTTCCTTTTTCTTTCCTTGCTTTCCTTCTACTCTTGGTGCTCTTCTCCTCTCTAAACCAATTCTAAAACTGAATTGAAAAAAAAGCCTCAAACTGATGCTATGAAGCTTTTTATTATTGACACCTCTAATTTCCTCGTTTTCCTTAATTTCCCTAAATTTCCTCCTCACGTTCAACTTGTGACATTTTTCCTTCCTTTTCCCCTATTTTCCTTTATTTTCATAAATAAATGTCAATTAATGTCTCTTTTCCTTTGTCAATGCCTCTGCCAATTTCCCCTTAGCCATAATACACAACAAGTGATGCCCACTATTATAATTTTCCCAACATTCAACTTGAATATATTTCCCATGATCTTGGTCTTATTTTTCCTTTATTAATGTTATTAAAATACTTTTAACTATGGATGTTACAAAAACCATGAGTCAAAATGTGTCATAAGGTCACCGAGTGCTCAAAATTATGCTAAAAAATGAAAGTTGTTAGAATGGTGTGGAACCTGTCATTTTGACTCCCGTGCAACTCATTTTGCGAAAAATAGACACCCTATGCTTCCATAAATGCTTCTAGTCTAGTTTATCAAACACACAATTTTTTTTAGAAAATTCATGACAACCTAGTGAGCAAGTCCTTACAGCTGATCGGGCATGCCTATTTGGTAGTTTGACTAGTCAAAGGGTTTTTCATCCATTGTATGAGATGGTGCTAAGTGGCACGTTGGTATTGGTTGATTTTGGTGAGTTTGTGATTGTTGGGCATGTGCAAAACCACATATTTCCATGTGGCCCAACCAGAGGTTGCCATGTGGCAACACATGATGCCAGAAAATTTTGGGACAAGTTCAAGCAGAACGGGTGGGGGTCGAATCCGCGACCTCCAAGGACCAAACACCAAACATTATCGTCGCACCATTGAATGTAGTTATTACAATGTTATGGGTTTCATAATGTTTTGTTTCCAAATGAAATTTGTATTGGGGGGAGGGAGCAAGGGTCTAGCCCTAGCCCTAGTCACCGACGAAGGCAGGACGATGGATGGGAGGCTAGCCCTGTGCCCCCCCACCAACGGTCGATAACCATTAATGGATAACCCACCAACGCCATTTTTCCACCATCCAAATCACCATAATTTGTCGACCTGCTAACCACCTCCACTCACTGCAGCATTATATGCTACCCTCTGCCACGTGTGTCCATGGTTAACACGAAGTTTATGGTCCTCGAACCACCAAAATTTTTTATATAATTTTTTTTTATTAACCATGTCTAATATGGTTTAAAATCCGATTTCTATATTTGTAAAATTGGCACGACGACAATTTTGCTCGATTTTTGGTGAAATTGGCACTCAGTTAGCTGGATTCCTGGAAGATTTGTAGGATGATTCCACATTTTTGGGAAAACCTAGAGCGAATAGTGCAGAAACTTAGGAAAGTCATAACTAAGTCATTTTTTGGCCAAATTTGATGTAGAAAGAGGTTAAACACGAATTTTTGGGCACTTTGGAGCTGATGGAATAGGTTTCAGAGTTCTTTGAGTATTGTAAAACTATGTAATCACACTTTTGATAATAATAGAAGAGGACCTAGCCATTGGAAGCTTGGCCAAGGACACATATCCTAGGCAGGGTGAACTCCCTCATCATGTGCTATTATGTTACTATTTATGGTGATGTTCATTTCTATTGGATGGTGGTGTTCGATGTTTTTTTATGTTAATTTTCTCATGAATTTCACATAAAAATGCATAAATATCATGTTAAACTTGGAATTAACCTCATCATCCTCAATTAGGTTCTTTAAATTTTGAATTGGATCTTAGCACAACAAACTCTAATATTCTCATTCAGATTAAATTGTTATCAGAGCATTAGTTTTACTTGTGTAAGAAATATTTAATTTTTTTTCAAGTTATTAAATGCTTACAAGGTTGAAGCTCAAGAGAGGAGAAGGAAAGCTTATGGGTGCAGGTTCTCTAGTTGGAGCAAGGAGAAGCAAGGAAAATTTTCCACAATCTCCACCAGAAGATTCACCTCCAATTTTACTAGAAGCTTTAGTAAGCATGTATCATGAAGGAGGAAATGATAACATGTCAGAGGATGAGAAGGATTTTAGGAAGGCTTTCATTGAAATGACAGAGATGGTGAAGGTCCTCGATGAAGAGATGAAAACAAGGTTGCAGGGTCAAAGCTTGAGAAATCCAAGAGGATAGGTTCTCCAGGAGGATGAGGTAATGGAAATGATGAAAAACCACCATCTATTCCACCATCATCATCACCACCATATCCACCTTCATATTCATCATCTTCAACTAATACAACCCTTACTCATACTCATCAACATACCTCAAAAGGAATTGGTAAACAACCCTTGTTAAAACTTGATATTAAATTTGAGCTACATATGTATAATGGTGAAGTTAATGAAGAGAAGCTTGAAAATTGTGTTCGTCAGTTGGAGGTCTACACTAGAATTCAAAACCTTCAAGATGATGATACACAGATTGAGCTAGTTTCCTTGAGGCTCAAGGGTGCAACACTAGTATGGTGGGAAGACAAGAATAAGATGAGATTAAAAAAAATGTTAAGATCTCACTCTCATGGGATAATTTCATTGCTACAATTAAAATAAATTTTCCACTGTAATATATATGCAAAAAGCCATCATGAATTGACAAAACTTTAGAAAACTTAAAGTTAAAAATGTTCAAGGTTACACCAAAGAATTTAGGAAAAGAGCTCTTATGTTAGGTGTTTATTTTCATTCACAAAAGACATTAGTGAAGTATACAGGGGGTTTACATAGCTACCTAAGGCATACTATCCTTATGTTAAATCACACTAGTCTAGATGAGGTTTGTGCACAAGCCACTCACCTTGAGGCAAGCAGGAAAAATATTTCAGAAGATTGTAAAAAGAAGCAATTCAAGGGTCGAGAGAAAGGAAAGGGAAAGAAATATGCATCTGTTGAAAAGGAATGAGAGAAAATTACATGAAAATATTGTTCCAAAGAGGGTCATGATGAAGACCACTATTGGAAGCTTCATCTAGAGATGAGGCCTAGGAAATTCAACAACAAGGGCAAACAAAAAAAAATAGTTGTAACCACTCAACATGATTTGGGATCTGACTCGGGTGATGAAACTAAAATTACAACCGTGGGTCTGAAAGGAAAAAAATCCATTTCTAGCACTAGTTCATCAAATTGCCACACTAGTACTCCAAATGAAGAAACACAAATTCAATTATTTCATGTGAGGGTTATTTCAAAATATATAAAAAATGACACATTATTTGATAGTGGTTCTCAAGCCAATTTGATATCTTTAGACTTAGTCAAGAAACTCAATATTGAAACCATTACTCATCACAAACCATATCCATTGGGTTGGATATGAAAGAACAAAAATTTGTAGGTTACAAGAAAGTGTATTCTTCGATTTGTAATCATAACAAACTTCATTGAAGAAGTTAAATTAGATGTTCTACTGCTTGATATTTCACAAGTTGATTTGGGAATTCCTTAACTCTATGTAAGAAGAGCCATCTTCTATCGCCATGACAACAAGTACCACTTGTTAAAAAACAGTGTGGAGTATATTGTGAGAGCTCATCGCAAGAAACTAAATCTTTTAAAGACACTGAATCTTTCAAAGAAAATAATATTTCATTAGTTAATCAAGGGAAAATGAAAAGAATAGTGAGTTCAAGCAAGATTTTGTGCTTCTTATGATTAAAGCAAAGAAAGATGTTGATTATGAAGAATTTGAAGGTTGTGATCCAAAGTTGAAATCTAATTTGATTGAAGTGGTTAATAAAAATAATGAGATGTTTCAAGAGCCAAAGGGGTCACCAACCAAGAGGGGAATCCAACATCGAATATTTTTGCAACAATATTTCCTCTTCAAAACATTGGCATGTATAAGATGTTCGTGATGTAGAGTGTTTAAATCAAAAAGAAAATTCAAGAGTTGTTGGAAAAAGGGATCACCCACCAAGTACTTCACCATGCGGGTCACCTATTGTTTTGATGCCAAAAGAATATGGAACATGGTGAATGTGTGTATATTTTCTTGCATTGAAAAAATAATACGGTAAAGAAACATTATCCACTTCCTAGAATAGATTATTTACATGATCAATTGAAAGATTCAAATTATTTTACTAAGTTGTAGTTAAGGAATGGCTACCATCAAATTAGAATTTCAGAAGCTGACATATGGAAGAAAACATTCAAAACAAAGCAAAGTTTGTATGAATGGCTTGTTATTCCTTTTGGTTTTTGTATTTCTCCTGCTACCTCCATGCATGTGATGAATGATGTCTTAAGGCCATTTCTTGATGAGTTTTTCATTGCCTACTTAGATGATATCTTAGATTTTAGTAAATCACTTGATGAATATGTCATCCATGTCAGAAAATTACTTGATGTATTAAGGATAGAGTAGTTGTTTTTAAAGATATCGAAATGTGAGTTTGGTAAAAATTATTTGGTGTATTTGGGGCATATTTTTGGAGGATGCAAGTTGAGGATAAAACCTCTTAGGTTGAGGGCATTGTGAATTGGCCAATGCCCAAGATAGTCACTGAGGTACGAAGTTTTTGGGAGCAACCCAATATTGTAGGAATTTCATTGCTAACTTCTCTTCTATCACAACTCTTTTCCATGCATTAACTAGTTTGAAAAAGTTCTTTGAGTGACGAGGCAAGTAGAAAAAGGCATTCAGTGCTTTGAAAGATAATATCAGTTCAGCCCTAGTACTTGCATTACCAGACTTGAGCCAACCCTTTGAGATTAAAATTGGTGAAAGTAGGCTACTATGGGCACAATCATTATGCAAAATGGTAAGATGATTTCATTTGATTAAAAAAAAATCAATGGTGTAGTGATTAACTATCGTACTTGTTATGAGGAGCTTTATGTGTTGGTTCCAAGTGTGAAAAAGAGGAAAAACTACTTGATGGGAAAGGAAACCATCATACACACCAATCACCAACCATTGCAATAATTGCAATCAAAAACTAAGTTGAAGCAATCAAGGAACTCTAGATGGATGGGTTTCTTATATAAATTCCACTTCTTCATCATGTATAAGAATGGTATATACAACAGAGTTTTTGATATGATTTCTAGGCCTATTGTTAGTGCAACTACTTTACTCAAGCATTCTTTTGTTTTGCATGGAATTTATGTTGAGCAATATGCATTTGATAATGAATTTCAAGATGTTTATGCAAGCTTGATTCAAGGAAAAAAAGTAAAGGAATTGGATTAAAATGTACATAATAACTTGTTTGATCATTTGGGCAATATTTTTATTCCATAGGGGGAGAGAGTGAATGTATTAATGGAAGCACACACTTCTTTTAATGCTGGAAATTTTGGTTTAAGCAAAGCAATGGCACATCTTGAGAGGTATTGTTATTGGCCTCGTATGCATGAAAGTGTGTCACATTTCATTAAAGTTTGTTCATTATGTGTAATCAGTAAGCCTAGAAATAGGAAATTAGGATTACATACACCACTTCCCATACCTTCACGTCCATGGGAGAGTGTTTCTATGGATTTTATAAGAGGTATTCCTCTGTCAAAAAGAGTTCATGATTATTTGTATTTAGTTGTGGATAGGTTCATCAAGATGTGTATATTAATTCCATGTAAAAATAAAATCGCATTTGAACAAATAGCCCACGTATTATTTCAGCATGTTTGGGTTCATTTTGGTTTGCCCACATCCATTGTTGTTGATCAGTATTCTCGATTTGTTGGGTATTTTTGGTCAAGTTTGTGGGACTTAATGGATACCAAGTTGAAGAAGATTACAATTTTTCATCCACAAATAGATGGTCAAACCCAGGTGGTCAATCGAATAGGCATGCATATTATTCAAGGATATAGTAGCAGGCATCCTAAGTTATGGGATGAAAACATGCACTAGATTCACCATTCTTACAATCGTGCAAAACATTCCTATGACATAAACATCACCATTGGTGGCATGTCTTGGATGCTTTCCTAGATCACCATTGGATTTAATTTTTGGGAAGGATTTTCCTATTGATGACCATAGAGACATAGCCAAAGCCAATAAGTTCATAGAACAAATCTAATTGATACATCAAACAATTCAAGATCAACATGAAAAGAGCCAAGGCAAGTACAAAGAAAGGCATGCAAGCATCATGTAAATAACAAGTTACAACTTGGCAACAAAGTTTGGATTCATAATAGCAAAGAGAGGATTCAAAGGGAAGTTAAAAACTTAAACCAATCCATTATGTTCGATCATAATTTTGGAAAATAATGGTGAAAATGTCTTCAAGTTAGATTTTCCTTCATACATGCAAATTTACTCTATTGTTAATTTTGAGAACTTGAGTTTGTATGAGCCTCCTTTGATTGAAGACCAAGGAGAAAAGGTTCAAATTCCATTTATTGAATACTTTTCTCCTGAATACCTTGATGAGCTTCACCAAGACACAATCCTTGATCAAAGAAAAAGGACATCAAAACGAGGGAGTGTAGACTGCCTTTTGTGGGACTCAAAGGAAGAAATCCTTCTAAGGCCAAATGGATCAAGATTTGAAAGGTGAGGAAAATGTACCCTCATCTGCTAAAAACCTAAAAGTGATCTTTTGGGGTCCAAAAGCTTCTAGTGCATAGGAGTGATCAAGTGCTCAAAATTATGCTAAAAAATGAAAGTTGTCTGAATGGTGTGGAACCTGAACGTCCACATAGATCTTGTTATTTTGAATCCATCACAACTCATTTCACAGAAAAATGACACTGTATGCTCCAAGAAATGTGTTCTTTCCACTTTATCAAACCATTTTTTTTTTAAATTCAGGAAAACCTATTCAACAGTTCATATGACTGACTGAGCATGCTTATGTGGAATTTTAACTAGTAAAAGGGGTTTTTCTACACCTTATGGGATGGTTCCAAGTGGCACGTTGGTATTGGTTAATTGTGGTGAGTTTGTGATTGGTTGGGCATGTGGCAAACCACATGTTACCATGTGGCTCAACTGAAGGACGACATGTGGTAGCACGACAAGCCGCAAATTTTTGTGTCAAGCCCATGTGAAGCGAGCAAGGGTTGAACCCGTGACCTCCAAGTACCAAGCACCAAAATTTACCATCACGCCACTGCATGTAGTTCTTACTATGTTATGGGTTTCATAAATTTTTGTTTCCATATGAAATTCTCACTAGGGGGAGGGGACCAACGTCTAGCCCCAGCCCTTGTCACTATGAGAGGTGGGACCATGGGTAAGAGGCTAGCCCGGCACCCCCCCCCCCCCCCGGCCCCCCAATGGTCCATAAGCGTTAATGAATAACTTGTCGGCGCCATGTGTCCACCATCGTGACAGCTGGAAGCTATCAACCTGCTAACCGCCTCCACTCACCTCAGAATTATATGCCAACCTTCGCCACATGTGTCTATGGTTAATGCGAAGTCTACAGTCCTCAAACCGTCAACATTTTTTTATGTAAAAAAAAAAATATTAACCATATCAAATATGGTTTAAAATATGATTTCAAAGCGTTATTGGGAAAATTGGAGTGGCGATAATTTCGCCTAGTTTTTGGCAAAATTGGTGCTCACTTACTGTTTGTAGGATGATTCCAAATTTTGGGGAAATTTTGGAGTGAATAGCGCATAAAATTTTGAAAGGCATGACTAAGTTTTTTGCCAAATTTGATGTAAAAAGAGGCTACATAAGCATTTTTAAGCATTATGGATCTAATGGAATAGGTTTCAGAGTTTTTTAAGCATTTTAAACCTATGTAATCACACTTTTGAGCATAATATAAGAGGGCCAAGCCATTGCAAGCTGGACCAAGGAGATGTAGCCCAGGCGGCATGAACTCCTTCACCGTGCGCTATGTTGTTACTTTTTATGGTGATTTTCATGT